>QEPC01013957.1:2066951-2098793 GCA_003113815.1 Sphenodon punctatus
GAAAGTTTAGTTATTGATTAAAATGAATAAAAGTATGTATGGTAAGGAATTAAGTACATATATTACATGTATGTTGATGTCCTAAAATATTAAATATTGCTCAAATTCTGAAATAATTTCTATATTTTTCAGCATTTATGTTTTGTTACAATGTATGGAGTGGAAGGTTTTTTGAATTGTAATTGTACTGAGTTTGTGGTTTTTTGTATTTTAAGAAAACTCTTGTGCATTTAAGTTTTTTTTTAAACTGTTAAGGTTTTTTTATTTTGGTTAATTTAATATTTAGTTTAGGATGTTCTTCTTTGGTATAGTATTCCCCAAAAGATGAAAAACACTAAGAGTGCTATGACATATTTTTCCTTTTGGAGTGCTTAGGAGACTTGGTGGTATTTAACTAGTTGTCTTGAACTGAGTTGAGTTCCATTTGGATCACACACAAGGCCACCTGCACCAGTGGAAATTGAGGCATATATAGGCTGCTTTTACATGGATGCCACACACCCACCAACACCCATCAGATTGGTGGGAGAGCATCCGTATGAATGTCAACAGGTGGGTGTGCGCACTCCCACGACCTACCCACCAACACCCACAGAGCAGCTGGGAAGGAGAAGGCCCTGGTGAGGCCAGCCAGGATGTAGGAGGGGACAGCCCCATCCTACTGGTGGAGGAGGTGTCCATGGAAACTGACATGGGGATCACCCTCCACGTGCACCCCTGAACCTACAGGGCGAGAACCCACAGGGACAGGGGGCTCACGGGGAGTGGATCGACACCAGGGATGCCCTCCAGGAGGTGGAGGAATATGATCCAGGTAAGAGAACGACCAAAGGGAAAGGGGGGAGGAACCTGGCCCATGACAGCCAGAGCCCCAGCCGGTAAGCAATGCCCAACTGACAGATCGCTCTTGTTCACACAGCTCAAGGGGACCTGGAGGTGCAGGAGGAGGAGGTGGTGGCCCTGGAGGAGGACATGGAGGAACCAGAGGCCATCCCAGAGCCCGGCGACCAGGATACCAATGGTAAGGTCACACAGACAAGGGCACAGTGGTGGGAGGTGACGGGGTGACACAAAGTAGAAAGGGGCACAGGAGTGCCCCTGGCCTCATCCCATTCCAAGGGCCAGCAAGGGACGGGCAAGGGGATAGCAAGGAGGGGGGCCAGGAACACCACAAGACAGTGGGTGGAGATAGCACAGGGGATGGGGGGGAACACAGTTGCAGAGGAGGGACAGGGAGACGAGGTCGAGACGGGGATGGGAGACACAAGAGAGCTGGGATAATGGGAGCAAGGATGGGGACCCCTCCACATGCCAATTCAGACGTGGAAGCACATGGGGAGATCGCCATCACAGCCAAGGCCAAAGAAGGAGCAACTGGGGGACAGACAGGAGAGGGAGAGGGCCCATGTCATTCTGGAGGGAATCGCCACAAGCAAGGCCGAAGAAGGAGCAAATGGGGGGGGGGGGGAGTTCTCAGAGCTGTCCCAGGAACCAGATCAGGTATAAAGAACTGTCCCCATCCCATTTCTAAACACACGTTCCCTTGCTATTCACTGACAAGTGTCCCAGTCCATCCTGGGGTGCAGCCACCAGTAGTGCAGAGAGGAACCGGGAGATGCGGGTCTGCAACCGGCAGAGGAGGGAGGACCTCAGGAGGGAACTGCTGGTGGAAACCAGGCAATTGGCAGAGTCACAGAGCGAGAAGCAGGCCCTCAACAGGGAGGTACAGCTAGGGGAGGGGGAAAGGGACCGGGAACAAATGGCTGAAATGCTCACCCGGTCCCTCACAGAGCACTTGTGGGACAGGCACCAAGCTGCAGCCCTCTTCCACGAGCAGCACCTTGACAGACAGGAGAGGGACAGGGCCCATGTCACGCTCGAGGGAACTGCCGCAAGGACCCACCAACTCATAGCTGAGACCCTAGAGGCCTTGCGGTGGCACCCCCAGCATGACATGGGTCCCCCTGTCATGGTAGGAGGGCTGCTAGTCCCGCCCGGCGGCACTTTTCTGGGTGGTGAGGGGTTTGGTCAGTCCGGCTTCCGTCCGCCTGGATCTAGAGTCATCAAATGCCTGCTGTGATTTGTTTGTGGACTTTCTTGTGGATAAAATTGCTCAAATCCACTACAGTTTTGATGCAACATTTTTAACAGTAGGTGAGCCAGAGGCAGGAGAAGCCTCATCTTGTCCTGTTTTGTGGGATGAATTTCAGGATGTATCGCTCTCGGATGTGGGGGATGCTCTTGGGACTAGTCGAGCCACTTATTGCAAATTAGATCCATGCCCGTCCTGGCTGGTTAAGGCTAGCCAGGAGATATTAGGGCCTTTGCTGACAGGGATTGTCAACGCCTCCTTTGGGGAGGGCAGGGTGCCATACTGTCTCAAGGAGGCTGTGGTGTGGCCCCTGCTTAAGAAACCATCATTGAACGTTAGCATCCTGACCAGCTATTGGCCAGTCTCTAACCTTCCCTTTATTGGGAAGGTTATTGAACGGGTGGTGGCTCGGCACCTGCAGGAGAATCTGGACCATGTCAATTTTCTTGATCCATCGCAGTCTGGCTTTCATCCGGGTTATGGCACGGAGACTGCGCTTGTGGCCTTGCTCAGTGACCTCTCCCATGAGATGGACCAGGGTCATTCTACCCTGTTGATCCTGTTAGATCGCTTGGCTGTGTTTGATTCTGTTGACCACGAGTTGTTGGTGACTCACCTGCGAGACCAGGCAGGGATTAGTGGGACTGTTCTTGAATGGTTTCCTGGCTGGGAGAACCCAGCGTGTGGACGTGGGTGATTTTTCATCTTCTTCCCGGGGTCTCACGTGTGGTGTCCCACTGGGTTCCATCTTGTCCCATCTCTTGTTCAATGTGTATATGCAGTCTTTGGTGGAGGTTGTCAGCGAGTTTGGCATACGGTGTCATCAGTATGCTGATGACACCCAGCTATATCAGGGGTCAATATGCTCATGACACCCAGCTATATCTCTCATTTTCATCAGATTCAGGCCCGGTAGTCTCAGTGCTTGCCCGGTGTTTGGCAGCCGTGGGGGATTGGATGAGGGTGAGCCGCCTGAAGTTAAATTCCAACAAGATGGAGGTGATGGTTGTGGGGAAAGCTGAGGGAGTGGTGGCCGCCATCATTGATGGGGTCCGTCCTCCCCTGGTATCTCAGGTTTGGAGTCTGGGGTTGCTCCTGGATTCACCTGGATGTCCAGGTGGCAGCTGTGGCGAAGGAGGCATTCCGCCAGTCACATCTGGTACATCGGCTTAGGCTTTATGTCTCGGACTCTGATCTGGCCACAATCATCCATGCTCTTATTACCTCGAGATTGGACTACTGTAACACACTCTATGTGGGGCTACCCTTGGTGCTGTTTCAGAGACTGCAGCTGGTGCAGAATGCGGCAGCTCATCTCCTAATTGGGATGGGCCAACGCGAGCACATTACACCAGTGCTTTGCTCTCTGCACTGGCTGCCGATAGTCTTCCGGACCAAATTCAAGGTGTTGGTGCTGACCTTTAAAGCCCTAAATGGCTTGGGCCCCACCTACCTGCAGGACCGCCTCACCCTCCAGGTCCTGAATCGGCCCCTGTGGTCAGTGGGGGGCACCCTCCTCAAGGTCCCCCAGGTTTCTCTCGTGTCGACCCTGAGCAGGGCGTTCTCCATGGCCGCACCACAGCTATGGAACTCCCTCCCACTGGAGGTCCACCAGACCACCGACCTCCCCTCTTTCCACAGACAATGTAAGACCTGGCTGTTCCGCCGTGCCTTTCCCGAGGGAGTTGAGGTGGGTGGGTTGGGTTAGGGAGGGGTGGGGGGTTGAATTGTTTTGATTGGATTTTAATTGTTGATGATTGATTATTTTAATTTGTTTTTAACATGTTGTTAGCTGCCCCAAGATGCTTTTAGCAGGAGGGGGTGGCACACAAATTTTACTATAAATAAATAAATAAATAAATAAACAAACAAACAAACAAACATCACTATGGTGCCCTCCCACAGGTGCCAGTGCCTGCTCCCCAGCTCATCAGCCAACCCTGGTTTCCCCAGCAGTGACCATACCCCATCCAAGGCCAATTGGACCCATTGCCCCCCTGCAGCTCCAAGGGGGGGGGTCCCCTGACCAGCCAGCTCAACACCCTGTTCCCCTCCAGCACCCTCCACAACCCCCCCAGGCCCCTAGCCACCCCAGAACATCCCAGCACCCCCAGCGACCCAACCGCCCAGGCGGGCTGCTCCACATGACAGGGTAAGCACAGGGAACAGGTGGTGGCCAACCAACACGTGGGGAGAGGGGAACCCAGGACACGGTAGCCACTCGACCACAAGATAGGGAATTACGGTAGCACAGAAAGAGGTCATGGACACTGGGAGGTCATGGATGGGAGTATCACAACAGGGGCACAGTAAATGGGTACCTGCTTCCTCTAATGCTGAGTGTCCTATCCACAGGAGCAACAACCAGACCCAGAAGTGAAGCGGCCAGTTGAGGAAGGAGAGCCCGGGCCAGGCAGCTGGCGGTCACAGCGGGCAGTGGCTTCCAAGACCCACAGAGAGCAATCCCCCAGTGGTGCTGTAAAGAGGGGACGAAGAAGGCTCCAGAAAAAAACGAAACCCACCCTTTGTAAATAACCACTTAATAAAAAAACATTATTAACTATACCTGTCTGCCATGGAGTCTATACAGGGGGATGCAAGTGTGGAGAGGGAGCCTGCAGTAAGTCACAGTGTTGGTTAAAGGCAGGGGAGCTGTGTCAGACAGCTGCAGCCCAGTCGGAGAGCAGGGCCCAGGGTAAGGAACAAGGGGTCAGGATGGCTGGTTTAAAGCTCAGTCTCATCACCCACAGTGCGAGGTGTGATAGAGTGCTGCAGGTGACAGTTGAACATATCACTGGCTACAGATGACCACTGGCTGGTGGGACTCAGGCCGCACCTATGGAGGATGCTCACCCACAGCCAAGGAGGGTTGGGAGCACACCACAGGGGCTCTCCACCAGCATGCAGGATGTAATAGAACACACAGGTAAGGGTATGATGGGCCACAGAACCCAGTAGCAGGGTGCACGTGAGAGGGCAGCAGTATATCACAGGAGGCTAAACACTGAATGTTATGGTGGAGGGAGAAGGGAGTGCACCCTGTAGAGCCCCAGATGCCAGTATGGAGAAGATGGAGTAGCGTATGAGTATTGGGATGTCAGGTGACCGTGTGTGATGACACGCCATCACTATTCCATCGCTACCAACAGGTGACGGAACTGGAGAGGGTCTACCAGTGGACCCAGGGCGTTGACAACCCAGCAATTCATAACCCACCACCCTCTCCAGTACATGTCTCGGGGCTCTACAGGGCACCATACCACACTTGAACTGTGGGGATGGAAAGGTGTGTGAGAGCAATGAACCACCACCATGGTCATTTGAGCATCAGTAACAGGGAGAATTCACCAGTGGTGCAACGGGATGTCCAGTGCACAAGGTACTGGGATGCAGCAACGGGCAACCCTGGTAGTGCATGGCGGATTGAGGACCCAAGCCGGCACTGCACCGACTGCAAGACCTGGGGGGGATCCGTGCCACATAGCCAGTACGACTGAGGCAGGTACAGGGGTAGTATGCACTATGTAGTGATGCCAGTTTAACAGTGGAATGGGACCCTAGGTAGGGGTCCTTCTATAGGGGATGGCCAGTCCTCATCCTGTTGGACAACAATGCGCCTGCGCAGGGCGTCTTGGTTCTCCTCTGATATCTACCTGAAGGTCCCACCCTGAACATGCTGGTCCAGGGGCACTGGGCTCGCTCTCTGCACAGGAGGGGGATAGTCCAAAGCAGCCCCTCGAGTCTCACAAACGTTATGGAGTACACAGGCCACCAGGACAAGGATGGGGGTGTGCTGGAGGTTGAACTGGCTCCGATTCAGCAAGCGGCGTCACCTCATCATGAGCAGGCCAAATGTCCTCTCCACCACACACCATGCAGAGGCCAGGCGCTTGTTGAAGAGCACCTGCTTGGAGGTGCGGGCAATGGGATAGAACCTCATCAGCCATGGGGTCAGAGGGTAGGCGGGTTCCCTATAACAGTCGGTGCTGTGGGAACACCCTCGATCATCAGACAGCGGTGGTCTACATCTGCCTGCAGGTTCACTGAGAAAGCTTGCTTTCTGTTGAGGTAGTCAGTCTTGGTGTTGAGAGGGCGGAAATCAGGATGTGCATGCTGTCGATAGCACCAATGCAATGAGGGAAGCTCATAGCCTCAAAGCCCCGGATCACCACCTCTGGATCCTGTAGCTGGAAGACCCACTCCAAGAGCAGCTTGAAAATGAGGTTGCAAACATTGTTGAGTGCCCTGTTCACTGTAGCTGCCCCCTCACCGAACTGCTCACCGACGCTCCATCAGGAATTGGGGGTTGCCAAGCACCACACTGCCATCGCCAGCTGTATCCCAGGGGGTAATGGAACCACATGTTGGTAACCAGGCCCAATTCAAGGTGTTGGTGCTTACCTATAAAGCCCTAAACAGACTCGGCCCAACCTATTTGTGGTATCGACTCACCCCCGGGTTCTGGATTGGCCCCTGTGGTCATCGGAGGGTGTTCTCCTGGAGGTCCCCCGAGTCTGCTGGGGCGCCACGATAGAGAGGGCCTTCTTGGTGGCTGCCCCACGGCTGTGGAACTCCCTGCCAATGGAGGCCCGTTTGGCCCCGGATCTCCCTTCGTTTCGATGCTGTTGTAAGACGCGGCTGTTTTGCCTGGCTTTCGGGGGCGGGGGAAGATGGGTATTTTATTTATTAATTTATTAATTTATTAAATTTCTACCCCACCCCTCCTAAAACAGTTTGGGGCGGCTTACAAGAAGAACAATCGCATATAAAACATATCTAAAAACAGTTAAAGCATATCAAAAAACAATATTTAAAGTATTAAAAGAGGCCCATGCTGTATACCTGTGGCTGCCGCCAGGGCCTCTTCACCTGGGAGGGCCTTGTCCAGGGGCCCATGTTCCCTGACCGCCCAGCGCCGGCACTGTGATCCTACCATTGCTGCCCTCCTGGATCCCCCCTCTCTGTTATGGAACAGCACTATTACTCCCCCTTGGCCAAGCAGCTGGCTTCTGTTCAACTGTGTGACCCATCTGCCTCTCCATCTGTCTACTGTGGTGCACTCATTGGGTTGAACTATAGATGCTTTCCTGGCAGGTCTGCCTGTGAAAACTTCAGGCCCCATGGTTACATTGTATTGCTTCTTCTGTGCACGCCGGGGTGCTACCCCTGTGTCCCTGGCATGTGCCCTCCCTGGCCGGTGTTGTATCTTACAGGTCCATGTGCCAATAAACGTATGTCATGTTTAGCTGCCTCTGTTCTCCTGCTGCGTCTGTGTATCCGTGCCAGTGGCTGCTCCAGGTGCAGGTGCTGTTGTCCTGGTTGTGGTTTAAGGGGGTCAGGACTTGGGGGGTCTTGGAGCAGTGTTTGGGTGGTTTGCTCCAACAGGGTCACATTGCCTTCAGCATGCTGGGCATGCAGATGTTCTGGCCATCTGTACCTGGGGCGTGTGTGTGTGTGTGTTAGCTTGCAGCTCCGGTGCTGTTTGGTGCCCATGCACCTTGTGGGCTCTTGCAGCTCGTGGGTCTTATTAGCTGGGTGTTACTGTACTGCGGGGCCCTGCCTATCATCTCTTGTACCTGGTCTTGGGGTTCTGTGTCCATGGATGGTCGGACCCTGGGGACGGCAGTTGGGAGGGCTGTTGTGAGCTCTTTGGTGGTGACCAACGCACTCCACCCTGTCATTGCCGGGTCCCTGTCCCCATCCCTTGCTTCCTCTTCCCGTCTAGCTGCTGTGATTGTGTTCCTGAAGTTGCTGCGGATGGAGGGGTTGACTGGTCAGTTCTAGCGGGTGCCTTCAGTGCTTTGTGCTGGGGTCAGGATGCAACGGGTGATCCGTGGGTTACCCCTGTGTGCGTGTGCCCCCCTCCCATATGTGTGGGATCCCTGGTTGTTGTGGCCTGTGGCCTGCCATACTGGCACGCTCCCTCTCCCTCTCTCCTATAGCGCAGGTGATGTTACTGAGGGGACCTGGAAGCGTATGTGTGTCCAGTTGGTCCAGCGTGAGCGTGTCCGGCTGGTCCAGCGTGTGCTGTGCTGCAGCGGGTACACCAATTAAACTGTGCCTAAGTGGATCACTGAAGTCGGGTTCAGGGTCACTGGCTGTAATGTGGGATCTGATCCAGCCCAGCACCCCAGCTTGTTGGCGCTCTGTGTAGTTGTTAGCTATTTGCCGTGAGCCTGTTGCTCTCATTCTTTTGTGCTTAATGTATTCTTTGCTTGGTTCCCCTGGGTGTCTGAGCTCTCCTTCCCTTTGTTGTACCCCTCTGTGAGGGCTGTGCCTGCTTCATGTGGGGTGGTTGTCTTGCTGGGCATGGGTCTGTTGCAGTGTGTTCCCCCCCTCCCCATGGTTGTGACTTCTATCGGTGGGTCCCCTTTGGCTGGGTCCCTTGGTGACATGTCATCTGGGTCGTATCCCGTTTACTGTTTGTGTGGGTTCCTGTGTCCCCCCCGTCTCTGCCATCCAATCCCCCCTCCCTGGTGTCTAAGGGGGCATGCGGGGAGCTGCCTGTCCATGTGACCCTTGTTTTCTCTGCCCCCCCTTCTCTGCCATTGTGTGGGGCTCGTCTTGAGCCCTGTGCATCCTTGCCGCATGCTTGGTGGGCAGCTGCTGCATTGGAGATGGTTTGTGTTTTTTGGGAAGCACCTGTCCTCTCTATGCTCTCCGACCCTAGCTCCAGCGTGCGCTTTGGTGCAAGCCACTGTCACCTCAGCTGTCCTGTTTCTGGCATGTTGTTTGGAGGTTTGGGGGTTTCTGTGGGGGATGGTCCTTGCCGTGTGTGTGTGTGTGTGTGGTCCCCAACCGTTTCAGGATTTGCCTCGGTCCAGGCCCCACTCCCCTGGTTGGGGTCCCCTTTCTCCCTCCTTCTGCTGGGTTTCCCTGTGTGTACTGTGGTCTGTGGACGGGGTCTGGGCTTTGAGTGGTCTGTGGTGCCCTGCTGGCTGACCTGTGTTTCGGGACTTGCCAGGGGATGCTTCTTTGTATCTCTTTGCATTCTGGCTCCCTCCTCCCCCGTCTGCTCCGAGTCTGGCAGTGTAGGGGTAGGGCCGTGTGCCACGGCTTCGTCTGCCCTCTCTCGGCCATGTTGTAATGTCACAAAGCTGGGCGTGGTTCCCCTCCACTCGGTGTACGGGCTGTCCATGAAAACATTCTGGGTGCTTGCTCAGTGTTGCCCTGGGTGTGTATGTGCCCGATGGGTGTGTGCCAGCCCCTCCCCTTCCTTCCCACAGCCCCCCGTGGTGGTGGTGTCCATGTAAATGTATCCCTTCTCGGTGCTGCTGGGTGTGCTCACCCACCCATCTCCGTCCATGGGGCCCGCGGTGATGGCCATGTAAAAAGGGCAATACTTTGGGATCCTCAGATGAAAGGTGCAATAATGGCCCTTTTAAAAAGAGATGCACCCACTCATGCCCATGTAGGTTTGTTGCGTGGGCATGAGTGGGTGTCGCCCACGTAACCACCGCGGCGGGTGAGTGGGGGTGCATGCACACTCCCGCAACCCATGCATCGCCACCCACCTCCACCCATCCGCACAGAGCAACTGGGGGAAACGAAGGTTGCTCCATGCGGGACGATGTGTGGGGGATGGGTGTGCGCCCGTGTACAGAGGCCTGCCCACACTGCCCCCGGAGTGGCACACACCCCCATCCCATCCACAGCTGCGGCCCAATAAAAAGGGCCAATTACATGCTTTTGTATTACATATTACATGCCCTCCCTTGTCTCTTAGATTGTAAGCCCCTTGCGGGTAAGGGCCTGTCCATAACTATATTTATTGTACAGCGCCAGGTACATCTCTGATGTTATATAAATAAATAATAATAATAATAATTAATAAGTAATATAATGCTCATTTTGTTTTATATACAGTCATACAAGAAGGTTAGTATCTGTCAGCAGCACAACAACTCTTAACTGAAAGCTTAATTTCTGTATTTCAAGAAAGGTTTCCATATCTACTATTATTATTATTATTAGCAAGCATTTATATAGTGCCAGTAATGTACCTGGCACTTTACAAAGTAATGGAATAGACACGATCCCTGCCTAGGGCTTACAGAATTCAGCGCTGTAAGTTTCTGCTACATATGTATTATTTTTTTTAGGTCTATTACTGCTGCATTTACAGTCTTGTTGTCTTTTGGCACTTTTATTTTTGGTAATTTAAATCTTATTTTAAAAAGCCCGGGGGTGCTCAAGAAATGGATGCGTTCCTATGTTGTCAGTGCTGTAGCTATTGCTCATCTAGCAAATATCTTGAGATATTTTCTCTCTCTGACCCATGTACAATTTTGTAATCATAACATTTATTATTCTTATAAACCTCACCCTTCAGTACATGCTGACATGTTAAACTGTAACTTGATATAAGCACCTGATGATGTTACTATTAGTAAATATTAAAGACTTAGAAGTGAACATGATAGTATGTGTATGCCTAGGTTATTGATAAGGCCTCAGTGTTAGACTGGAAGTACTTTGTTAGCTCTTTATTACAAGTACACTATAATAGCGGTGCAGTTTCACTGAGTTTACAACACCAATATTTATCTGAGTCTTAGAGGAATGATCTCTACAACCAGTTATTTCATGATGTGTCATTGCTCTTGTTGGATATGTCACAATCCCTTTCTGGACATTCTTAAACTTTGTATTCTGGGTAGATATCACTGGCAATAATTTTCACTGTGCGGGAGAAGCCAAAAAAGTGTATGGGGAAAAGCACCCACTCATCCTTGCCCATTTGAATCGGGGTGCTTGTGCCAGCAGTCAGGTCTGCAACTGGCTGCCTAGCCAGTCCCGCCCACAGTCCTGCCAGGAGCTCTTAAAGGAAATGCACACGAAATAAAACATCACATTGGCTCAAAGCACAACCCCTGTGACGCACGAGAGAAGAGTCAGCGCCATGGAGGACAGCAGCTTCCTGCATGTCCCACCCAGTTTGCGCTTCCATTGTTGCTCAGGATTGCCGGCAGCTGCAGCGGCTCCTGGGCAGGAAGGGGTTACTGACTGCTGCAGCTTCATGCTTCAGCATGGGGTGGGGGTTGTTGCTGTGGTGTTAGTTGTAGAACTACTAGGGTCACTAGGTGGCGCTAGGACTGTGGTTGGGGGGGAAAGAGAATAAAGCAGTTTACTTTTACCTCATCATGGAGTCCAGACTCTGTTAACTCCACATGGTGACAGAAGTGGGATTGACTGACTGTTCAGGGGAACGGCTGCTCATATGAATTGTTTGCAGGGTCAGTCCATGGTGGCGGGAGTGTGTGGAGGCTGCCTGCGTGGCCACTCTGAGCCGCCCATTAGAATCCCTTCCCACTCACTTCACATGTATGGCTGCTCTGCAGCTGTGCTACTCAGTGGCTGTGCGGACACCCCGCTCCCCCAAGCCTTGCTCATTTAAAAACACCCTATGTGTCAGCCTTAGTCTTCATCTGTAAAATAATAATAATAATAATAATAATTAATTAATAATAACTGAACTCACAAAGTTGTTGTAAGGGTGGATTAAGTAAGAACTGTAATCTTAGAGCAGCAAAAGTACTATAGAAATGATTAATCATAATCATTACTGCAGATGAGGAGACCCTCTTGTTAAAGGGGCAGCTTTTCAGAATCTATTCATTGTTATTGCCTAAGCAAACATGGAGAGAAATATCTCCTCCCCCACTTTTACTTTAAAATATTGTACAGTTTAATCCAGGGGTGGCTTGTTCCCATGGCCCGCCGACCTCTAAGGCCTTCCCCCATTGTGTGCGGCCCATCACCCGGCTCACTGTGGCACGAGTGGGGCTTTGTGGGTCGCACAAAATGGGGAAGGCCTAATCAAACTTACTTCCCCAGAGCTGTTGTTGTAGCCCAGCTGTGGCTGCTGCATGGTGTGGAGGCAGAGCCTTGTGGGGCTTCCACGTCACGCTGTGTTGAGGGCTCTGTTGCTACCCATACCCCGGCACTGAGCTGCCCCTCCAGGTGTTGGCCCAGGGAACCTGTGCCCGCAGGTGCACTGCCTCCAACACCGCCAAGTACGGGGCCGGGGCCAGCGTTGAGCTGGGCGCAGGTGACTCCAGGAGCGAGGCTACATGTGCGTATTCTGTGTGTGTGTATTCTCTCTGAGTATTTTCTGTGTGTGTGTATTCGGTCTCTGTGTGTGTATGAATATTGTAATAGTTTTACTTTAACTGATTTGAATTACTTTTTAACAACTTTAATTACTTTTAATGGTTTTTAATTTATTTTAATTGGTTTTGATGTGTGGCCCCCAGCACGTTCAGGGACTGACAGTGTGGCCCCCGACCTCAAAAAGGTTCCCCACCCTTGGTTTAATCAATGTGGCCCGTCCAATCTGCTGTCTTTATCCAAGTCAATTTCTCTTTTATTTTGATAGCTTGTACAAGGACTTCAGGAGCATATCCTCTGTGACCAAATAAGCAGCCTTGTTTAACCCATGCTTGAAATTTTGTGGTGTTTTTTTTAAAAAAACCCTCTTCTAATCCTCTTGTTTAAATAATAAAAAAAATTCTTTTCTAAGAAAAAAGATACCTTTACTGACATTGTTAGGTAGTGTATTCTGTCTGGCTCACACTCTTTTTGTATAGCATTAATGATCATTATTTGTCCTTGAATTGCCCATTGAGATTAGGAGGACTCCAGTGAGCTGTATATTGTGCATGCATTCATCAGACATACAAACATAGTCACTACAATCAATAGTTTACAATCTAAAAAGGCTAAACTGATAAATAAGTAGTACAGCTGTATTACAGAAGGAGAACAAAAACTATTGGAGGCCACGTTTAGCCCATCTTTCTGCCCTAAAACAGGATGAATTATAATCTAAATGTGATGCGTGTTTGTCTAGCTTATATATTTTTAAACTTCCAATGACAAGAACTTGGCAACCTCCCCTGGTAGTTTGCTATATTGCCTAACTAATTGTATGCACAGAAAAGATATTTATCCTCAACCATTTACCCCCTGCAAATTGAGCTCATTCTATCTTGTCCTAACTTTAGTGGCTAGTGGCTACAGACAACAACTGGTTTACAATCTCCTTTATAACACCTTTTAAATATTTGAAAATTGTTATCATGTCTGTAGCAGGGTCAGGTTGGGTGCCTGAGCCTGGCACTTTAAGAGAAGGTAGCACTAGTCTGGAGGGCGTAACCACTGAGGCAGTGCAGGATAGTGCCTTGAGAAGCCTTAGCTGTGCTAGTCTCCAGAGCCTGGCAACTAAGTACCTGGGCGTGGCTGACCCAGCCCAGAAGATGAAGACTGAGGGTGTTAATGGACTTGATGCTGACCCACTTTGGCTCGCCATGGCCCGCGACCCACTGGTACATGTGTTCATGTGCTGCCAGATGTGGGCCTTCCCCCCTTCTGCTGTGGGGTGGGTAGGCAACTGACCTGGGATGTGCCCTGGGCCTGATCCCAGACCAAGGGCTGCCCATGCAGGACACAGTGGGCCAGCACATTTGTTTGGCCCCGCCATCCCCGCTGCAGAGTGTGGGCTGCCATGGCTGTCCATTATGGCAGGACACTGGGAGTGGGGCAGGGCCGACTTCCTGCACCTTTGTTGAGCTCCCCACCCTACCTGGGATGGGCAGGCAGCAGGATAGCTCTCCAGCTGGAGGCACAATTGTTCAGTGCCCGGGTGGCTGCTGTTTCCTGCCCCAGGGAGCCGCTATGCTGCCCACACATCTGTTTTTACCCTGAAGCTCTGGATGGTAGAAGGTTGTTGAGAAAGGCAGGAGGCAGGGAGGACTCTGCCTTTGATACTGGCTGCAGGAGGGACTGTGCGTGGCCAGCAGAGTCTGGAGAAAGGTTCTACCTGAGGGCTAGGGGGGGGGGGGCGACTGAGCTGGTGGATTGAACATACTGGAACAGAGAGACATGGCCTGGTTACAGGAGGGATTCTGCCTGACCAGGAGAGGTGTGACTTGAAGCGACTGTGTGTGTGTGTGTGGGGTGTGTGTGTGTGTGTGTGTGTGTGTTGTACTTGGTTGTGGGCTGGCCTGAGTTGGACACGGATCATGAAAGAACTTACCCTGGGGATGCAAGTCCTGTTACACTGTCCCTCTTAGGCTCTCTCTTCTCTAGGCTTAACAATGCCAGCTCTTTCAACCTTTCCTCATAGGCTTGCTTTGATCATCTTCATTGCTCTTCTCTGAACCATCCCATGTTTGTCACAATCCTGAGTTAATGTGTGATGCCTAAAATAGAATACAGTACTCAGGCTGAGGCTTAACCAGTGCTGAGTACAGTAGAACCATTCGGTCTCTTGTCTTGCATACAATGCTCCTTCTAATACAACCCAAAATAGCATTTGTCTTTTTTGCAACAGGACCACATTGCTCTGTTATATTTTGGTTTGTAATCCATGATAGCCCACTTTCCTTCTCACACAACCAAGATAAGGTGATGAAACCACTGCATCTCAATTTTTAGCATTTTTCTGCTAATGGTAGTTTTTAAAACATGGACTTAGGCTGCTTTTAGACAAGCGGCGCACGATTGCGCATCGCCATTACACATATTTTGAAATGTCCGCATGATGTAACGAGACGGAAGTGGGTTATTATGCACATATTACGGCGGTTGCGCATTTTTAAAGTCCGCAAATTAAATAGCTTGATTGTGAGCTATTTAATTTGCGGACTTTAAAAATGCGCAACTGCCATAATATGCGCATAACCCACTTCCATCTCGTCTAATTACATCATGCGGACGTTTCAAAATATGCGTAATGGCGATGCGCAATCGCGCGCCGCTCATCTAAAAGCGGCCTAAAAGTCACTTACAATAATGCCAAGTGTAACTACACTGCGTCAAGAACTTTCCTACTGAAAAGCCTGAAAGCCCATGTTGCCTTTGCAAAGTATACCCCAACATACAAAACAAAGACAACTTGATTTGCAAATGGACAGTGCAATGGATGGTTTCCTTGCACATAATAACCTAGATCTATGAAATTCATTTGCTGCAATCTCAGTAGTACAAAACAATCTGTTTGGTCTGCAAAATCACAGCTTGTTCACAAGGAAACAGAAGATTTGCAGTTATTTACTCATGTGATAAAGTTACATCCTGGGATTGAACCCATACACTCAGAAGCCGCACAAACACTAAGGCTTTGTTCACGTGTACAGCTAAATCAGCTTAATGAGTCCTTTTACCTCTGTATCATTCACGTCAACCTATGGCAAGCCAGAGTAGGTACTTCTGGAAAAAATGAGGAGCAGATAATCCTTCACTTTCAAAACCAAAGTGTCATGAAGTGTGAATCCTTTTCACGTGTGATTGGTAAACATGTATACAAATCAATCCCAGGTTGCAGCACTTAACTCTATGGTCACTTCAGATGTCCCATCACCATTTCCTTGCCTTGCTGGGAATATACCCAGAAAAAGAGATAACCAAACAACAGAAGAGGACATGTCCAAACCTGATTCTGGCGGCAATCCACACCATTGCAAGAACTTGGAAATATGCGAAAGGGCTCACACGACAAGCATGGTTGCAGAGACTATGGCACTGCCTATCGATGGAATGGATCATAGCCAGCCTTGAAGATAACCTAGATAAATTCTATAAAGACTGGGACCAATGCTGGACAGCACTGACAAAAAAGATAAAGATGGAACAGTTCACACACTTGACTTGCCTAAGTAAAATATACTGAAAGGGGAGGGAGGGGGAGGGAGGCAAAAATGAGGGAAGAAGGGGGGAAAGCGGGTGGGAAAGGGAGGGGGGAAGGAAGGGAGGGAACGGGGAGGCAGGGTCGAGAGGGGAGAGAAGTGGGGAAGGGGGAATAAATGTAATATTTTGATTGGAATGTGATATTATATTGTTAAAGTTAATATATATATAAAGATGTCCCATCACCATTTCCTTTCCCACTAGGAGGACACTTAGCAACTTGGCTACGCATGCATGAGCAGAATCTTAGTCCCAGAAAGAAAGAGAGGCCTTTTCAGGGAGTCTGTGATGCTGCGGCAACTCAACAAGTCACACTGAAATATCAGCACGTACAAGCAACTCTCATGGCTGCCCTGGGGTACTGCCGCACACCTGGGCAGTGCAGTGTAATTTTATTTTGTTAGTTAGATTTAATAGCTATATTGCTGCTTGCTTGAAAAAAGTAAAAACAGGCTAACAGAAAGAGGAATAAGGAATAGGTGTTACCAGGCCTAAGGCTAATTTGACCTTCTCCTTAGTTGGAATTATGCCAACAGAGAGAGAAAGAGAGAAGAGGTTATATTGCAAGGTTAGCAGATCAGAATAAGAAGTGGGAAGTGAGATAAGAAGTCTGATTGGATGGAGCAAAATTTCACCATATTTAGCTAAAATTATCATAAGATTGCTAGCTTAATGAATAATCATGGAATTCACCATATACATGGTGTTTCACCTGCCTGAGGGTTCCCTCCAGAGGCCTGGGTTGGAGGGGGTTGCTGCCACTCATCCTGATTTCCCTCCCCTCCCCCCTTGCTGCAGGTATAATTGCGTGGACTGGGGCTTGCAAGGGCTGTGTTTCACCTGCCTGAGGGTTCCCTCCAGAGGCCTGGGTTTGAGGGGGTTGCTGCCACTCATCCTGATTTCCCTCCCCTCCCCCCTTGCTGCAGGTATAATTGTGAGGGCAGGACCCTTTGGGTGCCAACCCTTGGGCGCCTTCTGAAGGGTGGCAACTAAGGGTGCTGCCCTTGAGAGCCCATGGAGACCCAAGCCGATTACGGGGCAAAATAGCATGGGAGCATGCAGCGGGATTGAAGGCGTGTGAAGCAGCAGAATCTGTGAAATTATAAGAAGAGCAAGCAGTCTCCGGCGGCGCGAGCAGGAGCTAGCTAGCTTCTCTTACGAAGGCATGGAGGGAGCCCCGCCTGCCTCGGTTTCCAGACCGTTGTCCCAGGGCACTGCTGCCCAGCTGGAGGGAGGGACTCTGCATTTGACCCCGGAGGAACCCCGTAGGTGCTTTGCCTCGCCTGAGCCCCCCTATAGGCCATAATGCCTAAGAAGGGTAAGAAAGCGGGGGTCATAACCAGGACTCAGGCTAAACAGCAGCAGTTACCAGAATGTTTTGTTGCAGCAAAAGTAGCCCTTAGGCCCAAGCATGATGGCCTTCTGCAAGAACCCCAGAGTGCTCCTGTAAATGTCCATGGTATATAGCGAGTTTCCCTGGCAGGTGGTTCGGGAATTTCATCTCCCCCTTTGTTGGGCTCTGTGAACTTGGGGGAGGGGTTGCCAGGACCTGGGCCTGGGTCATTAAGTTCTCCCAGGGCAGTTTTTCCAGATCCTTCATTGCTGGGGTGTGCTCTGGCCTTCAAACAACAGGGAGAGAGGTGGCTGGCTATGGCTGCTAAAGCCCGGGGGCATCCCGGGGCTGTTTTGGGTGCCTGGGTTACCTCCCCTGACAATAGAATCTGCTTCCCCCCTGAGCCAGCAAAAGTGGCCAAGCCTCAGTGTCCAGCTGGTCTGGGAGTAGAAGGGGGTAAGGTTTGCCCGAATCTCTTGCCAGATGGGCAAGGGGCGGTGACTCCAGAGCTGCCTGGTGTCCCTGTTGAGTCCCTACCCTTGCCTTTCGACCGGGGGGGGAGCTGGGGGGGACATTAAATGTGTTCAGTCAGGCTAGTTTGGAAAAGATCCCCAGTGCCTTAGTTAACCCTAGTGCTACGAGACCCTACGCAGCCCATGATTCTTGTAGTCTCCACCAGTTGGAGGAAACAGAATCTCTCCTGTGTGGGCCCATAGGGATGGAGGGAGCCCCTATTGCGACTGGGGGCTCTACTCCGAACTTATGAACTTCTTTCCTTAAGAGCCAAGAGACTCGGGCCCAGGCCTGTGGTTGTGTTGCGCAGGCTGCAGCACACAGGGAACTCTTGGAAAGAGTGGAGGGGATTGCCTCCAAACTACAGGCTCTTCAGCAGCAGATGAGCAAAGTCTGGGATAGTGTCAATGATCTGAGCAGGAACAAGACCAAAACGGACCATCAGACAATGGACCGGATGTCTCAGACAGATCTCGGACAGGGTCCATCTTGCCCCAGGATTTTACCCCGGATATCCAAGGAGGACTGGGAAATTACCCCTGTAGCCGACGTGCTGACAATTACAGTCCATCCGTTACCATCTGGAGCACTTCCCTTCTGGGACTCAAAATTTTGGGTAGCTCATCATATTTCTGTTATTTTGGGCTGTTCTTTTTTGCCGTCTTATGTTCTTCACTTTTTGTATTTGCCAGCTAGGGATGGTGCTATTAGATTAGTTATTTATTTTCGGTCCTCTGCCATAGTAGACTGGCTGTTGTCCATGGGTCATTGTTTTAGTCAGAGGTGGGTGTATGTGAGGAAATTTTACACCAAGAGGGGTATTGTTCCACTTATGCCTATGACATTGTATAATATGCGAGCCCCCCGGGCACGAAATTCTGGCCTTCCCCAGTCATTGGGGGGGGTGGAAGGTACCCCATTGGATACCTTGAATCTTAATGGGACTCAAAAGGTGGCCCACAGCGAAGCCCCTCCCGCTTCGATTTTAGCCTTGGATAGTGGGCCCATTGCTACTAATGTGGCTTTGGCTTTATCTAATCCAGACCACTTTTATCCCAGGGTTTCTCCTCTAGATAGCGCGGGGAGGCCTGCCATAGTGACAGCAGCCTCCCAGGTTCTGCCAAGGTTCCATGTTGCCAGTCCGGTTTTGGGTCAAGTCAATAAGGTTTCCTCTTTCCCTAATGATTCTTTAACTGAAGATCAGGCCCTTCACACCCAATGTCCAATTATATTGAGCCCTGGTTTGACTAAGCATGGCATAGTTAAATCTAAGCCAGGTTTTCCGTTTAGAGGGGCTTCGATCCTTGAGGAACTTTTGGTGGTTGAGTCAGTGTCTGTGGGGCTATGAGCAAACCATAGTCCTATGTGGTAATCTTAGAGTGAAGTGTATGTTTTCCCTAATAAACACCCATTTTATTATAGATTTTTGTAGGATGCAAATAGGGTGATATTCAAGGGTTTATGTACTGGTATACATGTATTTTATTTGTGTTGTATGTCTGGTTGAGCAATGGCCTAAGGCTATGCTGTAAATAAAATTATCACCATATACATTGTTCCGGTAATCATGTCATCTATGAAAGATTGCCCAAATTGCTAATTTGCCAGCTGCGCAGCTCGATCACCCCAGAAACATTGTCTATGGGCCACTCAGTCCCTAGTAGAGTTTCTCTTGGGGAAAGAAACTCCTCACTTCACATATGTGAAAGACACCAACTCATTGGCAGCCGGGGACCCGGGTGAGGCAGATGGTGGCAGCAGAGGCAGAGGCAGCATCGGCGCAGAGGCCAGCAGCTTCTCTCCCCCCCTCTAGACTTTTCAGCTGTGCCGGTATTGGGCGGGGGGGAGGACCCACTGATGCCAGCTGGGGCACGAGGGCTGCTCTGCTCTTTCCCCCCCCCACCCTTGAGGGGACGGGGCTGCGGGCGAGAGACTTCCGGCCTGCTCCCCATTTCATCGGGGGCGGCCGGAGGCACGTGCCAAAGGAGCACGTGCCAAAGGAGCACGTCCAAAGGGGTCTGCCCTTTGGCCGTGCCCTTCGGCAGGGCTCTGTGGTGGAGGTGGAAATATATAGTAGGGGGATTGTTAATTTGTTTATGTTGCAGTTGGTTAGACTATCTCCCCTCAGTGAGAGGGAGGAGGAGACAGAAATAGGTGGCCTCACCTGGTAGCAGCAGGTGAGGAGGGAAGGAGATACACATGCTGAACCCGGGGTGCCAGGTGCCAAAGTGAGGAGTTGTGAAGGCAATAATATGTAATATGAAATTGTGGATGTGGGGATTTCTTTTTTGGTGTTGTATTTGAGATGATAGTATTATGTATATGTATATGTATATTGATGTCCTCTGCGCAGGACTGTTAGATTTTGGATAGCATGGTCCTTTGTGTAGGACCCATGCTTAGAGTGCATCAATTTGTGAGCTGCCTCGAGCTGACTTGTCAGGAGAGAGCGGGATAGGATATAAGAATATTTAAAAAACCACAAACAAACAAACAAAAAAACCCATAACTTCCCGTCTTCTTCTAGTGGGTAAGATCACCAATTCAAGAAGACTGGTCATCTTCTTCAAAGAGGTTTCTCTAAATCACTTCTTACTTTGAATTTAAATAATATCTATCATTCATTCGTCATTTACTTTAAGATCATTTATAGGTACTGTATGAGATTCTTCTATAATGCTGCATAGGCAGTTATCCTCTGTCTTATATTTCTGCATTCGATTTTCTTTTCTTATATGTGTAACACTTTAAATTTGTTTTTATTGATTTTTTTTCATATTGTTTGTTGAGTGACGGTCTCATTCCATAATCACAAGTGCAGCCTATCTCATTGCAGTGATTGTTTTCCTTTTGCCCACCAAATCCAAACCATGCTTTGCTCATTCTAAGCTGCTAGATACATATATTCTACTCTCTATGGTCCACAGTGTTAGTGTTCGCCTAAATATTCTCAACGATTTGAATTTCATCTGTGTGATTAAGCACACTGGGAACATGTTGAATTACTATTCTGATATGATCTTTCAAGTTTTCAACAGCTGAGCTTATTCTAAACATTAATCTTTTGTGCTACCACAAGACAATATGAGCAGAAAAATGTTTTGAACATAAACACAATCTTAATACAAGTCTTGAATGTCACTTTTTTATATAATTTGGAGAACACAGCTGCATCATTTAGCTGAATTAACTATGTATCTTTTATAATGGATAAAATGTATTTGTACCATTGCATATAAAATAGGTTCTCAAACTGGGGGGTGCAGAAAGTATTTCATGGTGTGAGAAGGATTCCTGACTGGCGAACATCTAGCCCTACACTCTCACTGACTATGGGGAAATCTCCAAAATAATGGGTGGAAAGGGGGTGGGGGGAGAGTAAAAAAAACAAGGGAGGGAAACAGGGGAAGCAATAGAAGGATGGAAAGAGGGAGAGCAAGAGAGGGATCAAGCTGTGGGGGGGCATCAGCAATGACAGAGAAGTTGAAAGAGTCTGCAATTCAAAAACGTTTAAGAATCATTGGCATAGGGCACCACTTTACTTGGCACTGGACACCTTACTGGAGTATTGTGTTCAGTTTTGCTGCTTCACATTTCAGGAAAGGATGTTTACAAATTGTAGAGGCTTCAAAGGAGAGCAATGAAAATGATAAAAGGGCTAGAATGCAAGGCAAAAGAGGAAAGGCTGAAGGGACTGGGAATGTTTAGCCTAGAGAAAAGCAGACCAAGGGGGCATGATATCAGTTTTCAAATACCTAAAAAGCTAACACAAAGAGATAGAGAAGAATTGTTTTCTACGGTCACAGAAGATAGGACAAGAAGAAACAGATCTAAGAGCGCATTCCCACATACGTTAAAATGCTGGTTTTCCTAAATGCAGTCAATTTCAAAATGTGCTTAAATAACCCCATGCACTATTCACATTTGGTTTATTTAAGTGCATTTTGAAATTGACTGCATTTAGGAAGCAGCATTTTCACTACACAGCGCCCCGTTTCCCCGGCTCCCAGAGAGGGGAGAGGAGCGGAGCCAGAGCCAGGGAAGCGAGGCGCTGCGTAGCTGACTAGGCTAGTCAGTATCATGTCAGTTACATAGCACCTGGAGAGGGGAGAGGAGTGGAGCCGAGAGCTGGGGGAAGTGAGGCATTGTGTAACTGACATGACCGACATTCTGACAAGAGGATTTATGCGGGTCAGTTCTAATGTGCGCTTGTAAAGGTAGTTTTTGGCTGTCCCTCAATACGCTGGAAAAACAAACGTAAGAACTGCAAAATAAGTGCATGGAGTCTTTCCAACATCATTCTAATATGCAGGGGAAAGAAAAAAGCGCTGATTTAACGTACATGGGAATGGGGGGAACTTTCTAAGTGTAAGAACAGCTGAGCAATGGAGTAGGTGGAGGAGGATGCAGAATCTCTTTCATTGGATATTTTTAAAAAACCTACTTGGACATACAACTATCACTGGACATGTTTAGACGGACCTGGGGGGCAGGTCCCTGTGCACTGCCACGCACTTCTGGTGTGTGTACACACACGGGGAGGGGGGAGGGTTTAGACGGAGGAGGATGGGGGATGCGCCCATTAATGCCCCCACATGGAGCAACGAGGAAAAACCCAGATTGCTCCGTGAGGGGGCATGGATGGGTGGTGCATGGGTTGTGGGAGCACACCTCCACCCATGCTGCCTTCAGACAGGCACCTGGGTCTGTGGGGGATAATAGGTGAACCTGGGTGAAAACGGCCACTTACACTGTAGGTATATGGCATCTTGCCTTAGAGCAGGGAGGTTGGACCTGGACAGGTCATGGCCCTTGGAATCCTATAATTTTATGTTTATGTATAATGAATGCTGTTAAAAACTGGGGCCAGATCCTCAGCTGGGTAAGTGAGCAAAACTTTATTGATAATAATTGCTTTATGAACATTTAGAACTCCATGGAGAGTTATCAGGAACACTGAGTGCTTAGGACTTCCGAATGCCAGGTCCTAAAATGACCATACAAAAATGGACTCTGAAGTCACTTTGGTACTTCCTAAAAATTTCACCAACCCAAAATAAGAGACTACTTTTGAAAGTGTGTCTATGTCAATTTTGTCTTGCTGGTTTGGGATGGGTCAAGTACTGGTTTCACCTAAATCCTTCAAACTAGGAATAGAAAGGATCATGGATATGCAGTGTTGAATCGGACAATTTTAATGATTAAGGAACAAACCTTTCCATCTTTTGTCTAGACTTCATCAAGATTTCCATTATCATTTGAAAAGGCATAATTCAGGGTCCCCTTCTCCTCTGTAATTAAGCCAACCATTTGCAACTGTAACTTCTCGACTTTGTAAATGTATCCCCATCTCTCCTCCCTTGTCTGTCCTAAATTGTAAATCCCTTGGGGCAGTGACCTGTGTCTAATGATTGTTCAGTGCCAGGTACATTGCTGGTGTGATAATAATGGCTAGTAAATAATCCCATGCAAGGGCATTTGATTGTGCTATCCCTGGAGCACAGGAAGTCAGCTAGTGACTTATCACAAACTCTTTTCTAGAGCTGCATCGGATAACACTTTAGCTACCTGCAGGTAATACCCCTATTTTGGGGCACCACCAGAAGGTAACCAGCCCTCACATCAGGTACCCGGTGCCCCCGAATGCCGGTATTATTGGGGCATCCCTGGATGCCCTGGGACACCCTGGACGCTCCAGGATACCAATCCTGGCACCCATGGCTCCCCAGTCTCCAGGCTGACTCACCTCACAGGTGGAGTTGCTGCTCCTCCTGGCTGTGACCTGCTTCTCCCCGGCTCACACGCTGCTCAGCTGAGTGGGGAACTTCCTTGCTTGGCTTTTTCTAAGCAGGGAGAGAGGGGAGATCAAGGAGGCCTCTTCCCATCTGCATGTGCCCCTAATGAGTCCCCTGTTCCCAGTTGTATAGAAGACATTGCTTAGTGCATTGACTTTCATATTATTATTCACAAAATGCTCTATTGAGAGAGGTAGAAGAGAAACACAAACCTCTCCTAAAAGAAGTGTAAAAACGTAAACGATAAGGGTGGAAGTAAGGGCTCTAGAGGAGTAGTTGCTGGCACTTAGGTACAGATTAAGGCAGAAGCCCTTTCCTTTCCAAGTAGAACCTCTTATCCAATTACTTTCAGATTTCACGGGCAAGGATTTTCAGCCTCATTTCCCTAGATCCATATTGTTCTTGACAGTTTTGATCCAGAATCCAAACAGGTGTGACTCAATCTTTTAGAAAAAGCTGTTCAGAGCTGAGACTTTGCAAAACCACTACCATTTGGGGATGAAATCCCATGATTTTTTTGTCAGTGTCAAGTGTGGACCCTGTATTCCACCTAATTTTATTTTTGTTTATTTCTGCCTTGAAATGTAATACCTGTCCAGCAATTACTCCTCTTGGCACACCTGTGGTAGTATTGAGCAGTGCGTAGAGTGGTATTTCCCAAAATATCTCACACTGGGACCCCACTGAGAGACAGAAGAAACTCTTGTCCAAAGCTTGAGGTGGCATTTGCATGTCTAATTATGCAGAACCAGGTTCATCATGGCCCTTTTTATCCATCTGGTGACCTCACTTGGAGTTACAACCCCAAGTTCAAGTATCCCCTAGATTATAGTCAGCCATAGACTAAAGACAATCAGTCACTTTTAAAAAGAAAATGTGAAGTTAAGAGATGGTTGAGGAGAAATGGAGGCTCGGATCACTGGGTTGCACAAGTGAAAGAATGATGCCCACCTGTGAAGAATCAGGTTCATCGATCTGTTCTCTCCAACATGAAAGAGTGAACATTATTGTATGAGGTTTTTATTCCTCGTATCTAATGTTTATCAATCTCAATGCTCTCTCAGCCAAGAGCCCCAGCAGGCATTCTCCACTGCCTTCAGTTTCAAAGAAAACCACATTGCATCCCCACTGCCCCCCCCCCCCCTTGCATTCTGATAGGGAGACATTTTTGTGGACACCTGGCATTTTTGAGGGTGGTGTGGAATCCTTTGGGTAGTTAGCATTTTTTAAAATAAAGTATTGGTTTCATGTTTTCTTCAAAGAACATATAGCATTCAGCTGGAGCCCTGCACTTAAGTTAAAATCAAAGACCTGATGTTCATTATGTTATTGATGATAACTCTCTTTGCATGGGCTTTGATCCACAAGCCGCTTACTCTGGAGAATTATTATAGTAATAGTGATTTAGCCCAGTAAGTTCATGGCTAAGATGGGATTTGAACACAAGTCTGTCAATGCCAAGTCTAATACCTAGCCACTGGGCTACAGTGGTCCATAGGGCTTCAAGAGTAAGTGGTTTGTGGATCCAAGTTATGGTATCATTTTTTTTTCCAGACTACATCAATGCATCACATTCTTTTTCATTATCCACATTCAAGGAAAAGAATAGTAGGAGCAACACAAAGTGGCCAAGTTTGACCTGTTTGCATGACCTTTTAAGGGCAACCATATTCCAAAGGAAGACACTTCATGCCATGTTTGGACCACCTAGCACCTTTCTTGGAGAGGTGTGTGCTGCTTTCCTTACTTTCAAGATTGGATAACGGAACACATTGACCAAGGACTAATAATACTCATCAGTTCAACCCATGTATAACTTATTTTCAGCTACCACCTTTGAAAATCTGGGTCTGATTCAATAGCAAAGCTGAGGCTACATTCACAGGAGACAAAAAGCCCAGCACAAATGGCTTCTTCCACAATTATATTGCCCATGTAAATGGATTAGCTCACAGGATCTTGTGTGAATTAAGTGTAAATCACCCTCAATTGTTTTGCTAAAAACCAAAGTTTAACAATTGTGCTGAATCCCTCCTGTGCATTTCTGGTAACATGGGAAGGACAGTTCTCCCACTTTCACTTCTCCACTGTCATCGTGACATGGATTTTGAGGACATTCTGGGTGATATGTTGGATCACTAGCAGCTGCTAGGGGATAATGCACAACACGTTTTAAAGAGGGGAAGCAAGATTGACACCAGGTAAGCAGCACATATGAAGAATGTTTCTTTCGGGAAATTAAACTACCAGGAGAGGACAGAGGAGACTCATGTGAATGTGTCCAAAGTTTGTCCCAGTGTCGTGCAGGCAACTCAGTTTCTGGTCTACAGAGCACAAGGGAATATTGTGGCCAGCACCATGCTTGATGGCCTTTGATCCATTCACAGTTCAGGGCAGTTTACAAAACACATAAAATACAATTAAAATACACTAAAATATAATCTAACAAAGAAACCCTACCCAGCCAGTCCAACTCCACCCAACCAATCCCTATCCTTGCCTGCCAAAAGCTTTACTAAAAAGAAAGATCTTACACCACCTCCAAAAGAGGCTCGTACTCAGATGAACCTCCACAATGCTGGGGCAGCAACCCCGAATGCCCTCTTATGTGCCCCTGTCATATGGACAACAGTGGCAGATGGAATCCACAGGAGGGTGCTCCTGGCTGACCGCAGGGGCTGCAACAGGACATGGTAGGAAAGGTGGTCTTTTAGATATATGGGGTCCAGGCGGTTTAGGGCTTTAAAGGTCAAAAACAGCACCTTGAATTGTTCCCAGAAAGCTATAGGTATCCAGTGCAGATTTTGGAGCGCTGGTGTAATGTGCTCCTGGCGACCTGTTCCCAAAAGGAGCCAGACCACTACATTCTTCACTAGCTGCAGCTTCCGAACAGTCATCCAGGACACCCTCACGTAGAGCACATTTCAGTAAGCTAGTCTCAAGGTGATAAAAGCATGGATGATAGTGGCCAGGTACAAATAAGAAAGAAAAGACCGCAGCCTCCTCACCAGATGAAGTTGGTGAAAAGCACTCCTGGCCACTGCTGCAACCTGATTATCTAGGCTCAGCAAGGGTTCCAGAAGCACTCCAAGGCTGTGAAACTGAATGACCACAGAGGGCAGGACCCCATCAACAAGAGGAATCCCAATTCCCCCGAAGCCACAGAGCTGACCAACCATCATCACTTCAGTGTTGTCATGACTCAGCTTCAGTCCTCTCAACCTCATCTAATCCCCAACTGCAGCCAGGCATTGGGTAAGCACTGAGACTGCAGGACCTGGGTCAGATGAAAAAGAGAGGTAGAGCTGGGTGTCAGCATACAGCATGTCAAACCTCCGAATGATCTTGCCCAGCAGCCTCATATACACATTGAACAAGAAGGGAAACAAAATGGTACCTTGCAGGACTCCACAGGGGAGGTAATGAGGGGATGACAAGCAGTTCCTCATTACCACCTGCTGAGACCTCCCGGACAGGAACAAATGGAACCACCAAGAGCAGTTCCATGCACCTCTGCCAGATCCCACAGGCGTGGCAACAACACCTCATGATCAGCTGTGTCACAGGCCACTGAAAGACCTAACAAGATCAACAGAGTGCAATTCCCCTTGTCAATCTCCAGGCACAGATCATCAACCAAGGCCACAAGCTCAGTCTTCATGTCATACTCAGGACAAAAGTCTGACTGAAATGGGTCCAGGAATCTGTTAGCATTGAGTTGACCCTGGACCTGTCAGAAAATTACCTGTTCAGCAACCTTCCCTAAAAAGGTAAGATACCGATTGAAGCTGATCCAAACAAACAGGACAAGGCTGAGCTTCCATAACCCCAGTCTCTGATTCTGCAGTTAAAATAGTAGCATCTAAGTCATAGTGAATACGAGTGACTTTGTCTGCAAAGTAATTAATACAAATATCACAACGAGCAGTAGATGGTTCTAATTCCTGGTGGAGACAAGCCGCATTAATCAGACCTCTAACTGCCTGGAACAGCTCCACCAGATGAGAATTTTCAGATGCTATGATAGTGGAGAAGAAAGCCTTAGTTGCTGCCATCACAGCCACGGCATAGTCCTTCAAAAATGATCTATGCCACAACTGGTCACCTTCAACACAAGTCAAGCACTACCTGTGCTCTAACTGCCTAACCTCCCACTTCAAACACATCTAGTCCTCCGTATACCACAGGCACCTGTGCTGTCGCAGCAGTGTGAACAGATGCCTGGGAGCAACCATGTTGATAGCTATGGTCAAAATATTGTTCCATGAGGTGATCAGGTCATTGACAGAGTCAGTGGGTATATTTATTTATGTATTTATTTATTTATTTATATTTATTTGCCACCCCCTCCTGCCACAGCAGCTTGCTGTATATCCCTCAGAGAGTTCTGAAAAACAATTGGATCCAGGGTGGGCCAACCTAACCAGTCCACCATCCTGATGGTATAGGAGGGCAGGGATCTAGGCCTTCAGTAGGTAATGGTCTGCCCATGACAACAATGTCATAACAACACCCCCAACCATCAGAACCCCTGTTCCCAGGCTAGTGCAAAACATCAAAGCAAACGTATGTCCTGCCTCATGTGTGGGACCAGATATTATTTGGGATAGGCCCTGGTTGTCATGGCAGAGTCATAAACTCCTGCTCTGCCCGTAAAAAACCCAGCCTCAGCATGTATGTTGAAATCACCCAAAACAGTAAGTTTAGGTGACCTCAACACCTCCGTTGAGACCAGCTCAGCTAGAGCAGTCAGGGAATCAGCTGTGCAGGGGGATGGTCGGTACACCAAAAGAATCTGAAACCTATCCCCAGCCAAATCCAACACAAGGTGGACACACTCTATATTGGATAAGTCAGGCACCAAATACCTTCAAAAGGTTACAGCACCTTTACAGATCACCATCACTCCACCCCTGGCCCCCAATCCTAGGCGGATGGTACACCAAGTACCCATCTGGCACCATCTGGGATAATATAGGCCCAGATGTTTCATCCAGCAGGTCTCTGTAATGCATACGAGGTCAGAAGCCTCATCCTGAATAAGATCATAGATGGCTGATGTTTTATTTGCCACTGACCTCGCATTAAGAAGCATCAGCTTCAGATCAGGGGCCCCACTGGTCTCAACCCCGAAATATTCTGAGACAGGAATGGGACATGGGAACAGACACAAGGTGCCTCTCCCGACATCCCACCCTGCCATCTCTCCCCATGCCCAATACAACACCAATTGGTTAAAAAGCCACTCCACTCTCTACCTCCCCCAAAAGGTTCCCTCCTCCAGCCCCTGATGACCAATTCCTGACCCCCAAACACAATAACCCCCATAGGGTGAACAGAGCTCTAGGGAGAAGGGCAGTCGGAGGTTATTCCATGAGAGGTTCATGCACATACCCCTCTCTCACTGGGGGGGCCATGGCACCACTCAGCTGCCTCCCAAGCTTTCCCATACCCCCCTCATTGGGGGGGCATGGCAGCTCTCCTTGCCCTAACCCCCCTGTCACTGCTCAAACCTCCCCCCTCTCACAGAGGGGTAATGACACCATACCCTTATGGAAGAATCTCAATATGGCTCCTTGACCAAACTTTAGGCCAAAGCTTATTACTTTGCAAGAAAGGGACATGTCTTGACATATCCATCTCAGCTGGTTTGCTAAAGTTTCATGAACTATAGTTAGCACCAATACTGAAGTTTCCTGTGTATGTGGGTTTTGTGGTTAGCTACATTTCCTGACAGATATCCAACTGCACCCTTGTGCCCCCTTATCCCTAGTTCCAAGGAACTGAACTTGCTTGCGTCAGCAACCCAATTTCTGCCTAGTAACAAGAGGTATTTCCTCTAATACCAGCATGATTAAACCACGTATGGTTGCTTGTTCGCCACTGTGTATATAAGGAAGCTTTGTGCTGTAAGGCGTGGTCCATTGGTAGAAATACCAGTGTGTCCCACAGCTGTGTATCTGAATAAACCTGATGGAACGTTCCTGCTGCAGCCTCCTCTCATTTCAGCCTGAAAATCCACGACACCCTACTTACAGACCTCCACATTAAAACCACTTTCTCTCCCAGAAAGCTCATACCCTTTCCATCCAGCCACTCCCTCCACCAACATCAACCAAACAACACTATAAAAATGTTTAAAAGCAATTTAACACAACAAACCCTCTGCTCCCAAACAAGCCCACGAGTGACCTACAAACGGCCTTTAGCAGCTGCCACTAGGCCTGGGGGCTCCTTATTTATTTCATACACTTTTACCCCACCTCCTTCTGCAGCATGGCAGCCCGGCATGGTGAACAACATATAAAATCCAATAAAACACATAAAATTAAATATTAAAATATGAAAATAACTGAACGGCAAGTGCTAAAGGGCAATAAAGACAACCCCTCCAACCCCCCTTTTGAAGGAGCTGGGGAACCCAGGTGCAGATGGTAAGCAGCAGTCCCTCCAAGACAGCTCCTCAGCAGCTTCCCCAGCCAAGCCAGGGCACTCCTTATGAGTGCTGGGGAACTCAGGTGCAGATGGTAAGCAGCTGGCACTCGGGGGCAGCAGCAGTCCCTCCAACACAGCTTCTCAGCAGTCAAGTACCTTAACCACTCAGCCACCATGAGTGACTCTTTTCTATAGTTCAACATTAATTTGTATAGGTATAAATCATGCCACCCCCTTCCTCAGAGATGCATTACAGGTATGAATTTCCTGCTTCCCTTCAACCATATGGACCCTTTGGTACCACCCCAAGAAGGCTGAAGCCCTGGACTAGGCATCTGCCTTCTCCAATGGGCAGTCTTGTCCTCTGTGAATTCCTGCTAATGGCACCCAATTCAAAAAAGCATCCTTAATCGAGAAGAGAATGAAGTACGTTAACATTGAGCATATGCTTAATCCCTACTGAAGTGAAAGGTAGTTATGTACATGAATGCTTTCCCAAACTGGAACTATACTTAGAAGTTTCTTTTCTGAATGAAGAAGAGTGACACCATGATAACAGTGTTTTATTTTCATTGCCCTATTAATATTAGTCATTCACGCATCCCACACATTTCTTGTCAGCAAGTTGTGTGTGCATCTATTTTTTCAGCTGCTGCTTAGCCATCTGAAATTTACATCTTACATATTCAATGTTTTCTTAGAATTAAAACACTTTGAGATGGCAGACTTGCATTCTTTATAGCTTTCAAGTGCATTTCCAGAGAATGCCACTCCATTATCATGCACCTTGACATCTGTATAATGGAGTGACAGCATCCCCCGCTCCTCTTTTGTGCCTATATGCTCCTTGCAGCCATGAAGTTCTCAGATCTCTCTCTGTTTTCTGCAATTACAGCATAGACAAGGTTGTCGGAAGCATCAAATCCAGACATGAGGAAAACCCAGTGTTAGCCATTTTCAGTTGCTGATTCACTTCACTTAGTGTAAATGCAAAAAAACAAGCCAGCACACTTTGCATTCCATTTTCCATTCCATTAAGTTTTTCAACTGACCTGATCCCTTTCTCTTTTTTTTTTGGCTCTTATTCCTGACAGGTGGTGGTGATGGATTGAGGGTTTGATGGCACAAAAGTAGCTAGGCCATATTGCACCAAACACATGGTGAATTACTCCTGACAATCTTCACTTTTAGAATGTTGCACAATAATAATGTTCTACAATATTGTTCAGTGATCTCATTGGATTTTAGTTGTACCTATTTTATTCCAGGTTATGTGTACTTTCTTTCTGCTCTGCTGACAACAGTTACATCAGCATTTCAGGTTCTTGAGATTGTGATCCTCTGAAAATTTAGTTCTGGTGCTAATATTGTACTGGCATGAGCCCCACCAAGATGAACTAGACCTGCACCAATGCTAATGGTTAGTGCCAGATGCCAGCACTAAACACAGCCTAAGGATTGCACTGCAAGTCCAGACTCAGAGATACCCTGTCAGGACTTGGCTCTGAACCCATGCCCTTTAGGGCTGGGTGGCAGTCCCCTTCTACTGTGTGATGTCTGTGGGTCCAGCTAAGGACTCAAGAAGTAGATACAGCCCTGAAGTAAGCAATCCTTTATTAGGCAGACATATTGCTTGCTTGCTGGCTGGGCTGGAACTAACTTAGAACACAGAAACAGAGTGGAGCCCTCTAGAGGGCTCTACATGGAACAACACACACAACATTCCTCCCCACCCCCCAACAGCCATTCAATAATATAAGAACAGTAACAGCAATTGTAATGAGGATCAGTGCCCATCTCACTATACTTATCAACTGACTGTTTGTCAGTTACAAGTTTAGCTTGTCAGGGGGTGTCCTCACATGGACAGGATAGTGTCTTTCAGATTCTGGAATGGTTACTTGTACAGATGTTTCAGATGATGGAATCAGGGATAGATCAGATGATTGCTCAATTTCTTGTCTCCCCCCCCCCCACCCCCCCCC
>QEPC01013957.1:2099281-2110048 GCA_003113815.1 Sphenodon punctatus
CGTTCTGCCAGTCCATTTGTAGCAGGATGGTATGGTGCAGACGTCACATGCTTGATACCATTCTGTTTCATGAAGGTTTGGAATTCTGCTGATACAAACTGAGGGCCATTGTCTGTTACAGCTTGTACAGGCAACCCTGTTCGAACAAAAAGGCTTAGGAGAACTTGTAAAGTGCTTGCTGAAGTTGTGGATGGCATGCAGAATACCTCTGGCCACTTGGAATATCCAGCCACCACCACTAAAAAATTGGTACCTAAAAATGGGTCTGCAAAATCCGGGTGAATACGTTCCTAGGGAGCCATTGGCCAGTTCCATGGATGAAGTGGGGCCAGTCCAGGCATGCTTTGCATTTGTTGACAGCCAGAGCAATCCTTGGCTAATTTTTCAATCTGTCCATCAATACCAGGCCACCACACAAATCCCCTGACTAGTGTCTTCATTTTGACTATGCCCAGATGTCCCATGTGCAGTTCTTCCAAAATTTTGGCCTGCAATTTTTTTTGGATTATTACATGACTTCCCCAATCAGACAGCCTTGGACCATGGAGATTTCATTTCTGCGATGAAAAAATGGTTTTAAACTCTCCCCTGGTTCACCTTTCTAGCCCCTTAGGGTAGCTTCATATATGTCCGCTAGCATGAGATCTTTGTCTGTCTCTTGCTGGAGTATTGCTGGCGTGATAGGCAAGGTACTAATTTGTGTCATGTTGAACAACTCCACAGCCGTGAGTGCATCTTGCTCCTTTGTGGCATTATCTGCCTCTCGTAAAGGCAGACGTGAGAGGCCATCTGCATTACTGTGCTGTGCAGTGCCCTTAAATTTAACATCATAGTTATGAACCCCTAAAAACAAGGCCCATCTTTGTATTCGGGCAGCAGCCATCTCTGGAATGCCCTTTGAGAGATTAAAAATAGACAGTAAGGGTTTGTGATCTGTCACCAATGTGAATTTCCTACCATACAGATAATACCGGAACTTCTTGACTCCCCAAACTAGACTCAAAGCTTCCCGATATATCTGGGAATAGTTACGTTCTGCAGTGCTTAAAGATCGTGAAGCAAAAGCGATGGGACGTTCTTGTTCATCAGGCATTACATGAGAAATTACTGCTCTAAGTCCATAAGCTGAAGCATCGCATGCCAGCAAGAGTTCCAGCTCTGGGTTGTAATGTGTTAAAACTTGCTCTGAAGTGACCAGCTTCTTTGCCTCCTGGAAGGCCCTTTCACATTGTTCAGTCCAGTCCCAGTGCTTCCCTTTTTATAGCATCTGGTTCAACGGCTGTAGTACAGTTGCTATGTTGGGCAAAAATTTATGGAAGTAATTAACAAACCTAATAAAGGAACGAACCTGTGATATGTTCTCTGGGTGAGGTGCTCTCAGAACAGTATGTTTTTTTTCTGGTGACTTGTGTAGCCCTTCACTATGTCCACAGTATGTAACTGCTTCTTTAAAGAATTCACATTTATCACGGTTAACCCGTAATCCATACTTTTCCAATCTCTTGAGAACTTGTGCCAGATTTTTCAGATGATCCTCATCATTGGATCCTGTAACAATGATGTCGTCCAAGTAACATCTGCAGCTTGGTATGCCTTGGAGTACTTGATCCATGGCTCTCTGCCAAAGTGCAGGTGCAGATGCTACTCCAAATATCAATCGGTTGTACTGGAACAATCCTTTTTCAGTGCTGATTGTAAGAAACTATTGACTCCACCTCAACTTCCATTTGGAGGTAAGCTTGTGCCAAATCTAATTTGCTGAACTTTTTCCCTCTGGTCAAAGATAAGAAAATGTCCTCAATACGAGGTAAGGCATAGTGCTCTGTTCTCAGCACTGGGTTAATAGTTACCTTGAAATCACCGCAAATCCATATAGTTCTATTTTTCTTCATAACAGGAACAATAGGTGTTGTCCATTCGCTCCAGTCCACTTTTGTAAGTATGTCCATCCCTTCTAGCTGATCCAGTTCCTTAGCCACTGCCTCCCTGATAGCCAGTGGTACCTGCTGGGCTTTCAAAAACTTGGGTTGTGCTCCTTCTATCAGAGTTATACTGGCCTTAATGTCCCTCAGGTGTCCAATACCCTTTTGAAAAACTGGTGCAGCTTTAGCGAAAAGTTCTTCTAGCTGCTGTTGTGAAGTGGATTTCTGGTGAACTTGGTGAGCTTTAATAGATTGCCAGTCTAAACGAATTTTCTTTAACCAGCTTTGTCCAAATAATGCTGGTCCTCTTGTCGGTACCACATAGAGATCTAATTTATTACTCTGCCCATTATACTTCACTTCCACTGTACATACTCCCAGCGGGATGATCCTTTCTTCTGTGTATGTTTTCTGTATAGTCCGGTTTTCCTTAACTGCACATTACTGAATTGTTTGGTAAACTCCTTATGAGGAATGACTAATACAGCTGAGCCTGTGTCTAATTCCATCTTCAGGACTTTCCCTTCTACTATGGGTGTTACCCAGATGGGTTTCTTGTCTCCATCTTCTACACATGACACTTTCACATAGGCAATACTTAACTCAGCTAGATCTTCTTCACTATTGCCTGTTTCAGTTTCTATGGCGTGTACCCTATGGTGCCCTTCAGGAGTCTTTTTCTTCTCGCTTTTTATTTTATTCGGTGTAGTAGACCCACACGCTGCTTGTATGTGCCCCTTTTTGCCACAGCGCCAGCATACCACATTTTGGAAGCGGCAAAACATTGATTTATGTCCTCCCTTGCCACAGTAGCTACCTTTTTCTTTTGGCTCTGTTTTGTTTCATTGACTTGGAGTATGATATAACTTGTGGGTGGTGTGTTCACTCCTGCTCACAGCTTGACTCCTGTGACTCACGTGTAGCAGCTTCCATGGATGTAACTATCTCCATGGCCTTTTAAAAAGTGAGAGTATCTGATGTAAGGAGACGCTTCTGAATTGTTTAATCACTGATGCCACAGACTAGTTGGTCCCTCAGAGCCATTTGTAAGGTGTTCCCAAAATTGCAGTGTTCTGCCAGTCTTTGAAGTGCAACTCCATAAGCCATGACTGTTTCTCCTTCCTGCTGGTTACGTTTATGTAATCTAAACCACTCTGCAATTTCCAGGGGTTTGGGTGAAGCGTGCTCCTGCAGCAGAGTCAGTATTTCTGCAAAGGTTTTGGTGCATGGCTTATTTGGGTATGTCAAACTGCGAAGAAGACGATATGTTTTACCTCCCATATAGTTCAGTAATGCAGGTACCCTCTTATCATCTGGGGTATCATGGAGTGCAAAGTATTGCTCCCGACGTTCAATATATGTGGACCAATCTTCTACAGTATTATCAAATGTGTCCANAAGCAAGGGATTAAGCCAAGCTAGAAATATATTTGTGGGAGATGATACGACACTAGACACCAGCCAGACTCGGACAAAGCGTAAAGTGGACCAATGGCTATATTGCAAAATACACAGCTACCTCAATCACCCACATAATAGGAAAGAATTCCAGGCAGCACTACATCCATTAGACATGATCTTGTTCTTAGGTGGTTCAAATAAGGGTATAATACCCAGAATTTACCAGACAGTGAAAACTATCTTAAGCCCTCCAGATGCTGGATACTTAGACGCTTGGGGAGATGATTTACATTTCATGATAACTAAGGACAAAATGACACAAATCTGGACACACATGAAACTAGAGTTGGGACCCCGGGGCAATTACCGGATACCGGTTTCCGGTTTCCAAAAAACCGGATTCTCGGATTAAATCCGGTATACCGGTACCGGATTTATTCCATTGATTTCAGTGGGGCACTGTCCCCCCATTGAAATCAATGTAATAAAAAAATTTCCCCCAACCTCCCCCTCCCAGGCTGCGTGGGTGGAAGGTGGGACACCCCCCACCCACCCTGGATTTTTTTTTTTTTTTAAAAACGGACCTGTGGGTGAGTCCGGGCCGCTGCTGCACTGCTGGCTGCCCGGCGGCAGCCAGGGCAGCTATTGCTGAAGGTGGAGGCAGCTCTCCTCCGGGAGCCCTCCCGACTGGGGCAGCACTCTGGGTTAACCTCCCCTATCCGCCTTTTACCTGGGCTGTGGGGGTGGCGGCGGCAGCAGCAGCGCGACGTGAGTGCGGCGGCGGCCCAGACTCGCCCGCAGGTCCAATAAAAAAAAAAAAAATCCAGGCTGAGCAGGGTGGTTGGGGGTGTCCCCCCTTCCACCCGCGCAGCCTGGGAGGGGGAGGGAAAGGGGAAAAGTGCGTGGTTCTTGGGTTGTTTTTTTTTACATTGCGGCCATTGATTTCAATGGTCGCAACGTAAAAAAAATCTGGTAACAATCCAGCACCAGTACGGGGAATTCTCAGATCTATCTGATATCCCTGATACTGCCAAATACCGGCAGTATCGGATCTCGGGAGTTCTGAACTTCCCACCCCTAGTAGATACAGTCCTGAAGTAAGTAATACTTTATTAGGCAGACATGTTGCTTGCTTGCTGGCTGGGCTGGAACTAACTTAGAACACAGAAACAGAGTGGAGCCCTCTAGAGGGCTCTACATGGAACAACATACATAACAGTTTGTCCTTTCCTTTCTCATTTTGCCAAGTCTTGGTTTTCCCACTGTCTGGTTTCTCCTTGCCTTATGTCCTAACTCCCTATTTTGCCTGGCTCCCCAACCTCTCCTTGTCTAGTCCTTGCTTGGTCCTATTACCCCTTGTTGGCTACTGTATCTTCTCGCTCTCAGCTCCATTCTCTCACTCTCAGCTCTGTTCTCTCATCTTCTTCCTGACCTTGATGATGAACCGTTAGCTCTCTGAGGCACGAGTACTCAGCTCTGTGCTGAGCATAAAGTCTCATGAGTATCGGATAATGGCCGAGAAGTTTCCTTTACCTTGTGGTGCATTCTTCCACTGTTTCCTCAGCCTTTCCCTTTTCCCTGCTTGCCCTGTCGTTTGTTCCTTCCAGGGCTCTTACCCCCAGAGCCTGACCTACTCAAGAGCAAGAACAAAAGCAAATTAATAATACATTTTATTTGTGTAATAACTCTGTCAAATGGTGCTCCACAAAATTAACACATAAAATACAATAACCAAATCCATTTTAAAATAGTTTAAAAGGGGAAGGTAAAGAGGGAAGAAAACTATACTAACATGAACCAGCTGTAGATCCTAAAGGGACCTAGAGAATAAAGAAAGTCTTCAGGTACTCTTTGAAGGTGAAGAAGGAGAAACCAAGATTGATATCAGGATAGAGTAAGTTCCACACTGAGGGGTCTGCCACAGCAAAAGTGTAATTGCCTGCTGACTTAAGATGTAATGACAGGACCCCCAAATAGTGGGTGATCTCTAAACACAAATAACCAGCAGAGCAAAGGCCCAGAAGCAGATCTCTAATATAATCAGGTCTATACTATTCAGGGCTTTGAAAACCAGCTGAAAAATATGAGGCACTAAACAAAACCTCCATACCCAAATGTTGCTGTAGAGGGAGTCCTGTCTTTCAAAAGGTGACAGAGGACAGAGATTCTGGGTATTTTCAGACATTACGGGCTGTTTGGGCCGCCACACTGAATCCTGGACCAGGATCTCTCTCAGATCTCGGTCCGTGATGAAGCTGGCCATCCCTTAGATGTGCCAGCTCCATCACGCTGGGGAATCTTGGCGGGGGTGGGGCTGTGCGACACGATGTGCGACCGCACAGCACCGTTGCCTCCCCCCCGCGCTCCCATGGCCAACTGCCCTCGGGGAGATGGGTGGGTGCAGCAGCCAATGCAGCTGCTGTGCCCGATCCCATACCATGGGCGGGGCCATGATCCATGATGGGCCAAGGTAACAGACGTTACTTTTGGCCCATCCTGGATCGTGACCAATCTAACCACTGTTCTGGACTTCATTCCAGCCGGCAGTCCAGAACTGTGGTTAGCTTTGATCCTCGCCAGAAATTCACCGTGGTGAACATCTGGCAGGGATCAAACAGACGTTACCACGATCACTGCCACCACATGGAATCCACTGGGATTCACTGTGGTGAGCAGCGATTTTGTAACATCTGAAATTACCCTCTATATAAATCCAAACAACAGTTGGAAAAAGAGGCTGCACCATGATCAGAAAGCAATGTATTACTGCAGATAGTTGGGGGAAAATAAGAATGCAAGTGCCATACTGGTTCAGACTAATGGTCCATCGAACCCAGTATCCTGTCTCCGACAGTGGCCAATCTCAGTTGCTTGGGACAAGTACCCAACAGGTCACAATGGGGTTCCCTGTTGTTCACTCCCAGCTCTTGACAGTAAGAGGTTACATCCCCTATACCTACTTGACGAATGGACATTAATGGACCTACCATCCAAGAACTTATCCAATCCTTTTAAAAACCCAGCTGTACTACTGGCCTTGACCACATCAAATTCCGCAAGTTAATTGTGCGTTGAGTGAAAAAACACTTTAAAATTTGTTTTAAATCTGCTACCGGTTAGTTTCATGGAGTGTCCCCTAGTTCTAGTACTATTTTAGAAGGTAAATAACTGCTGCCTCTGAACTTGTTCCACACTGCTCATGATTTGATAAACTTCTATCATATCCCCTCTCAATCATCTCCTCTCCAAGCTGAAGAGTCCTAATCTATCAACCCTCTCCTCATATGGAAGCTGTTCCACACCCTTTCCTTTATCATTTTTTTTTTTTGTCCTTCTCTGTACCTTTTCTATTTCTACCATATGTTTTCTGAGATGGAGCAACCATAACTACACACAATCTTCAAGGTATAGTTGCACCATAGATTTATATAGAGGCATTATGACATTTTCAGTTTTATTCTCTATCCCTTTTTGAGTAATTCCGAACATTGTTTGATTTTTTTTTATTGCCACTGCACACAGTGCTGATGACTTCAAGATCCTTCTACCACTTCTGAGTAGTAGAAATGTATAATGCACACAATATCTGTGTACAACATATTCATCACACGATTCATATTATTAGATACGGGTATTAGCGAATGAGCGGATTTTCACCTACACAGGTTCAGAGGTGTTAAGCCCTTGCAACTTCTGAACTTCTTTTTAGGTGCATCATTATTAATTTGCATGCCTGACTTTAAGTATCCCTTTAGAAAATTTTAGCCTTTAGGAAGAAGCCTGGTTTATCAGCCTCATTCAAAGTGTTTGCAACAGAAAGCTGTCTACATATGTGATTGAGTACTTTCTTCAGCTGACACAGGGATCCAAATGCAAAGTACACAACTCAGGGACATTATGCAAATCCACAACCATCCCCTGAAGGATCTTGTGTTCATAATCCAATGAGTTACACTTATCCGTAGAGACAGGGCTTTAAAAGAAAAAAATCTGTTAGATAGTTTCTTCGTTTCATAATTAGGTCAATGGAAAAGGAATCATGCTGTTTGACTCATCCTTCCCAAAAAATAATAGAATAAATATCACTTGTACAAAGATTAAAAGGAGTTTGTGGCATATTGTGGAATATGATGCTTTCCAGCATACCAGGTATAAAATAATTCTGCACTCTGTGTCTTTCATTGAGACATGCATCAGCCTTGTTGACCTTTCTTTCAGTGGTGTAGCAAGGCTGTGGTGGGCCCAGGCTCGTGTCCCAATCAAGGGGTCTCCTTGAAGGCAAGGGAGCAAGGTCTCCAAGGTTGGGGGTGTGGGAGGCAGGGCTAGCATACGGAGGCAGCACCACCAAAGTTTACAGAGCAGCAGCAATTTGTCCAGGAAGGAAGTTGTAAGAGTGAGTGGGGCTAGAACTCCACCCTGCCCAATAGCTGATCAAGCAACAAAAATGTTTACTCGTGAGAAATTTTGTCATATCAGGAACCAGGATTGATTTCTCGACAGTTTTCTTATACTGATGCAATTTCTCAATATTGAAAAATACCATCCCTACTTATCAACTTTCTGCTTACCGCTTACCATGTACTGTTCATTTACTGCTTACCGCATTGCTGAGGGTACAGTTTTACTTCCGGGTTTGTTGTTTCTGCATTTCTGAGCCAATAACTATGCAAATAGCCCACCCCTTAACCTCCTTCCAGTGACTCCAAGCAGAATTATTGTTCTATTTTGTTCTCTGCTTTGACCAATCTGCAACTGGATTGCAGATTAGTAAAGGGATCTGGTACACAGTTGCAGATTGATCTGAGTAAAGGGAACAACAATTCTGATTAGAGGCACTGGAGTGGAGGTTAAGGGGCACTGGGGAGAGGTTAAGGGGTGGGTTATTCAATTCACACAGTGATTGGCCCCTAACCTGAAAGAAAAACGGTACCTTTGGCAATGCAGTAAGCACTGAAGCAGTAAATGAACAGTATGCAGTAAATGGTAAGCAGAAAGTCAGTAAATAGGATCTCGGTAAGTAAATTATTGGTAAATCAAGAACTGAAATCCTGATCAAGACATTGGGAATTTCAGACATGATGGGCTCTTTGGCCCGCCACGCTGAACCCTGGACCGGGATCCATCTCGGATCCCGGTCTGTGATCAGGTCGTCCGCCCTTTAGACGTGCCGGCCTCATCTCTACCGGGGTTTGGGGGCGGGGCTGTGCGGGGAGGGGGCGGGACTGCTCAGCTCTGCCCCCCGCACTCCCTCGGGTGCCCTCCCACGGGGTGACGGGTGGGCGTAGCGACCAATCAGTCCGCTGCGCCCGACCTCGTCTCATGGTTGGGGCCTGATTCCGGGAGGGGGCTGGCAAGCAGACGTGCATCACCGCCATTGCCAGCCCCATCCAGGATCGTGGCCAACCTAACCACAGTTCTGGAGGTGAGGCCGGCCTCACCTCCAGAACCATGGTTAGCTTTGACCCCTGCCAGAGATTCACTGTGGTGAACATCTGGCAGGGGTCAAACAGACGTTCATGAGATCGCTGCCACCACATGGGATCCACTGTGATTCAGTGTGGTGAACAGCGATCTCGTAACATCTGAAAATACCTATTATTGAGTACTGAGAAGTTTTCAATTTGACTGAGATGATATAGAGAATTTGGATTTTGACAAGATTTCCAGTGTTGGCCAAATCTAATTTCAGCCCTACATAAAAACTTCTTGGCAGAGCCCTTTGCCAGTGGCCTGAGAGCCTCTAGAAACATTTCAGAGAGTGCAGGGTTGGTGTACTGGCCCCACTACATTGCCCTCTGAAAACTTCCTAGCAGTACTCAGGCTGCTGGCAAAGGGCCCCCTCAGAGTCTGTGGTCCGGACACAACTGAGCCCCCTCACTCCATGATAACTACGCCCCTGCCTTTTTTGATATAGTTAAAGGTAGGTCACAAGACTCAGGGTACTTTTACACCTGTGGGAAAGGGTAATTCGGAACCTAGCAGAGCAGACAAATGCAAATTAGCTGCATTTTAAATGAGGTACAAATGCCAACAGCTGGGTGATTTTCGCTGCTGTGCATGTTTAGTAGGGATGGGAATTTGGGATTTGTATAGAACCACATCTACCCAAAAATGACTAATTTGGTTCTATCAAAAAATTCAGATCTTTTTCACTTTCAGACTATTCAGATCTTTAACAGTGATTTTTTAAATTACAGCTTGTTCCCATTTACTTCAGTGGGGAAAAATGCATGCAAAAAATCCAAATCTGAATCTGAATTGAGATCTGAAATTCCTAAAGAACCAAATTGGAAAAATCCAAACATGGAATTCCCCCTGGAGTCCCACCCCTAATGTTTAGAATGATGACTGATGAAGTTGGATTTCGTGGCTTGGTCAATTGGCATTCTAAGCATGCATATCAGAGAAAATCCCCCACTGTTGGCATTTGCACCTCATCAAAGATGTGGCTAATTTTCATTCATATCTGCTCTGCTGGCTTCTCAACAATCCTTTCCCACAGGTGCAAAAGTGCCCTATGGCTTTTAACTTCAGCTATGGAATTGTTTCTCGGCCTCAATGGCACGGAAGTCAATTGAGTCACAGCAGTGTAATGCTGTGGTTCATGAACAGAGAGAGAGGCCAATTGAAAACTCATACCCAAAAGAGAGAGGAAGTGATATATATCTACTTTTATTGGACTACCAAAGGAAATTAATTAATGCTTTGGGGTAATTTTATTATTCTTGCCACTTCAAACTTCAGAGTATATACACAAAGCAAAGTCGTCTGATGGTTTTTAAAATCCTAATTATTTTTCTATAACATAAACAAATTTGTATCAAAGAAACTTGGCACAACATTATTCCTGAGCCATAGGGTATTTTCAGACATTACGAGATCACGCTCAACCACAGTGAACCCCGCTCAACCCCGCGGGGGGGCCAAAGGGCCCTGAACGTCTGTACGGCGTACACCAGATGTTCATCACGCTCAATACCCACATGGGGTCAATTTCAACCATGCTTCCCGGGCTAGCCGGGGGAAGGTCCTGGGAAGCGTGGTCAAACGGACCCCCACCGGGAACCAAGGAAAAGTAACGTCTGGACGCCAATCCCCGCGCGGAACCAAACGAAACGAGCCCCAGCCAGGGACAAGGCACGCAGCGTCGCTGCCGGGCAACCAGCAACAACACAAATACCAGAGGGAGATTTAAAGCGAAATCAGCAGCAAGCAAGCGTGGCGGGATGGAGCGAGGAGGGAGGCGGAAGAGAGCGGAGGCAGAGAAAGCGACACTGGTGGGGCAGGAGGCGGAGGAGGTAGAGGCAGGGGCAGCGATGCAGGTGGAGGGGGTACAGGCGGAGGAGGGGGGCACACGGGTGCACCCAACCAGGGAGGTGGCCCAGGCACAACACCCACAGCTGCAGCCGGGTTGCGATGCCCCGGGGACAGCGGCTGGAACGGG
>QEPC01013957.1:2113382-2123475 GCA_003113815.1 Sphenodon punctatus
CCCCTGTGACTGTGGGGCCCCCTTCCTCCTCCTCCTCCTCCTGGACCTTCTCCGCTGGGCTCGCTGTGCATAGCGGGCCCCCATCGTGCCTTGTTCCGGGGGTCCCAGCCCCCCCCTCCGAGACTGGCTCTGTTGCTGTGGGGGCGCCTCTGTGGACTGGGGTGCTGTGGGGGTGGGGGTTGCAGCTGCCTGTGCCTTGCCCCTTGGCAGTGCCCACCCTCATCCCTCCCGTTGTTCCTCGTGCTGTGTTCCGGGCGCCCCTGCCCCCCCTTCCCGACCTGTCCCTTGTGTGTGTGTGTGTGTGCGTGTGTGTATGTGCCTGGGCATGGGGTCGTGCAGTGTGTCCCGCTGCGAGTCCGCTGTGTGTGTGTGCGTGCGTGTGCTGTGTGAGGTGCCTGTCAGCCTGCTCTCCCTCTTCCCCCCTCCCTTCCCGTTTCCCTTGTGTGGGCATTCCCTTGTGTGCCTCTTGGCTTCGTTTGCCCTCAGGCGGCCATGTCTGTGTCCCGCCCCTGCCCGGTGCCTTCTGGGGGTTTTGACCCCGGCGGGGGTTCGGCTGCACATCTGTTGTGCTGCCCCGGTCTGCGATGGTTCGGCCCGGTTCCCGGCCGTGGTCCCGGTCCCGGCACGTCTGTTTGGGTCATTTTTCCACCCCCGCACATGGTTGCGCTGTTCACCCCCCCTGGGGGTTCACTGTGGTGAACCGGCCGCCCATAACGTCTGAAATCACCCATAATGTATAAATTATATGCCATTTATGAAAGCAAGGAACTGTCAAACTTTTTCATCTGCTTTCAACTGAATGCATTCTTTTGTCACGGAGAAGTGGGGGGAAATGGAAGAGAGACCAGGGGAAGGGAACAAGTCTCCTCAGCCTCACACACTCGGGGCCAATCTTGGGGTCCAGTCCTGTCGGTACCGGAGGTGCAAAAGTGCCCGTCAGGGTGGTGTGTTGGCCTATAGATCCACAAGGGATTGGGCCTACCTCATAGGGCACAGGATGGACTCCAAGATACTCTGTGGCCCAACCAAGCACCACGCTATCACACCACAGCGGGGAAGGAGCACAATACAAGGGGCAAGCCCTCAGTGTCAGGGTAAGGGTTTTCCTAAACTGGAGAGGGCATGGGGGGTTCTCACACTGGAAAAGGGAGAAGAGCGAGGCTACCCAGAGCGGGGGAGGGGGGTAAGGGAGACGTACACACAACTTTCACGCGCCCACACACTCAGCCACTCACACTTAGGTAGGATGGGAAACGGGAACAAGCTAGTACAACAATCAGGCTAGGAAGTAACAGGCACAAGCACAAGTATACTCAACGTTCGGGGGCCAGTCTCTCAGGAATCTTCCTTCACCAGTGCCGTGCTGTCAATGGCGTCGGCTTTTGTCCTCAGAACCCTGCCCCTCTTGAGCCTGTAAGCGTGCTGAGCGGCGCAGCGCAGGCTGCTGCGTCGCGGCACTGTTGGAGCTGGGGTGGAGCCGCATCCAGCGTGCTAGCCCCTGGGGGCGGGGCTGGCATCTGGCAGCGTGTGTTGTTTACATCGTGTGGGGGTTGGGATCTCCTTTGTTGTGGTGCTGCTGCCAGCGGCGGGGCTACCGCCCCCACATCGGGGATCCTTGTTGGGTGTTGGCGGCGTCTTCCCCATGTCCCCCTGACATCTTTCTCCATTTTAATAAAAATAAACACAGAATATCTGTAAGGACCTGCTGTCTGGGGCAAGGGCAGACTGGGGTAACCGGTCCAAAGCAGGGGGTGTAGAGCAGAGACGAGAATAGGGAGGGCAAAACAGAGCAATACAAGTACAAAGACTACTTTCTCATGTTGCCCAGGGGCAGTGGACCTTCTGTGAGGGCATGGGAAATGCTTAATTGTCTGTATTCAGCTGTATTCTCATGGGAATTAGGGTACATAGGAATGTGCTATTCTGCTTTTATACCACAAGAACACCTGTGATTGTAAAAGCTACATTGGGAGTCCTGGTCATGTACAAGTGTTCTAGTGGCATAAAAACAAAACAGTGCATTCCTACATGCACTAATTCCCATGATAATACAGCCACGGTTGCCCTCATGGAATTTGTCCCCCCCCCGGCGATAACATGAGAAAGCAGCCAAAGTCAGGACAAGGCACAGTTCAAGCAGGAAGTATGCCAGGTCAGATGATCCACTCAGCTTCCTAGTTCTATCAGTAGACCTTATGTAGAACCGATCAGTAGACTGGCAGCCAACCAGAAAGCTGGGAGGTGTGGAAAGGGCTGGGAGAGATAGGAGGAGAGGTGTGGCTTAGCCAGGATGGGCAGGCCAATTATGGAGAGTATCTGAGCTCTTGGCAGGCTGAGGCAGTGCTGCAGGTGGACTGGCTACTGCTGCAGAACTCCTAGGGGTGTGGGCTGGGTCTTAAAAATAGCTAGGTTAACATTAAATACTAGGAACAGGACTCCAAGGGGAATTTCAGTTTCAGATGTTTTGGTTTTGGTTCTTTATAAATTTTGGATCTTGTTTTGGGTTTAGATTTTCAGTTTCAGATCTTTTTCTACCATTGAAGTCAATGGGAACAAGTCGCAATGAAAAAAAACCCCTAAACCCAGGGTACACAGCCTTCCCTCCCCACTACTCCAATAGATGCCTGGCGGTGGCTTCCTCCGGGGGCCTGATCCTTGCTGGCACTATGACCTTGTTCATGTTCCTGGTGGACCTGTATGTCGGGGGTGGGGGGCTTTTGGAGACCTTTTGCATGGGAGGTGGACCCACTGGGATTGCTTTCCTCAAGAATAGTTTTTTTCGACTGATGTTCAGAGCAATGCTGACTGGTTTGGTACAGTGAAGCTCTCCGAGTCCTAGTTTTCTGTGGGAGTTTTGCCTAGAATATGTTTAGTAGAATCATATTCTACTAATGGTCACTGATTTCACTTTGTAAATTAATAGGAGTTATTGAATTCTCAGATCATGAAAATTGGCTCACTTATTTAGGAACTTAACCTCTTTTAAAAGCAGCTTCAGTTCATTCAAAACATTAGTTTTGTTTCTGTCTTGCAAAGTTCAAAAAGAGTTGCACAAATAAAGTAAAAGATGTAGGCATATTTTATAGTGCATTGAGTCACACGTGAATGGCATAGATACAGAAATGAGGAAATATAGAGCTTTAATACAGTCAAACCAATGTTTTTGCTCTGAAATAATAATAAATGACAACTCCCATCCCACGGCAAAGCAATAATTTAAAACTAAATTTACATTGTAATTAGCCTTTCTGAAATGCGAGGAACTTCAATATAGACGTCCATTAATAATCTCACTGCTGTTGGAAAGCTGTTCCACCCACACGAACTACTTAATTAAACTCAGTGTTCCTCATTCATACAAACACAAGAGGTATGAAGAACAGGTGGTACCTAATTTGAAGATAATGCATATATGGATTTCCAATATAATTTCATAGTCCTAAGTGAAATTATCTGATGGCTTGCTTTAACCCTTCCTTTTTCTTTTAAAAAGCTCAACACAACATAACTTCTCCTTTATGAGCTATAAAATTTAGCACTTCTGACTTGCTGATGCTGCCAGTGCCATCTTTGAAAAAGGCTGAATATGCTCAGAAAGGCCATTCAGACCCTTCTGAGTATGCTCAGTGTTTTGTTTTTTTAATTTTCAAATTTATTTTATTTATTTATTTTTATTTATTCAAAACTTATATCCCGCCCCTCCTGCCCAAAGGCAGCTCGGGGCGGCGAACAACATGCACAAAAAAAATTCAATAATAAAACATTTAAAAATAAATCTACAAATTCTAAAACAAGTAATAAAAACACACCCTCCCTCCCAAACCCCACCTCCCTCACCCTACCCTCACCAAAAGCCTGGCGGAACAACCAGGTCTTACACGAACATCAAAATGACAGGAGGGTGGGGGCCAACCGAGCCTCCTCTGGGAGTGAATTCCACAGCACAGGGGCAGCCACCGAAAAAGATCTCACATCAGTAGTCACCCGTCTCGCCCGGGGAACCTCCAAAAAGGCCCCCACGGACAATCTCAGGGGTCACACTGGCACATGGGGAGTGAGGCGATCCTGCAGATAGGCAGGGCCCAGGTCGTGAAGGGCTTTAAAGGTCAAAACCAGCACCTTGAACCTAGCCTGGTGCTTCATAGGCAGCCAGTGCAGAGCCCGGAGCACAAGTGTCGTGTGCTCCCTGCGGCCCACCCCAGTAAGGAGACAGACCGCGGCATTCTGCACAAGCTGCAGCCTACGGACCAGCTTCTTGGGCAGCCCCACGTAGAGCGCGTTGCAGTAATCCAGCCTCGAGGTGATGAAGGCATGGATGACAGTGGCGAGGTCAGAGTCTGAGAGATATGGTCGAAGCCGCCAGACAAGATGTAACTGCCAAAACTCACTCCTCGCCACGGCCACAACCTGAGTTTCCAGGCTGAGCCGTGAATCGAGGAGCACACCCAGACTCCGTACCTGCGGGACCATGGGAGGGTGAACACTCCCCACCACAAGAGGAGATTCAACCACTCCCAGGCCCCCCAGGCTCTCACCCAACAACATCACCTCCATCTTGTCAGGATTCAGCTGCAGATGGCTCAACCTCATCCAAGCCCCCACAGCTGACAGGCACCGGGAAAATAAGCTTAGAAGAGGCCACGCATAGGCACAGGACTCCTCTGGAAGGTAAGTAAACCACCCCTAGACCCCCCTGCTAACTCCCCCGCTTTCCTAAGCATCCCACACCTGACCTCCCACTAGGCCCCCACCCTCTCTTCCCTGCCCCCCGCTGGCCTATTCCCAGCTGTTTAGTTTCCATCCCCGGCCAGTGGGGGCCAGGGGCCTTCCCTGCACTCAGACTAGATTTTCTGAATTCCGACGTTTCAGGGGCCATTCCTTGAAACTTTGGAACTTGGTAAATTTAGTTCGAATGCCCTGGTTCTTGGTGTTTTCCAAGGAAAATCAAGAACTGAGTTTCAGCATTAGTTAGAAATCACTAATCCCCTTTTAGCACACAAGAACACCGAAAAGCTACATTTGGTGACCTGGTCATGCACAAATGTTCTCACATGCTAAAAGGATTTAGTGCATTCTGACAAGCATTAATCTCCGCAATTACAGAACCACGGTGACAATTGCGCAAGTTCCCTCCCCTCCTCTGAAACGTTGGAAAGCAGCCTCTGTAATAGACTGCAATGTATGTACATTTTACCTGGTGTTACAGATTATCTTCTGTTATGAAAAATTAATTACCACAACAGAAACACTACTTGACTTGACTGACCTTGGGACTATTCCTTACTATCAGGGCTAGTGGTTATCAATGCTGCAATCAACTGCTGACTTCATGAGACTATTCTGCAGTAAGTGATTTGTGGATCATGGGCCATATCATCAGTGAGGCATGTAAGAACTTTGAAATTTGTGCTGCAGGAGCTGGAAGCAACTGAGCCCATGCAGGCTCATGTTCAACTCAATCAGTCCTCCCAGGTAGACTCCTATAGCAGTCCTTTCCAGGGATGGGGGAACAGAACGCTGTTTGGATGTTCGGACGTTCAGTCGTTCGGTTTGAAACCTGAGTTCGGGTTCAGCTGTTTGGTTCGGCGGAGTTCGGTTTGGCCGAACTCGGCAGAACATTAAAAAAAGTGCTATTGGTACTGAAACCGAATTTTTTTCAGTATCGGTATTTTTGGCCCTCAAACCACCCCTGGTGTCCACCCCTGGTGCCAGGAAGTCTGCTCCTCAGTTGCCTCCCCCTTCCAGTCACGTTTTTCCCACCCAAAGTCACATTTTTCCGCCACCGAACTCATCCAAACGCATCCGAACTTTTCCGAACTGTTTGGAAGTTCGAGTGTTTGGGTTGGAAGTTCAGTTCGGTCATCCGAACAGGCCGAGTTTGGGCCAAACTCCGAACTTCCGAACCGTGTTTGCCCATCCCATGTCCTTTCACATCTCAGCAAATCCTAGACACATCATATATATTCAAGGTGGGTGTGTGTGTGTGTCCACATGCAGTTTAATTTATAGTAACTGTCTGTGGAAAGGGAAATTTTCCCTCTCTCCTCTTATATGGATGACCTCAACCCATGTTTTGAATGTATGAGCTGAGGGTCATGAATACCACTCCTAAAACTATGATAAAATTATGATAAATCTATCATATGATAAAACTATCCTAAAACTATGATAAATCAGGATTGGCCTGGACTTCTATAAGAATATTTCAGATAGCTGTAGTGATCACTGGATTGCTGTCAGAGAATTACCTACTGGCCTTTTCGCAGAATGATATTAACAGGAGATTGTGTTACAGCCGCCTTAAAAGACAGTATATTATAAAAGCTGAAGTGGTCAGCTTCAGGGGCACTGAATAAAAAATGTGGGTAAATAATATGTGCATGTATTATATATGATATATATAATTATCCTAATATAATTACAATTAATGTGTGTGCATATATGCGTGTGCGATATGTATGAGTGCTCCAATTCAGAATCCGAATGGCCCTCAGGCTTGGGGTACATATACAAGCATATAATATGCATGTATATATACATACACAACAATAATATTGTAATTATGTCAGGACAAAAATTGTACATAAACAAAACATTGCTATAAAAATTATGTGTGTAATTAATATATATATATATATATATATATATATATATATATATATATATATACACACACACATCAAATTTTTTATATATATGATAAATGATTAAAAGTGCTATAAAAACATGTGTTTTTTCCTCTGTGTATGCACACCCATGCACATGCACACAAACTTGCTGTAGAAATACTTTTATTTTATTTCATTAGTATTTTTAGACAGTTATTTCACAGCACTTTGTGAAACGTATTATCCCCCCTTTGAAACAGAGCAGTCAGCAAAGTCAATGACAAATCTCTTATGGACTTCACTGGAGTGAAAATTTCAGTGACTTGCTCAGTGCAGTATTCTGGGCTGCAGCATAGATGGAATGAGAACACAGGACTCCTTGCTCCTAGCCATGGTCTAATCTCTCCAGACCGTGCTTTCTAGCCCATAGTCTAATCATTTTAGACTAGGGGTATGAAAACTATGGCTCAAAAGCCATATATGGCTTATGGTCAAATAACAGTTCCACTCTATTCTGCCCTAGTCACACCTCATCTGGCATATTATGTTCAGTTCTGGGTGCTGCACTTTAAGGAGGATATCAGCAAATTGGAACGGGTTCAGAGGACAGCAACAAAGATGTTCAGGAGTCTGGAAACCAAGCCCTATGAGGAAAGGTTGAAGAAACTGGGTATGGTTAGCCTAGGGACAGGGCGGGCCTTAGCCTAAGCGGGGTCCAGGGCGGGGAAGAAATGTGTCGCCGCTGGCCAGTGGGCCTAGGGGCACTCCCTGGCTCAGGGGGTGCTCCCCAGCCTGGGGGCGGCGTGCTACCCGAGCCTGGGCTCGGGGATGGCGGAGGGGCACTCCCCAGTCCCCTCCGCCCATCCCCAAGCCTGAGTGGCCATTCGGATTCTGAATCGGAGCACTTACCTGATCCACTGCTGCTGCCGCCACCATCACCGCCACCGCCGCCACCTCCGGCCTGGGCCCCATGCCGGATTTGGAGCTTCAGGCGGGGTGGGCACTGGAAGTTCTGCTGCCCCCCCATCCACTGCCTGTCACAGTCTTGGCCAGGGGAAATGAGGCAGAGAGAGGCAGAGGCCCCACCCCGCCCTCATTTCCCCATGCCGAAACAGCCAGACAGCAGAAGGGGCCAGTGGCGTAAAGGAGAGACAGGGCCTCTGCCTGCTTCTCCCTCACTTCTGATGGAAGTGAGGGAAGAAGCAAAGGCCTCTGCCTCTCTTTCCCTTGTTTCCCCTGGCCGAGACTGTGACAGGCAGCGGAGGGGGGTGGGCATGGAATGTGGGAGAGGTGGGGCCTCTGCCTCTCCCTCACTCCTGCTGGCCCCCTCCGCTGCCTGTCAGTTGGAGTTGGCCAGGGACCCCACGCTTGGGGTCCCCAGCTTCCAGCCACTGTCAGGCTGGAAGCTGGGGATCCCGAGTGCGGCCCCCCCCCAGGAACAGGGCCCAGGGCCGCCACCCCACGGTAGGGCCAGCCCTGACTAGACAAGAGAAGACTAACAGGAGACATGAAAGTGGTCTTCAAATATCTGATGGGCTGTCACACTGAAGATGGCAAAGGCTTGTTCTCTGTTGCCCCTGAGGGCAAAACTAGAAATAATGGGGGCCTAGCAAGTACCTGGAGACTGTGTATGTGGGACTGTTTGTAAAGCTGATGGTGATGACATGGACACTGTAAATAAAGGACACTTTGGGGAAAGATCCTGCTTGGATTGGGTTCTTGAGGGTGTGGATCCTGACAAGACTCTCTGCTCAGGGCCCAGCCCTGTTACATCCACTGCAGCAACTGCCCCAACAGCTGCATAGGCCAGCTATTCATTTTTGCTTCCTTTCTTGCGGGTGCAGAGCTAAAAACTGGGTGGGTGGGAGCCTAAAACACTGAGGCAGGAAGGTGGGTGCCTTGCTACAGGTCTGCTGGCACAGCAGGCACAGAAGGAACCCACAGCCACAAGCACCCAGCAGAACCCAAACCCGAAGGTCTGCAACCGGCAGCACAGGGAGGACTTGGCAAGGGAGCTGCCTGGGGAGACCACGTGGCGGGCAGACGAGATCTGTGATGCCATTAACAGCATGGTCATGGAGCACTGCCAAGGCCCTCCTGGACGGCTGGCAGGAAGACAGGCACTGGGCTCACCTTAAGCAGTAGTTTGAGCAGTCGGACAGCATGATCAATAAGTTGAGCGATCATGAGTGAGATGTAGGTACAGATGCAAAGCAGCCAGTCCTAGTCCATTCAGCTCCACAGCTACCTGCTCAAGCATGTCGCTGCCATGATCACAAGCATTGTTGCTCAGGGGCAGATGCCATTTCCAACCCCCTCATCTACTGTTCACACCAGGCTATGTGGAATCCAACTGCCCCCCACCCCCAAACCCCAACCCTCAGGGAAATCACCCAAGCCCTCTCTACACTGCACTCACAACAGAGAACAGTTCCCACCCCACCAGTCATTCCTGCACGCCTCCCGTGAACATTCCTCCACAGCTGGATTCGCAGTAGGAGGATTGGGAAGATGTCCACCCTCCAGTCTCGCCACTCAAGCAAGCACACCAAGCTACCCCGCAAAAGGAGCAGGCAGAAAAAGAAACAATTTGGTATTTTAAAGTTCTATATTTAAAGTTCATATTTAACCTTAATAAAATTTAATAAAGTTGTATAAAGTTTAATAAAGTTCTTTAATTTTTCATAATCCATGCTTCCGATGCTTCTTCTAGGAAAGAAGGGAAGCTTGTGGGGCGGGGGGGGGGCAGTGGAGAACAGCTGTATGGCATAGCAATAACCTACTTTGGGGGCTTGGTGTTGGAAGGAAATGGGGTGGATGGCAGGGATGCAGGGAGAATGGCTGAATGGAATAGGGCTAACCCCATTTGGGGGGTTGGGATGGAAGGGGGTTGGAGTGCAGGGAAGGGTGGGGGCCTTGGAGAATGGTGGTATTACATAACAATAGGCTTTATGGGGGGTGAGGGTTGGAAGGGAAGGGGTGGTGAGGGGTGCACCGAAAATGGAGGGAGGAAGAGGGAGGGTTACAGGCAAAGGTCGGGTGCTGGCCAGTCATAGAGTAGCCGGTTGCATGCCTGTGCCTCTGCACTTCTTATTGCCAATCCCAGATCCTGCTAGCCTGCAGATGACAATAGGAAACACAGAGGTTCAGGCATGATTCTGGGTAATCTGAAAATTCCAGTAGGGAACTTATAGGGAAAGGCCACTGGGTGCGAAATAATAGTCAGGGCTGGGGAGCGGCAAGGAAGGAATTGAAGCTTCTCACAGTGTTGGAGGGGAGAGTCGGATGAGCCAGAGAAAAACACAGTGAGACACAGGAAACAGTTTAAAGGGCTTTACTGATAACACGAAAGATCTAGAAAGAGTTTACTGATGCTCATTTAAACTGTCGTACTGGATCTTTCTGGTCATGCCCTGCTCCACTTGGTTCAGCTGGTCCCAGAACAGGGTCACTGGAGGTAATTGGGGTGGGGGTGGGGGGGGGGG
>QEPC01013957.1:2149918-2164312 GCA_003113815.1 Sphenodon punctatus
TCATCTCCCCCCCCCCGTCTCTCAGATTGTAAGCCCTAGGGCAGGGACTGTGTCTATTCAATTACTTTGTAAAGTGCCAGGTACATTGTTGGTGCTATATAAAAGTTTGCTAATAATAATAAAATAATAATCTCTATTTGAGCTTTGCCCAGGTAATGACACCATTTCTAAATACACCATTTGGTAACTAGCCTCTAGCTAAAGAAAATGTCAGATTTAAAAACATCTTTAAAGGAATTTCACTGGAAGAAATGTAACTGTAACAGTAAAAATTAGAGACCAGGGTCCCAGTCCTGTAAGGATGCATGTGAGTAATCACATGTGAGAAGTCAGTGGGACTACTCATGTGCATCCTTGCAGGATTGGGACCCTGATCTTTAATTTTTATTGTTTCTTTAACTAGAAACCACACTTTTGCATGGTCAGGCCCTTTAAAATGTAGCACTAGGTCAGAAAAGCAGCTATGTTGAATTTATGACTGGCAGCATCCCAAAATAATTGATCTCAATGCCCCCATTTTGAAGTTCAGATCCAGTAGTGTATTTTATTTATTTAAAAAATGTATACCTCACCCCCCTGCCAGGCAGCCCGGGGTGGCTAAAAACATCAAAATCAATAAAATACAATAATACATATAAAAACATTGCAATAATAAAAATAATAAAAGTAAAAGTGAGGAGAGACACCCCCCCCTCAACCAAACGCCCCCCCACCCTTCTCCCTCACCAAATGCCTGATGGAACAGCCAGGTCTTACACTTCCTGCGGAAACCTGGGAGATCTGGGGCCAGACGGGCCCCCGCCGGGAGGGAGTTCAAAAGGTGCGGCGTGGCCACTGAGAATGCCCTGACCTGCGTGGTCCCCTGGGAAACCCAGGGGACCTCACCAAATGCCTGATGGAACAGCCAGGTCTTACACTTCCTGCGGAAACCTGGGAGATCTGGGGCCAGATGGGCCCCCGCCGGGAGGGAGTTCAAAAGGTGCGGCGTGGCCACTGAGAATGCCCTGACCTGCGTGGTCCCCATGGAAAACTGGGGGACCTCCAACAGGGCGCCCCCAGATAACCAAAGGGGCCAGTCCAGAACCTGAGGAGTGAGGCAATCTTGTAAATAGGCAGGGCCCAGACCGTGTAAGGCTTTATAGGTCAAAACCAACACTATGAATCTGGAAGACTATTGGCAGCCAGTGCAGAGATCGGAGCACTGGTGTAATGTGCTCTCTGCAGCCCAGTCCCACCAGGAGCCAGGCTGCCGCATTCTGCACCAGCTGCAGCTTCTGAGTTGTCACCAGAGGTAGCCCCATGTAGAGCGCGTTACAGTAGTCTAACCCAGAGGTGATAAAAGCATGGATGATCATGGCCAGATCCGGAACTGAAACCAGTGGCCAAAGTCACCGCACCAGATGTAACTGGCAGAAGGCACTCCTCGACACAGCCTCTACCTGGAGATCCAGGCAGAGCTGTGCACCGAGGAACACACCCAGGTTCCGCACCTGGGAAGTCAGTGGAGGGCACACTAACATCACCTCTGTCTTGTCAGGATTCAGTTGCAGTCGATTAGCCCTCATCCAGTCCCCCACAGCTGCCAAACATCAAGTAAACACCAAGACAGCTGGGCCTCGGTCAGTTGAAAATGAGAGGTACAGATGGGTGTCATCCGCATACTGATGACACCTCACCCCATACCCCCTGATCACCTCACCGAGCGACTGCATATACACGTTGAACAGGAGAGGGAACAAAACAGAACCCTGCAGGACCCCACACATGAGGTCTTGGTGAGATGAAAAATAATCACCGAGCACCACCCACTGAGTTATCTCGGTCAGGAATGAATGGAACCATTCAAGAACAATTCACCCACCCCCACACTGTCCCGCAGGAGCGTCACCAACATCTCATGGTCAACAGTATCAAATGCAGTGGACAGATCTAATAGGACCAAGAAGGTCGACTGACCTTTTCACGGTGCAAATCATCGACCAAAGCCACCAATGCTGTCTCAGTGCCATGCCTCAGACAGAAGCCAGACTGTGAGGGATCCAGATAACCGGTGCGGTTGAGATGCCCTTGGAGCTGCTGAGCCACTACCCATTCAATAACCTTCCCTAAAAAGGGAAGGTTAGAGACAGGCCGATAGCTGGCAGGGGAGTCCGCGTCAAGCAATGGTTTCTTGAGCAGAGGCCGTACCACCGCCTCCTTGAGTTTGGTGCATTTTGCAGTTCAGACCTATCTGTAAAAACCTTAAAGACCTTGTTTCTTAATATATTTGTTATTTGTGCCATTACAGAGCAAAATGAGTTTCTACTGCTCTTGTCACTTGAAGAATCAGTAAATCTAGAGAAGGTAAACTAGATTTTGTTCTCAATTAAATGCAGTCAACTATGTTCTGAGTACTGGGTCTGTCTTATTAGTGATATTGAATCAGCTGTAAGTAGTAAAGCTTGGAATTTGAAAGCAGGTTTTGAATTTGCAGTGATGGCAATTAGAGAACTGTTCTGTTTCACATTTGCTCAGTTTATAAGTCAAAAGAAGTCACCAAAAAGGGAGACAGGTCATTTTTTTAGAATCTGTTTAGATCCGTTCCATATCCCGGTCAGGAATCAGTCTGGCCATCCTTTAGATGTGCCAGCCTGATTCTGTCTGGGGATCGAGGAGGGGGCGGGGCTGCGTGGTGTGATGTACGGCCATACAGCTCTGCCCCCATGCTCTCCTGGCTGCCCGCCCTCCGGGAGGTAACAGATGTTACCCGCGGCCTGTCCCAGACCGTGGCCAATCTGACCACGCTTGGGGCCCAATCCCACCATGCTTTCGGACCTCTGGGCGGCTGGAGGTCCGAAAATGTGGTCAATGAGATCCCAGCAGGTATTCACTGGGGCGAACATCTGGCAGAAATCCCTTTAGTCATTACGGTACCATCGGCCACCACAGGGGATTCACTGTGGGTGACCGTGGTATTGTAACATCTGAAATTACCCCATATTTGCAGATTTTCCAAGATAGAATAGATATTGCTTTACATCCTATATTCCTACCTAAGATAGTATAAGAAAGACAGTTGTGAGAATGTGGCCCTTTTTACATGGGTCCCTCCCACCCATGAACACACAGATTTCTGCGTGTTCATGGGTGGGGGAGCTCTGTATAAACAATGTGGCACCTGCACCTGCAGTGAATGGGGGTGCGTGCCTAACATGCATCCCCACTCACCCCCCATCTTGTTCCCATGGATGGAGCAACCGGGGAAAATGGCTGTTCCTTAGTGGGTGCGGATGAGTAGGGGTGAGTGGGGATGCGTGTGCAGCCATGTGCATGCCGCACCCATGCACCAGCACACCCACAGACTCACCACCTGGTGGAGCTGTGTAAAAACAGCCTGTGAGGAGCCACTCGAAGAAGAACAGAAGGTTGCTGCCTTGTAAACAAGGTTCTTCGAGATGGCTCCAAACATTCTCACAACACCCACCCTTCCAGTCTCGTATGGAATTTTATTTATTATATTCCTAGAAAGGGTTGGAAGGAACTGTCATGCTGAGGGGGAGAGTTCTTTTTATACTAGAGGAACTTGAGACCACCACGTGGTCTATTATTTGAATATGGTGAGCATTCACAACCCAGTTGTGAGAATGTTAGGAGCCATCTTGAAGAACCTACTTTACAAGGCAACAACCTTCTTATCACTCACATGGGGAGGAGTTGTTTGTAAACAAACAGCTTTATCTCCCAGTCTGATGGTGTGTCCTGCAGCACTACTAGCAGGCAGAGGCAGGTGAGGGATAGGGAACCCACACCTTCAGCCCCCACCCCGCCCCTCGACTCCCCTTCATTGCTTGTACTCACAGAACACGCGTTGCTGGAGGAAAGCTAGAATGGTCAACAACTGGACGTTTTTGCTCTACTGACTCCCATTGAACAGCATAGGTTCTGTTCAATGAGAGTTTGCTACTGCCTTAACTATATGGCCATGTCTGTAGCCCTATAAATCTTCCAGTTCCAGATTATTCAGTGGCTAAAAAAAAGGACCATAACAGGCAAAGGGGGTCCTGATTGTAATGTATTCAGACAAGCAGCTACTGAGTTAAAAATCCAGTATCCACTGAAGTCTGAGGCTCCAGTGCTTCAAAGTGTTGTGCCAGTGTAAACCCAATTGAAGTGAATGGGTCTGGCACTCAGCATGGAGCTTTGAGAATCTCTGGAAACGGAGCTCAGATCATAAGCTTATTCTTTGAAATTAATCAAAAGTTTTAACTGTGTTTTGGTGAAAACTGTAAATAAAAATCTAATCTAAGCTTTAACTGAAGAGGTGCGCTTTTCAGCGCAGTTTAGCAAAAGGCAATTCTCTACATGTGTGAATCCTTAAGTCTGAGAGGTTACATTTCTGTCCATTAACTTTGGAATATAAAACCTGAGAGGCTGACTTTTCCAGTTGTATATACTCTGTTGGATTTAGAAAATTGGAACCACATGGCTCAATTAAGAAGCAATTAATGTGACATCCCAGCAGGAAGAGGTGTTCAGAAGAAGAAACCTGCTGCAAACTAATCAGTTTAACATTTCAGTGGATTTCATAAAGGAAACAAGTATTTTTCAGCCAAACAACACTAGCTTAGAATACTAGCCCTTCTCAAAAGCCAAGTGGGGTCAGAGTTGATCAGTACTTGAACAGCTGTCCTCCATGGAAAAACACTCCATGCCATTGGTGGACCAGCCCTATGTTAAGGACTAAGGTAAAGTCTTCATGTCAGATAGAGGTGATGAATAAAAAACTTTCAGCTATATATAGTAAAAAAAAAAAGAAGGAGAGGCAGAGAGAGAGAGAGAGAGAGGAAGAAACACCTTTGAGCTATGCTATAGCTAACTGTTGTAGCCATCTTATTCCTATCTTCCCTCCCTCTTTCTCTCCTATTGCCTGCATTCTCATTTGTCAATTGAGTCTTGCCTTCAAATTACACCTTCTTCACGTCAAGAACTGTGTTTTCTTGTGTCTGTTCAGTGGTGAGCACAAAAGGGCACTACCTTTAATAGGACCTTTGGGAATCACCCCAATACAATAATAAAAACCAACAATAACCACTTGTGCTCATTAATGATCCCATAACACTTTGGAAAGAGTATTAGCCCTACTGGTCAAAATAATCATACCCCAGTTTCAGTTATTACTATCTACCTACTCAAGTTCTCCTTGTGTTTACAAGCAGGTAAAGTATTCTTCTCAGCTACCTATATAAAGCCATGATCCTTCAAACACAGGCTTAATTTTGCTTCTATAAGTAGTGTTGAAATCAGTGGTACCATACTTGCAGTAAGGGTAACCATGTCAGTGGAACCAGCACTGTAAGAGATGGTATGATTTTATTATTATTTAATATTATTATTATACCATGACCTTGATGCTGCACTTATGACTGGGTGAATCAGAGGTATGGGAAGCCCCGCCATGTCTGTTGTTCTGGGATCAGTTTCAGTGGGTATCACCCGCTGATGTGGTGGATGTCCTTGGGACAGTTCGGGTCACCTGTTGTGAATTAGATCCATGCCCGTCCTGGCTGGCAAAGACCAGCCGGGAGACATTAGGGCCATTGCTGGCAGGGGTGATCAATGCCTCTCTTAGGGAGGGCAGGGTGTCGAGCCGTCTCAAAGAGGTGGTGGTGCGGCCTCTGCTCAAGAAGTCATCTTTGGACATTGACTCCCTGGCCAGCTATTGGTCAGTCTCTAACCTTCCCTTTTAAGGGAAGGCTATTGAACGGGTAGTGGCCCGGAAGTTACAGGGTGTCACGGGGAGGGGGGCCCTTGTGAAGTGCACCCACATCAAGTGCACCCACGCAGCAGGCTGCCCCCAGGTCCTGTTTGGCAAGGGGGCCCTTGTGAAGAATGCCCATTAGGATAGTGTGAAGGCCCTTAGATCCCAATGAGATCAGGCCACTATCCTCATTGGGTGCCGAGCAGACTCTGTAGGCGGATATCCCCCAACACTCGGAACACGCACAACCCACTTCAGACCATGGGGGAAGGAGCACTCTGACAGTGGGGAGAGGGTACAGGGCTAGGGGACCTGGCTGGGGAAGGAGAGGGCTCTCAACCAGGAGAGGTTAGGGAAAACACAGTCCAGGAGGGGAAAAAGTCACACTCCGCTGTTGCACCATGCACACACTCTCACTTAGTCGAGGAAGACACACAGGGTTACTTTCACACACTCTCTAGAACAATACGTAGACCACAAGCATACACCAAGCTTCACTTAGCTTTTGCAGGGGGCCAGTCTCTCCGCTCTGGATTACCGGCGCTGCGTGCCCCACAGTGCTGAGCTTTTAATTATCATGCCCACCCTCTGGCGTGCCTGCAGCCACACGGAGTGGTGCAGCACCAGCAGGCATGCTAAATCAGCTGATGTAGATGGGTCTGCCCATCCTCCTGGGGTTGCCTCAGCAACTCGCTGTTGTGCTGCGGCCCCCGGAGCCACCGCGGCGTCTGGTGCGAGGGGCGGGGCCACAGGTTGCATGTCAGCGGGGAAGGCGGCTGAGCGGTGAGCCACGCGGCCCCGGCATCCCTCCTGGCCAAAACCCTCGAGCAGCGGTTCTGACACAGGGGCATCTGGACCGGGTTGGTTTTCTCGATCCCTCGCAGTCTGGTTTTCACCCTGGGTTTGGCATGGAGACTGCCCTTGTGACCTTGGTCAGTGACCTACGCTGTGAATTGGATCAGGGCAGATCCTCAATTTTGGATCTGTTGGCGGTGTTTGATACCGTTGATCATGAAATGTTGGTGGCAAGTACGCGGAACCTGGCCGGGGTGAGTGGAATTGTTCTTGAATGGTTCTGCTCATTCCTGGGGGGGCCCACCTCCCTCTCAGCCGGGCCGCTGGTGCTGGGGTCCAACCACACACACACAAAAAAAAATTTAAAACGGCTTAGCTATCAGGAGGGACAGACGGACTGTGTGGGCCCCCAACCATGGTGGGCCCCGGGACACATGTCCCGTCTGTCCCTATGATAGCTACGCCCCTGGTCCAGAGGTTGCAGCTGGTGCAAAATGTGGTGGCTCGCCTCCTAACGGCGATGGGCCGCCATGAGCACATTACACCTATACTGCGTACTCTGCACTGGATGCCTATTGTCTTCGAGGCCCAATTCAAGGTGTTCGTTATGACCTATAAAGCCCTAAATGGCTTGGGTCCTGCTTATCTGCGAGACTGCCTCAGGCCTCGGGCCATTTCGCGGCCCTTGCGGTCAGCAGGGGGGCACCCGACTCGAAGTCTCCCGCGTATGCCGGGTGGTGATGACAAAGAGAGCATTCTCGGTGGCTGCACCTCAACTGTGGAACTCTCTTCTGTTGGAGGCCCGTCTGTCCTCAGACCTCCCCTCTTTCCATAGATGTTGTAAGACCTGGTTGTTCCAATGGGCCTTTGGGGAGGGGTTTTATTTGCCTTAGCTGCTGTTTAATTTTATGATGTATATTTTACGTGTTTTAGTATTTTAGACAGTTTTATTGATTGTTGATTTTATGTTGTATGCTGCCCTGAGCTGCCAGTGTGCAGGAGGGTGCGGAATACAATTTTTTGTATAAATAAATAGTAAATAATTATTATAATTAGTATGTATTTTTCCCTATCCCTAAAGGCTCAGGACAGCTTACAACATATTAAAAACAACATATCAGTAAGTATCTAGTGTAATCCACCCTAGAACTTCATTTCAATAGTAGCTAATGTGACTTCTGTGTTCATGTTTTTAATGTGATTCAAGGTTGGGGGTGGGTGGGTGTGGAATGGAAAGTATGAGGATAAACAGCAGTTCTTAAACTGTCAAAGTGCCTATTGACTATATGTTGTGATCTGGCTGTTCATACGTTGCTGGCTCCCAGTCCCTTTTTCCAGCTGCTAAATTGCATTACAACAGATAAATACACATTAAATACTTTAGCTGTATTACTTTTCTAACAAGCAAATTGCTTTGGTTGCCTCAGGGATGCTCTACAACTGCAACTGGCGACAGGGCCTGGTTAACGAGACAGTATCTTTCCTAGGAAATGGTCCACACAATGAAACGTTTTAAAAATCTCTGAGGCAAGGTATAGAAAAGACAAAAACTGGAGGACTCTGATATTTCAGTCTCCTCCTGTCTTCTTGTTTGGATGGGGTACCTAAATGTAACAAACCCTAGCAAAGACTCGGTGCCCAACTTATGATGGCTTGAAGAAGCCTGTTTTTTTGTGGAGAAGTTGAACATTCAAACACTTTCTGAAAATTGGACCCTATGAGGGGTTGTCAGTTTATGCCCCCTCCCACAACTTGGGGCACATAAAATCACTAGTCAATTTGTTATAATCTTGCTATTGATTTCAATGGGGCCCAGGTTAGGCATCAGAATCCATTCCCTCACACACCACCCACACTCTCTCAGAAACAGCACTGGCATTGAGTTTCCCAATAAAAATGTCACAGACATAAGTCTGGATATTTAAAATGTCCACCAGTTAATGACACAAACACAGACAGACACATAGAGTTAAAATGCCATGAATTCATCCTATTAGTCATGATTATACAATACTCTTAGATTCTCACTTTTCTTTAGCTGTTAAATTATCCCTCTGCTCTTTCCAACTGTTCTAGCATTTGGATGATACAGAATGGCTGTTCAGGATGGGCTCATGATAAAAGGAATTTTAGTTTTTTGTTGTTGTTTTTCTTCGACACAGGAGTATCAGCCTTCAAAGATACAGGTTGGTGTCCTCATTACAGAAGAAGAAGCACAAGATAACAATCTGAAAATTGTAACAAGAATATGCAAAGCTTGTACCCGTCCATTCACATTACAGTGTTTGTCACTAAGATGAATTAATGTTGTGCCATTTTCGGTTTTCATTATAATCTTTGTCATGAGATGAAATATTAGACTTTTAATGTCTCTATGAATTATAGCAGCATGCTCTACTTTGTTGACCTTTTCAATATTCTGTGTTTTGACTGGCTGGCATTTTTCACTCCTCCTTCCACTGTAACACCACCACTAAACCTGTTGGAGGTGCTGAAATGGACATCCAATGAACATGCAGAATATTGAAAAGGTCAGTGTAGTACAGTCACTCCCATATTTCAGAGTATTTACTATGACATTAAAACTCTTATCATAAAGTGTAAGATGAGACTGATGGCACCAGTCCAAACCCTTCCCATCAATATTCTTCAGGCGAAATGCAAGGAATTTGTAAAATAACAAAAATTAAAACAAACAAACAAACAAACAAATAAATAAAAAGCTCCAATCCTTAAGGTGTTACATTGGTGCAAGACCCATTGAAATAAATCGAGTTTGCACTACTGCAACACTTTGAGAATCAAAGTCAAAGTCAAAATATGCTCTAAAAAGAAAATTGAAATAGTGGCTCCTGGTTGTGCACTTCCCATCAAAGTCTTGGGTACAGATTTATTTATCTTATTTATTTATTTAGGCATCCTGTACATAGTCCTGTCTCAGGCAGCTCATGGCTGCTAACAAAAGTAAAACACATATAATATATATATAAAAATATAAAAAACCATAAATATAAAATCTATAAAACAATATAGCAACTTTACTGGAGCTAAAAACTAACCCCTCCATCCCCCACCCCCCGCCATACCAATCTCCCTCACCAAAAGCCTGGCAGAAGAGCCAGGTCTTACATGGTCGACGGAAGGAGGGAAGATCTGGGGACAGACGGACCTTGACCGGAAAGAAGTTCCAAGACTTCGGAGCAGCTACCGAGAACATCCTCTCCATGGTCGCCACCTGCAATACTTGGGGGACCTCCAAGAAGGCGCTCCCAGCAGACCACAGGGGCCGATCTAGGACCCAGGAAGTGAGGCGGTCCCACAGGTAGGTGGGGCCCAGACCATGTACAGCTTTATAGGTCAGCACCAACACCTTGAATCGAGCACTGAAGACTATAAGCAGCCAGTGCAGAGAATGGAGCTACAGTGTCATATGCTCCTGGTAACCCATCCCCGTAAGGAGATGGGTTGCCGCATTATGCACCAGCTGCAGTTTCCGAGCCATCACCAAAGGTAGCCCCACATAGAGTGCATTGCAGTAGTCTAGTCTTGAGGTGATGAAGGCATGGGTGATAGTGGCCAGATCAGAGTCTGAGATATATGGCCAAAGCTGATGTATCAGGTGTAATTGAAAAAAAGCACTCCTCGGCACCACCGACACCCCAGCATACAGGCAAAGCTGGGAGTCGAGGAGCACCCCAGACTCCGAACCTGAGGAGTCAGGGAGGAGCGAATCCCATCAATGATGGGAGCCACCAACTCCCCCTCTCCACCCACCAGCATCACCTCTGTTTTGTCAGGATTCAACTTCAGATGGCTCGCCCTCTTCCAGTCCCCCACAGCTGCCAAACTCCGAGGCCGTGAAACTCCCTCACAGTCGAGGTTCGTCTGTCTACTGTAAGCACTGGGATTGGCAGGTCTGGGTCAGATAAAAAAGAGGTAAAGTTGGGTGTCATCAGCATACTGATGACACCGAACACCAAACCTTCTCACAACCTCCCCCAAAGGCTGCATGTACATGTTGAACAAGAGAGGGGACAGCATGGAACCTTGCGGAACTCCACACGAGAGGCCCTGGGCAGGGACCACACAAGAGGTCCCTGCCCAGGACCACTCTCTGGGTCCTCCTAGACAGGCAGGAGCAGAACCATTCAAGAACAATATTGCACAGTCCTGCAAGTCCTGCACAGTCCTGCAAGTGGGTCACCAGCATCTCATGGTCAATCATGTCAAAAGCAGCCAACAGATCCAACAGGATCAGTAAGATGGAACGGCCCTGGTCCAGCTCATGGTGGAGGTCATCAACCAAGGCCTCAAGCACAGTCTCAGTGCCATAATCCAGACAGTAGCCAGACTGAGAGGGATCAAGAAAACGGATGCGTCCAAATGTTCCTGAAGCTGCCGAGCCACTACCTGCTCAATAACCTTACGTAAAAAGGGAATGTTAGAGACGGACCGATAGCTGGCAAGGGAGTCAACATCAAACGATGGCTTCTTGAGCAGACGTCGCACCACCACCTCCTTCAGACACCCTGACATTCTGCCCTCCTGTAAGAAGGCACTAACCAACCACCCCAGCCAGCAATGGCTCCAGTGTCTCCCAGCTGGCCTTAGTCAACCAGGATGGGCATGGATCTAATTCACATGACATGGCTCTAACAGACCCAAGAACATCCCCAGCATCAGTGGACAATACCCAGTGAAATTGATCCCACAAAACTGGACAATACTTCACTTCCATAACCTCTGGTTCTCCTACTGCGATAAGCACAGCATCAAAGTTTCCATGCTTCTCCTTGCATTTCCTGATGACACTACAGCCACTTAACCTAAAGCTAAACTGTACCCTTGCAAGGTGGCCCCAGAGGAGGAAAAATCTTCAAATTTACTCCTGTGGTGTTTGCTCCAAATGGTTTCCCATGTACTTTAAGAATTAGGTGCGTTGGTGCTCCGAGCTTTAAAGAGATGTAGGGTTGGGTTTAGGAGATCAGAGCCACCTGCATGGATGACCCTGCACCACGAGCTACACCTTGAGGGCTTTACCCTGAAACCACCCTTTTAGAAGTTGTATAGAACCATAGAGTTGGAAGGAACTTCAAGGGTTATCTAGTTCAACACTCCACTTGGATGAAGGATAGCTACCACTACAACACCCCCAACAGATGGCTGTCCAACCTCTTTTTGAAACCCTCCAGAGATGAGAAGCCTACAACCTCCCCAGGCAATTTGTTTAAGATTGTGTTTCTTGATGAACATCTCTTATTGTTAGGAAGTTTATCTTGAAATTTAACCAAAATCTACCTTCTTGTAATCTGAACCCATTACTTCTAGTCCTACCTAGAGGTTAAACTTGCTCTTGAGATTGTGTTTCTTGATGAGAATCACGGTTCCCAGCTCATTCTGACAAATGAAAACGAATCAAGAACCAGCAGTATCTCAACTGCATTCTCATTGAGCAACAAGAGAAGAAAAAAGAACTGTGCATGCACAAATGGCCATCAGGACTGTTCTGTGCATGCACAGCCTGTTTCCAAAATGGTGCTGGCAGCATTGCAGCCATCTTGGGAAAAGGCAGCCTTTCTGGAAATGCACAGACCAGCTGTCCTTTTCCAAAATGCTATTTTGGAAGAGGGCCACGAATGTGCAGAACAGCCCTGGTGGCCATTTCCACATGACCAGTTCTTCCCCCCCCTCCCCCAACCCCTTGTGTTTCTTGATGAGACTGCAGTCGAGATGCTGAGGATTCTCGGCTCATTTTATAAGTCAGGAGTGGAGAACAGCCTTTGTGGTCATTTTGTGTATGCACAGTTTCTCTCTCTCTCTCTCTCTATTTTGTACTGGGACAGAGATCTTGGTCATCAGCATGAAATCTAGCAAGATACCTTGAGAGAACAAAAAAGGACTCTAATTCAGTCCTAGTCCTACCAACTGTGACATCTTCTTGGTGGCAGCCCTTTAGATATTTGAAGACTACTATGATGCTTCCCCTAATCATCTATTCGCTAGGCTGAACAGACCCAGCTCCTTCAACCTTTTCTCAGAAGACTTGCCTAACAGACCCATTTATCATCCCTGTTGCCCTCCCCTGAACTTGCTTCACTTTGTCAATGTCCTTTTTTAAAATGAGGTGCCCAAAACTGACCACAATACTCCAGGTGAAGTATTGCAATGAAAGAAGCTTAGAATCTAAGGGCCACAACAAAACAGCTTTGGTATCATTTTAATCCTCGTGAAACACTGAGCAAAATGATGTAAGAAAAACAATGATTCACCTTAATTTATGCAGGCAGCTTATATTCACAGCTTAAAATGGATGCAGCAGAGCAGACTGAAGCCCAACCTTGATAAGACGGAGGTGATGTTGGTGGGGAGAGCGAGGGAGGTAGTGGCCTCCCTGATTGGGGGAGTTCACCCTCATATAGCTCAGCAGGTCCGGAGTCTGGGGGTGATACTGGACGCAGATCTACGCCTGGAGCGGCTGGTGGAGGCAGTCGCTAAGGCAGCCTTCTGCCAGTTATATCTGGTGCGCAGGCTGCATCCGTTTATCTCCGGCCCGGACCTGGCCTCCTCATCCATGTCTTCATCACCTCGAGGCTGGACTACTGTAACACGCTCTACGTGGGGCTTCCCTTGTGCCTGGTTTGGAGGCTGCAACTAGTGAAGAATGCGTCGGCTCGTCTCCTTACGGGGATGGGTCATCGGGAGCATATTACACCTGTGCTCCAGTCTCGGCACTGTCTGCCAATAGCATGCCGAGCTAGGTTCAAGGTTTTAGTGTTGATCTATAAGGCCCTTTACGGTCTGGGCCCCTCGTAGCTCAGGGATCACCTCACCCTCCGTGCCCCAGAATGGCTCCTGCGGTCAGCTGGGGGTGCCTTCTTGGAGGTCCCCCACGTAAAGCGGGGAGCCACAATGGAGAGGGCATTCTTGGTGGCGGGGCTGCATCTTTGGAACTCCCTTCCGGAGGAAGCCCGCCTGGCCCCAAGCCTGTTGACATTCCGGCAGCATTATAAGACCTGGCTGTTCACCCAAGCCTTCGGGGAGGGTGGGTTAGGGTTGTAGTTTTTTCCCCTCTACCTTGTTTTATGGTTTTAATGTTGAAAGTGTTCTCGAGGGCGGGGTCCTGTTTTAAAGAGTATTTAATTTTGATTGTTTAAACTGTTTTTATATTGTTAATGTTTTTATTGTTGGAAGCTGCCCCGAGCTGTGTACAGGAGGGGTGGGGTATAAATATTTTTATTTATTTATTTATTTATTTAAAACGTCTGTTTCAGCAAAGCTGCACACTCAAACTATTTGTACAAGCCTGCCCAGATTCAAAGCCCCGAAAGCAGTGGCGGCTCCTCCTGCAGGGCGTTTATGGGCGTTGCCCCACAAAGCCTTGCAGGGGGACTGCTGCGGCTTTAGTTTAAAAAAAAAACCAAAAAAACCCCCGCGCTGCTGTTTCTGACAGCTACAGCAGCTTCTGAGCTGCTGCCGAGGCTGCTGTAGCTGTCACTACCTGTTCTCCCTTTGGGGACCCACCCACTCCACTGGGAGAGGGAGTGGGTCCCCGAAGGGAAAAAGGTTCAGCAGCTCAGCCGCCCAAAGCGTTTTCCTATAGGAAAACGCGATTGGGGCGGCTGAGCTCCTCTGTCCACAGCACGTATGGGACGTGCTGTGGAGGGAGGGGCTGAGCCTTCCATTGCGCTCAATGGGCGCAATGGAAGATCTCGCCAGGGCAGTCGGGCTGACAGCCCTGGTGAGATACTAGCTTGGTGGGGACTGGGTAGGGAGCAGCGCACGTGCACGCGCTCCTCCCTGCTCAGAGCCCACGCACCTTAGTTCCCGGCGCTGCCGCTTCCCTGTGCTGCTGGGGGGGGGGG
>QEPC01013957.1:2166450-2177598 GCA_003113815.1 Sphenodon punctatus
CCCGAAGTGACCCCACCATGTCCCCAAGTGGGCCCCACTCCCCAGTGGGCCCCCTCCCCGTGTCCCCAACTGACTCCACTCCCCAGTTAACCCCACATGTGTCCATCACATCCCTGCACCCCAAACCCCCAGCACAGCTACCCCAAGCACCCCCTACCTGCACCCCAAACTCCTCCACACACCCACTCCAGTCCCACATCCCCAGTCTCTCTCCACCCCCACCCCCCACAAACCTGAAAAAGCACATGGCTATCAGGGGGACATGCTTGTTGCTGCAACCTTCACAGAAAAATCCAAACTCAAGCAGCAAAACCATCCATTGTACCTACAGCCTCCCCGCCCTCACCCCCCCCCCCCAGGGTGGGGAGGGATTGAAGACAACAAAAGATTAAAAGCACAAGCAAACAAACAATGTACAGGGCAGGGGATTTTTTTCAAAACGTACCAGGTTTCTGAAAGGATGAGACCTCCTGTTCACTCTCTAGTCTGACTGACTCTGATCTCTTCCCCCTCCCCTCTAGTGAGCCTAAAGGGAGGAGCAGGGAAGAGTCAGCTCTTTCCCCCCTCCTCCCACTCTGGTAGAGAAGGTGCCAGGGGGAGAAAATGATGTGGCCAGAGTGTTTTGAAAAGGTGCCCAGACACGCCCCCTAAGCATTACTGATTGGCTGGGTTTCTCCATAGGAACCCAGCCAAGGAGCACATGGCACCTCCCCACTCCCTCCCTAATCCCTCAGAAAGCAGTGCATTTTTGGGTCAATGCCCAGTGCATGCTTTCTGAGGGCTTTGGAGACATTATCTAAGGCTCTGTCTCCCTTTAGCTCTCTGGCCAGTGAGTGGAAAGCTAGAGGAAGGGGGGGGAGCAGCCCAGCATGAGGAGGATGATTGACTCCCCTCCCCCTCCTCCTTGCAGAGTTCTCTTGCTGCAGGGTTTGTTTACATATGCATCCTGCAGGAGGAGAGTTACAATGTAATCAAGTGGGGAAATTGATCGCGCTGCCTCTGGATCAGCTGAGGAGCAGTTTCTGGCTTCCCAGAAAGCATAGGCCATGGGGGGGACCCCTGAGGGGCTTGTGGGGGCACCTGCCCCAATGCCCTGGGGGAGGGGCTGCCCCTGGGTCGACAACCTCCTGGTAGAGCTAGATAGGGTTCAGATGACCCTTCTAGTTCTACTGGATTTGTCAGCAGCCTTCAATACTGTTAACCACAAGATGTTGGTGACTCGCCTGTGGGACCTAGCTGGGGTGGACGGAACTATCTTACGATGTTTCTGTTCTTACCTTACTGGCAGATCACAGCAAGTAGTTCTAGGGGATTTTACTTCATCCCCTGGGGCTTGGTTGTGTGGTGTCCCACAGGGTTCCATTCTGTCCCCTCTCCTGTTTAACATGTATATGCAGTCACTTGGGGAGGTTGTATGCAGCTGGGGAGTTTGTTTTCATCAATATGTGGATGACACCCAGCTGTATTTATCCTTTTCATCTGACCCAGGTCTTGCTGTCTCCTTGTTATCTTGGTGTCTGGCTGTTGTGGGGGACTGGATAAGGTCAAGCCAACTGAGGCTCAATCCCGATAAGATGGAGGTGATGTTGGCTGGCGGGGTTGGTGATCTGGGAGAGGGGAACACTCCTATTATTGGGGGTGTTCACCCTCCTTTAGTTCCAATTGTGCGGAGTCTGGGAGTACTCCTGGACTCGCAGCTGTGCTTGAATTTCCAGGTGTCAGCTATGGTCAGTGACGCCTTCCACCAATTACATCTGGTGAGGAGGCTCTGCCCATATGTCTTAGACTCAGACCTAGCCACCATCATCCATGCATTTGTTTCCTTGAGGCTAGACGACTGTAATGCACTCTACATGGGGCTACCCTTGGTGACACTGCATTCTGCATCAGCTGCAGCTTCCAAAGAGACCCATCTTTTGACCAGGACGGGCCACAGGGAGCACATTACACCAGTGCTCTGGGCACTGCACTGACTGCCTATTGTCTTCTGGGCCTGATGCAAGATGCTGGTTTTGACCTTTAAGGCCCTAAACAGTCTGGGTCCTGCTTACCTGAAGGATTGCCTCACCATCTGGGCCCTTGGGTGGCCTCTGTGGTCATCCAGGAGCATCCTCCTGGAGGTCCTGTGCTTCTGGAGGGTCTGGATTGGCAGGCAGGCATTCTCAGCGACTGTGCTGTCACTTTGGAATGCCCTACCGGTGGAGATTCGCCTTAGCCTGAGTCTTCTTGCCTTCTGACCCAGTTGCCAGTTTCAAGACCTGGCTTTCTCATCTGGCTTTTGGTGGGGAGGAGTGGGTGGGTGGGATGGGTTAGGGGTAATGGGTTAGGGTTTTGTACTGGTCTTTGTACATTTTTGATCTGTTTTATGGTTTTAAATTTCTGGTATTTATGTTGATGTGTTTATTTTGTATGTTGATTTTTTTCTGTAAGCCGCCCTGAGTCACCTGTGTGTGAGAGGGGCGGGTTAGAAGTGCGTTTAATAAATAACCTTAAGGTTTGCCTTTGCGTGACACAATCCATTGAAATGTGGCACATAGAAAACCTGGCTAAGGATGGATGTTGCTTCATTAGTGACATGGTTTTAAATCCTGAAACCTGTTTTAAAAGGTTTCTTCAAGGTGTGAAGCATTGTCAAATAACATTTTACAGCCAGTTATAGATGATGGGGAGGGATGTCCCTGCTAGGTTACTTTACAGAGAATCCCTATCTGCATGTTGAAGAGGCATTAGGAAAATAGGTTTGTTCAGGAAGAGGTGGGCCCTGATTAGCCCTCAACTAGAGTTCTTGTACATCCCTTATTTTAAGGGGATGTCTAATATTTCTGACCACCACAACTCCATAGTGTTTCTTATTTTTCAGATTTTGAACTGACAATTCTACCTTATGCCCAGTTAATGTGGGCAAGCTGCTTGGTCACTGTACAATTAGACTGGGATCTTACTCTCCCTTCCCAACTGATTTAGACTGCCCCCCCATGCCTTTCTGCAGTACTTCATAGTTGCCTGCTGCCCCCAAAGAAATCCAATTCTTTCTATAACTTCAGGTAAAGTTAGAGCTGAAACAAAGTAGGCATTTTCATATTCTCAAATGGGTGTTTTTGTATTTACAAATATTATTTGCATTTTCAGATAGGCCACTGAATATCAACATAGTTCTTCACCACAGAAGCAACATCGACATTTTGTTTTGGCCATTTTGGTTCATGCTAATAGTGCTGAAACAAAACAACCAAAATGACTGAAATAACTGAACCAGATATTAGTTTCCATAAATGAAGCACAAATGAGTAGTAGTTTGTATCTGCTTCATCCGACCCGATCATCAGGTATGGCATACTGTGAATATCGGAATGTATGTCTCGGACTCCAACCTGGCCACCATCATCCATGCCTTCATCACCTCAAGACTGGACTATTGTAATATGCTCTATGTGGGGCTACCCTTGGTGACAGTCCAGAGACTGCAGCTAGTGTAGAATGCGACGGCCTGTCTCCTTATGGGAACGGGTTGCTGTGAGCACATTATACCGGTGCTCCTTGCTCTGCACTGGTTGCCTGTAGTCTTCCAGGCCCAATTCAAGGTGTTGGTACTTACCTATAAAGCCCTAAATGGTCTAAGCCACACCTATCTGTGGGATCACCTCACTCTCTGTGTCCTGGATTGACCCCTGTGGTCTGCAGGGAGCACCCTTCTTGATGTCCCCTGGGTGGTCTGGGGGGCTATAATGGAGAGGGTGTTCGTGGTAGCTGTGCCTAGGCTGTGGATTTCCTTTCCAGTGGAGGTCCAGGTGGCCCTGGACCTTGCCTCATTTCAGTGTCAGTGCAAGACCTGGCTATTCCACCAGAGTTTTGGTGAGGGGGATGGGTGAAGGGTGGGTGGGGTGTGGGGTAGGGAGGGAGGTTTTTTTAATTTTATGCTATCCACCTTTTGAGTTTTATGGATTTTATATGTTGTTTTTGTGATATTTTTAATGATATTTTAATATATTATGTTGTAAGCTGCCTCAAGCTGCATGAGCAGGAGAGGCAGGATAAAAATGTTGTAAATAAATAAATGAATAATGAAAATAAACAAACTCTTGTTTAAGTAACTCTGGCCCATACTCCCCTCTGCTCTTTTCCCCCATCCCACTCTAAGGGAAGGGGGCGGTTTCTTTCCAGGGGTGCTGGCGCGCTAACCCACCAAGCACACCACTGCCCCAGCAACTTAAAAGTCTACCAGCTGTCACTACTAAGGGACAGTTTTTTTGTTTTGCATACACTGGTTTTTTCATTCATTGTGTGTGCTATTTCATTGATCATGTAAGTGAAATTTTAATGCTGGCCTCACCTTCTGCTGGCCCACTGCCCCACCAATGTAAACGTCTACCAGCCGCCCCTACTAAGGGACAGAGAGAATGAGCCCAGATGCTCAGAAATAAGTCATTTTCTGCAGGGGCTGAAGTGAGGCTGCTTTCCCACGTGTGGTGGCAGTGGCGGCAGAGGGAGGGGCGAGGGAAGATGCGGCAGTGCGGAGGAACCGGCCGACGGGAAAAGAGCCGGTGAGAATGGGAATTTGACATGACTTCTCTCACACATCAGGGATTTGTGCCCTGACATACTTGAGAGAAGCTGTGGCAAATTCCCGTTCGCACCGGCTCCTCTGCGTTGCTGCGTCTTCCCTTTCCCCTCCTGCTGCCGCCACTGCTGCCACAGGTGGGAACGCAGCCTGAGACATGAAGTATGAAGGTCAGGAGCAGGCTTGGTTCTTTGTTTTTTCAAAAAGGAGAGGAGGGTGTGGACCTCCTAGCCAACAAGAAGCCTTGTTCCACAGTGACAAATCTGCTTCCTCCTTCCTCATGCTTACTGAAAAATATCACAGCCCAGCCTCTGGGTGTATCTGTTTTCATTCCTCTTAAAAAGAAAACCATGAATCCCTTGTAGAAATCAGTGTGTCTGGTATTCTTAGTGACAATAGCTGGTTGCTTGGGAAACGCCCTCCAGACCGCTTGTTAAAGATACTACAGTAGGTGTGGCTGCAGTAATTGCTGTTATTAACTCCTTCAAGGCCCATCTCAGTTTTTCTGTCCTCATGCAACTATTCCCCTCCCCCCCCACTGCAACATTACAATCCCTCCCTTCTAATTTTATTTAAATGAGCAACCATAACTTGCCAAAGAGGTGTGTAACATTCTGTTGTAAGGGGTCATGGTCTGGAATGTAGATAATTTAATATTTATTCTTAAGGGGCAAGGCTTACAATAGCTTCCCACAGCTACTCTCCCCGCCACCTCTAATCACAGGGATTAGGACCATTTACAAAAAGTTCCTTACACAGCCAGGATAGCTCATTCACGTCTCTCTTTTCAAAGTTCCTTCTGATTGTGAAGAGGAATAGAAAATATGTTTGGGGAGGGGGAGCGTGGTAAGGAGAGTTGGGTGACTACATCAATCTCTCCAGCTTGCCTCTAGGAGTTGTTGAGAAGTCTAGATAAGTAGGCCAGAATCTTTCTTCATCTTACAACATAGAAGATGTGGGTAGGGACACTGGGCATTTTTAGACAACCACCTCCCCACCCATTAACACACTGTGAGGACAGAAGTAGTAGTCAGATCAGGAAAATGCATACAGAAGGTAAAAAAAAGAGTCAATTAACAAGGGGAAGCATCTTTTAATCCACACTTAGACAGGAAGACCTTACTCAAAGATGGGCCTACCTTTCTCGTGTCTTGAACTCCTGTGTTGTATTTATGACTCTGTACTGTAGTGGCCCCCAAAACTTTGTCCTTGTGACCCCCTTCAGGGACTTAAATAGAATGCCATGACTAAATGGAGCAATGAGGACCTGCAACATAAAGCAAATATCAATTGGGACCACAACCCGATCCACAGATGACACAACACTGGTTGCCAATAGCATGCTGATCCAGGTTCAAGGTATTGGTATTGATCTATAAGGCCCTTCACGGTCTCGGCCCCTCATACCTCAGGGACCACCTCGCCCTCCACGTCCCAGAGTGGCTCCTTCGGTCTGCTGGGGGTGCCTACTTGGAGGTCCCCTGTGTTAAACGGGGGGTCACAATGGAGAGGGCATTCTCGGTGGCCGGGCCGCGTCTTTGGAATTCCCTCCCAGAGGAAGCTCGCTGGCCCCGAGCCTTTTGACATTCCGGTGGGCTTGTAAAACCTGACTGTTCGCCCAGGTCTTTTTTTTTGGGGTGGGGGTTGTTCGGTTTTAATGCTTCCCTTCCTTTTATTTCTATTTTATTTTTCCCAACCCTGTTTTGGGTTATATTGTGTTTTTAAGGGTTTTTTTAAAAAAATGTTATTTTTATGAATGTTTTATTGAATTGTACGTTGCCCTGGGATGCTGTAGGCATGGGGAGGGTGGTGGTGGTGGTGGAACTAACAAATGTTTAAAATAAATAAATAAATAAACTTCATGAGGGGTCATGACCTATAGTTTGGGAACCTTTGCTGTACCATGTCTTACTCTTTGTGCACGTTACAATAGTGTGTGTACATATAATTTGACAACCCAAGGTTTTTTTCCTTAGAGCACATTCACACATTAAATCAGCACTTTTTTCTTTTCCCCGCATATTAGAACGATGTGGGAAAGACTCCATGAGCTTATTTAGCAGTTCTCCCGTTTGTTTTTCCAGCGCATTGAGGGACAGCAAAAAGCTACCTTTACAAGCGTGAATTTGAAATGACCCGCATAAATCCTCTTGTCAGAATGTCGGTGTCATGTCAACTACATAGCGCCTCACTTCCCCGGCTCTCGGTTCCACTCCTTTCCGGGAGCAGGGGAAGTGAGGCGCTGTGTAGTAACAGGATTAAAATGCTGCTTCCTAAATGCAGTCAATGTCAAAATGTGCTTAAATAAACCCATATGTGAATAGTGCATGGGTTTATTTAAGTGCATTTTGAATTGACTGCATTTAGGAAAAGCAGCATTTTAATGTATGTGGGAATGTGTTCTTAGTCGTGTTCCCTCCCAAAGATCTTTATTGGTGGCTTTCTCCCTTTCAGTCTTTGTACTCCCTTCTATCCCTCTGCTGCAGTGGTAAATTGCAGCATCTAAAGTAGTCTGTGCAACCACCGTGTAATAGTGTGTGTGCTGTTCCCACCATAGCTACTGGGAATTAGCATGGGGTGATTGTTAAATACACCTGAAGTAAGAGTAAAGCAATAAGACCTGTCTTGGTACCTGAGATCTCTTGTTAGGACTTCTGAAAATGCAAATGAGCATCTATGGCAGGGGTGGGCAAGCTGTGGCTTGAGAGCCATGTGCGACTCTTGGGGAGGTCTGGCCCTAGGCCCTGCACAGCCTTAACTCTCCTCTCTCTTATTTTAGTGCACCCAGATCTCAGCAGCTAAATCCAAGCTGCTCCTCAGAATTTCAGCAACCAGGACTGCAGCGCATCAGCTCCACCAGCCGATCATCAAGCAGGAGAACTTTGTATGTGTACAAATGCGTGTATATCTTGTGGCTTTTGGCCATTTAATGATTTTAATACTCAGCTCTTGTGGTTGAAAAAAAATTTGTCCTTCCTTGGTCTGTGGCTTTAGCTACATGCTGTCCCGACCCCAGTGATTCCCAACCTTTTTGCCGGAATGACTCCATTTTGAGACTTAAATATAACAATGTCAACCCAGACAACAAAAACAATGCAAAGTGTAGGAAATAACAATCTAATTGCAACCCCATCCACAGGTGGTGTGAACCCACTTTGAGTCTCTCCTGATCCATGGTTTAAGAGTCTCTATCTCCTTGGGGTTGTCAACCAGTTAGGATGAGCCTATTCCAGAACCCTGGGGGATTTACCTGCTGCGATCTTGACGGCCTCTCTGTCTATGGCCTGGTTGATTTGTAGTCTGCTATGCTAACCTGGGCCATCAACACAGTGGTACCCAGGTGTCTGCTTCCTCTGCTGCAGCAGTGCAGGTCTCCCTGGTATACGGAGGATCTGGGCTGCTAAAGCAAGAGGTTAGGTGGTTATAGTGCAGGTGGTGGTTGACTCGTGCCAAAGTTGACTGATGGTTGCATAAATTGGTTTTTGAAGGACTATATTTTATTTATTTAATTAATTTATTTATATAAAAGCTTAATACTACGCCCCTCCTGCCGAAGCAGCTTGGGGTGGCTTACAATATCAAAAAAATAATAAACAATATAAAAACAATCTTGGACATTAAAAACAAATATTGACAGGAAGAAGATAAAAACATACACAAAAGCCCACCCACCCTAATCCTCTACCTCCCTCCCTTTACCCATCTCCTCCACAAAAGACCTGGCAGAACAGTCAGGTTTTGCATGTTCGTCAAAAAGAGGGGAGGTCTGGGGCCAACCAGGCCTCTGCCGGGAGGGAGTTCCACAGTCTAGGTGTGGCCACCAAGAACGGCCTCTCCATTGTTAACCCCCGGAGAACCTGGTGGACTTCGAGAAAGGTGTCACTGGATGATTGCAGGGATCAGTCCAGGGCCCGGGTAGTGAGGCAGTCTTGCACATAGGTAGGGACCAAGCCATTTAGGGCTTTATAGGTAAGCACCAGCACCCTGAGTCAGGCCCGGAAGACAACAGGCAGCCAGTGCACTGAACGGAGCACAGATGTAAGGTGCTCGTGGCAGCCCGTCCCCATAAGATGACGAGCTGCTGCATTCTGCACCAGCTGCAGCCTCCGGACCGTCACCATGGGCAGCCCGACAGAGTTCTTCACAGTAGTCTAGTCTCGAGGTAATGAAAGCATGGATGATGGTGGCCAAGTCGGAGTCTGAGACATACGGATGAAGCCACCGCATAAGATGTAATTGGCGGTAAGTGCTCCTTGCCACTGCCCCCACCTGGGCATCCAGGCACAGTTGGGAGTCAATGAGCACCCCCAGACTCTGAACCTGAGGGACCAACAGGGAACACACCCTGTCAATGATGGGGGATGTCACTCCCATCGCCTTACCCACCAGCATTACCTTCATCTTGTTAGGATTCAGTCTCAGTCGGCTCGCCCTCATCCAGTCTCCCCACAGCTACCAAGCATCAAGCAAGCATCACGACTGCCAAGTCTGGGTCAGATGAAAAAGAGAGGTAGAGTTGGATGTCATCAGCATATTGATGACAATGAACATCAGACCTTCTCACCATCTCACCTAGTGACTGCATATACACGTTGAACAGGAGAGGGGACAAGATCAAACCCTGTGGGATGCCACATGACAAAATCCCTGAGCACATACTGCTGAATTCTACTGGCTAGGAATGAAAAAACCATTCCAGAACAATCCCGCCAACTCCGGCTTGGTCCCGCGGGTGAATCACCAACATCTCATGGTCAACGGTATCAAATGCAGCCGACAGATCTAACAGAATTAGCAGGGTCGAATGACCCTTAACTAATTCACGGTGGAGGTCATCGACCAAAGTCACAAGCACAGTCTCAGTGCCATAACAGGGGGGGAAAGCCAGACTGCAAGGGATCTAGAAAACCAGCGCGGTCCAAATGCCCCTGCAGCTGCCGAGTCACTACCTGTTCAATAACCGTCCCTAAAAAGGGAAGGTCAGAGACCAGCTGATAACTGGCCAATGATGGGTGTTTTTATCAGTGGCTTGCACCACCGCCTCCTTGAGGTGGCTCAGCACCCTGCCCTCCCTAAGGGAGGCATTGACTACCCCCGCCAGCAACGGCCACGTCTCCCGGCTGGCTGCAATCAGCTACGATGGGCACGGGTCTAGTTCACAAACAGTGGCTCTGACAGTCCCAAGGACATCCCCCACATCAGTGAATGACACCTGAAACTGATCCCGCAAAACTGGACAAGGTGGGGCTTCCACAGCCTCTGGTTCTCCCGCTGTAATAAGCATGGCATTGAAGTTATAGTGGATACGTGCAACTTTATCTACAAAATAATTAACAAACATGTCACAGCAGACACTGGACAGTTCCAGGTGGAGGGAGACTGGACCGACCAGCCCCCTCACCACCCGGAAAAGCTCCACTGGACAAGATTTTGTGGACTCCGAGGATAGCAAAAAATTCCTTCTTTGCTGCCCGCATAGCAACGGCATAGGCCCTTAAATTGGCCCTTCCCATTTTAGTTTCCGCAGACCCTCTGTGAACCACGATGGCCTGCGGTGTTATAGCAGTGGTGAAGAAAGCCTTCTTCACTGCTGCCATAGTATCTGCAAAGTGCTGTACAGCACTCCGGAGCTCTTCCAGGTTGTGAATAGCTTATTAAATTCTAGCTGTCTCCACCTGGAGTTAGTCATTAGCTTCCTGCTGTGACAAGTTTCCCATCTACTTGGCAGATAACGTTGCTCGTATTTGGTGCAAGTTGGGAACTAACAGTTTGGGTAGAGTCAGAGTTTGGGGTTGGAGAGACTCAGTCTTGTCCAGTTTGCTTGGATCAGCTTCAATTAATCTCACCCACCAATGCTGAGGCTGTGCTTGTGGAGTTGTGTGAGCAACCAGTTGTGAGCTAGATCATTGCCCATCCTGGCTGGTGAAAGCTAGCTGGGAGACACTGAGGCCCTTGCTGGCTTGGGTTGTCAATGCCTCCCTTTGGGAGGGCAGAGTGCCTGACAGCCTCAAAATTACCATTGTCCAATCCCTGCTCAAGAAACCATCTCTTGATGTCTGCTCCCCTGCCAGCTATCACCTCATCTGTAATCTTCCCTTTTTAGAGAAGGTTATTGAACAGGTGGTTGCTTCGCAGCTTCAGGTGCATTTCCATTCTATTCGATGCCTGGAACCATGTCAGTATGTATTTAATCCTAGACATGCACTAAGACTGTGTTTGTGGCTTGCCCCCCTCTCTTCCCGCCCCATCTGGCCCCTAAACCCCTGCCCCCTGGCTCACCCCTAACGTCCGCTACCTCCGCTCCTGCACCTGGGCTGCCGAACGCCTTTGGCGCAAATCCCACTCCCTCCCTGACTTCCTCCGCTACAAATTCTCCCTCTTCTCCCTCTCCTCAGCTGTCTCCCTGGCTAGGCAACACTATTATGCCTCCAGGATCGATTCTTTCTCTCGTGACCCTCGCCGCCTCTTCTCTACTTTTGACTCCCTCCTAAAAAAAACCTGCCCTCCTCCGCCCTCTTCCCTTGCTGCTCAGGATCTTGCATCATTTTTCACCTCAAAGATTGACAAGATCAGTCAGGACATTGCCTCCC
>QEPC01013957.1:2180403-2202505 GCA_003113815.1 Sphenodon punctatus
CAGGCAAGTCACCAACACCTCCTGATTGACTGTGTCGAATGCAGCCGAAAGGTCTAGCAGGACCAGTAAGGTCTGACAACCCTGGTCCAATGCCAGATGGAGATTGTCAACCAAGGCCACCAAGGCCGTCTCCATACCATACCCAGGCTGGAAACCAGACTGAAAGGGGTAAAGGAAACCGGTGCAGTCCAGATGTTCCTGGAGCTGCCGTGCCACAGCCCGTTCAATAACCTTCCCTAAAAAGGGAAGGTTAGAGACCGGCTGATAACTGGCAGGAGCATCAGTGTCAAGAGATGGTTTCTTGGGCAGGGGCCTAGCCACAGCCTCCTTCAGGCAGTCAGGCACCCTGCCCTCCTGAAGGGAGGCACTAACCACCCCAGCCAGCAACAGCTGTAACATCTCCTGGCTGGCTTTCACCAACCAGAACGGGCAAGGATCTTGTTCGCAAGTGGTGGCAAGAACAGATCCCAACAGGGACTCCACATCGGCAGGCAACACCATCTGAAACCGATCCCACAAAACAGGACAGGATGGGGCATCCATAGCCCCAAGATGATCCTCTGCACTAACTGTGGTACCGAAATCGTGGCAGATGTGAGCTATCTTATCTACAAAGTACTCGATAAACCGGTCACAGCGGTCACTGGATTGATCCAGGTCCATATGTATCTCAGGCCCCTGAGTGAGATTGTGCAGAGATCTGAAGTGAAGTGCTATCAGTATGTTGATGATGACACCTAACTATCTCTTTTTCATCTGGCCTAGGTCCTGCAGTCTTGGTGCTTACCCAGTGCCTGACTGCTGTTGGGGACTGGATGCGGGTGAGCTGACTGAAACCGAATTCAGACAAGACTGAGGGGATGATGGTTGGCCAACCTTGTGAACTGGGGGACATAGGATCCCCTGTTGTCGATGGGGTTTGGCCTCCTTTGGTCACTCAGGTTCATAGCCTTGGGATGCTCATGGATCCACTGCTGAGCCTGGATTGTCAGACTACGGGAGTGGCCAGGAACACTTTTCTCCAACTTCATCTGGTGAAAAGGCTGTGACTCTTTTTATCAGATTTGTATTTGTATTTGGCTACCATCATCCATGCCTTCATAACCCCTTGAAGCTAGACTACTGCAACACACTCTACGTGGGGCTGCCCTTGATGACTGTTCAGAAGCTGCAGAACTTGAGCCCCCCTTCTGTCTAGGGCGAATTGTTGGGAGCACATTACACCAGTGCTCCAGAGCCTGCGCTGGCTGTCAGTAACTTTTCAGGCATGACTCAAGGTGCTGGTTTTGACCATTAAAGCCTTAAAAGGCTTGGGCCCCAGGTATCTGAAAGACTTCTTCTTCCTTTATGTTCAATTACAGCCTCTGAGGGTAACTTCATCTGCCCATGAAGTTTTCACAACAAGGGCATGCAGAGAGGTGTTCTCTGTGGCTGCCTGACAATTATGGAACTCCCTGCCCTTGGAGATCTGCCTAAGTCCAAGCCTGCTCATCTTCTGGGAGAGATGTAAGAACATTTTGTTTGGGCAGGCAGGGATTGGGTTGGGTGGGGTTAGGTGGAAGGATTAGACAAAAGGTCAGTGGGTAAGGGGACTAGGGGATTTAAAAAGTTTTTTATGCATTTGTAAGCTGCCTGAGTCTAACAGGGAAGGGTGGGGTAAAAATTAGAATAAATACATATCTTACACCCTTTTTCTAACTCCCATCCAGATGCACAAGGCCTGGAGGAGGAGATGCCTGCCTGTTTGACATGGTCTTTGACTACAGCAACAAAAAATAAAAGTACAGCCTCTAAAACTTCTCATTTTCTCCTTTGCAATTATTTTAGGCTGAGATTATCCACACCTTGTGGAGGAGTGTCTGTGCATACTACCTGCTGGACTTGGACTGGAAGACCAACTAACTAACTAATGCCAACTTGTCTACTATACCAGCATCTCTGCTATGGCCAGTAGCAATAACCATTTTGCAAGGCTCTCCCTCCACGCCCTGGTGACCTTATGTGTTCATCAAAGGCTGTCTACGTTTCTCTCTCTCTGCAATTATTTCTAATAATACTTGAATGAGAGAAGGTGTCAGAGGATGCAGGAACTAATGCATGCTCAGATGCTTACAGTCTGCCAAGTAATTAAAAGGCAATTTAAGACAGACTAAAATAATGTGAGTAGTTAACATGAGAGGAGTCAGGCTATAATAAAAGTAAGATAGTGAAAATAAAGACGAGAGATTCTCTCAGTAGAGGAATTGTCAAAAAGAAAGGACTAGACAGAGATCCGCTCTACCTGTGTGTGATGGAGGGGAACATGCAAGCAGCCTTCTGCTCCCTTGTACCATCTTCCAAGGGGCAGAAGATGCTCAGGAGCACTGCAGTTCCCCATTGCTGTTGTATCTTCAGGTGTAGTTCCCCATTGCTGTCGCATCTTCAGAAGGGGTGAGGAGGGGATGGGAGACAAAATGAGATCCTATGCAACCATTCCTGCCATGATAGTTCAGGCAGCCTAGTAATCCCCTGAGGTTGTCATTTCCCCCCCTCTACCACGTGTGGGTCACGTGTGCCTTAATGACATGATACTGCTTATGTATTATTATTTATATAGCACCAGCAATGTGTCTTGCACTAAAAAGTCATGATTATAAAGCCAAGTCCATATTTCAAGCTGTTTACAGTCTAGAACGGACAAAAGGAGGGGAGACAAAGGGAGGAACAAGGATACATTCATGCAGCTGAGAAGTTGCAGGTGCACGTGCTTAGCTTAATGACAGGGGTGGAGAGGATCCTGAAGGGTGAGAGGTATAAGCCAAAGATTATACACAGGTGGTGTCAGTGGCTTCTCCCTGCTAGCTGTGAGGTGAAAAAATGATATTTTCTCTTTTTAAACCTCTCTTATTTCTATAAACAAATGACTTGTCTGGCTTTCAGGACTCTTCATTGCCTAGCTTCTCCATCTCCCTAGGTTTCTGCCCTCACTTCCCAATAGGAGGCCTTATTCAGGGATCAGGGCCCCCATTGTACTCAGTCATGTGCAAATCTATAATTTAAAAAGAGAGTGAGGATTGGCTAATGAATCCTCACATATCCCTCTGTTTCACCTTTTGGCACATCCAAAGCTTACACAGAGGCCATCTTCCCTGCACAATGCACATAGACCTTTCCCATCTAGCAGTAGAATGGGCCTGGGTTTTGCTGGCCATTTCTGAGACTGAGGCCGCTTTTATACGAGGCGCTGAAAAGCACCCTTGAGTCCCATGTTGAGAGAAAAGCCACGCGGGGGAGTGCTTACATGCTCCTGTGCTGCCGGAAGTGACGTGCTCCCCGTTGTTGGCAGCGGCCACTCCCCCGCGTGGCTTTTCTCTCAATGCGGGACTCAGGAGGCGCTTTTCAGCACCTCATATAAAAGCGGCCTCAATACAGCTGTTCAGGTTGGGTGAAGACATCCAGCTGCAGGTTCCATTTTAAACATTTCTTTCTGATTTGCTTGGTATAATAGCTATTCCTATGATGGGGATGCTCAAACCCCTCCTTTGGATAAACTTCTAATTCCAACTCCCATTCCTTTCCTCTAACCTTCATGCTAATAACATAATGTGTAGAACTGCTTGAGGTTTTAAAAAAGTATTTAAAAGCTGCAATACTATTTAAAACTATATCCAGCATGATTTCCTTGATCTGAATTCCGTTTAACCAATGGTCTGGTTTGACTGAACTGGTGGTGTACCTGTCAATTTGATCAGCTGTTAGCACTAACAGCTGATTGGTGGTGACAGGTGTCAACACTGATCAGTCAGTTTACAGTTAAAATGGAAATGTAAATCAGTTGGTGATACAGCAGTGTTAATCTTCTTGAATCCTGGTTGTCCAAAAGTCCAGTTAACAGGTTTTTATGACTTCCAAGTCTGATGGCTAACCAGAATTATACAAGGGAGATTCTAACTCTGCCCAAGTCATGGGTGTAAAAATGTGTTACTCTTAGACCTATTCCCCAGTCCCTGGAGGGATGGGTCTTCCCATTCTCTCAATGGTTCTTGCCTGTTGCCTTCTGGAAGAGGAAAAGTTGCAGCCAGGTGAAAGCTGCTCTGGTTTCCAAACACAGTGGAGTGGAGTTGCAGAATGTGGTGTTCTCAGCATTGAGTTTGCAGGCCAGAGTGGCTTTTATCTGTATGAAGGGAGGAGATGCTGCCTTCTAACAGGTGCCAAAATGGGCTAGCAACTTTGGGCAGGCTCTTGTAGGGGGAGTAGAAGTAGTAGGGTTCTTTCTGGGGAGAAGCATCAGTGGCTAGAGACTGCCACCTCCTGCTTCCTGAGGAGCTTCCAATGTAGCTCTGCAGGCACAATGGGATCTTTGAGTTACAAGGGTGAGATAGCAATGGGGAGTTCTCTGGGAGATGGAGGGGCAAAATGTGAGTCAAGGAGGCATGGAGATATGGGTGTGTAGTTTTAGGAGGAGCCAGTGGGATAGATGTGATTTGTAGGGAGGAGGAGGAAATGAAAAGAATGGGTAGGAAAACATAGGGACTTCTGGGAGGCTGAGGTGATGGGTTGGTGCTGGCAGGTGCAGGATGATGATGAGGGGATGATGTGACTGTGTTGAGGGTGGTGGGTAGGGGGACAGTTTGGCTGTTCTGACGGTGCCAGGGATTGAGGGGACAGGACACCAGCACCTGAGAATATTGTGGTGACAATGCTTTGGCCGTTTTTAGACAAGCGCGGCGGTGCCCGTGCTTGTTTTCAAAAGACCCGGCAGTCCGTTCTACATGTGACTCTGCCGCCGAATACGCACACGCACGGGTGATGCGCATCCATTTCCAGCCGCGTATGATCGGCCTCGATCACCAACCCAGTCAGTTCGTGGCCAGAAATGGATGCGCATCGCCCGCGCATGCGCGTATTCGGTGGCAGAGTCACGTGTAGAACAGACTGCCGAGTCTTTTGAAAAACAAGCGCGGGCGCCGCCGCGCTCATCTAAAAAAGGCATTTGGAGGGGGAGCTGGGGCATCTGAGCAACCAAATAAATACCCTCCCAATATTTTGACTAGAATCACTGGTGCTGAGCCTCAGAGAGGGATTTCAGAGCTAGAAATGTGAGTCTCTACAGCCTGAGCTAAAACACAGTTTCTTGGTGGTGACAAGGGAGCTGTAATTGACTGACCTAATTTCTGTGGCTCAGGCACAAAAGTAGACCCATAACACAAACTGATCACTGTGATTACAGATACACCGGAGTGGGCATTATTTATTTATTTTTATTTTCTAAATTTATACCCCGCCCTCCTGAGAACAGTTTGGTGCGGGGTACAAATTAGGGAAGGTTGTTAACACCATTATGTGAAAAACACTCCAAAATTCAGGCCTGACTATATATTTCATTGCTCTAAACAGAACATGAAAATGTGCTCCCCCTGCCTCCATGTCTTTAAGGGGTGGGGTGAGGGGGACTTCAGGCAAATTGGAGGAGTACTTCTGTTAAAGAGCTGATCAATGGGGAAAATGGCAGTGCTCCCCTTGCTTGCAGTGCAAGCCTGTGCACTGTGTGTGTTTGGGGGTGGGGGAGAGTAGGAAGGAGCATGTCTGGTTCCTCAATGATCAGTCATCCAGCAGGGAAGCAGCAGTACTTCACCACCTCAGTGGCAAACTTAAGAGGAGGGTAAAATGTACCAGAGATGCTCCCTCCTCCAAGCTGGGGGCTTATGTTGTGAGCCAAGAAGGAAGTGTTCCTTCCTTGTTCATGATGCCACCTTCTTAAATTTGCTGCCCCAAACATCCACCTACTACCCCTCCCCCACGCTAAAGGCTGCTCAAAACTATGGGGTCCTGCTCAAAACTATGACTGGTGTTACACAAAAATGTAGATTTCTCTTCCTAGTCTCCTACTTATAGAAGGGGACCCCAGCTACTAGTTCCTTTCCAGCTCTAGAGGATATAGTTTACCTCAGCTTTTCTGGTTATGTTTATAAGTAAGAAGTCTAGAGACTTCCCCTCCTTACTTTAAATGAAAGCTAATCCCCAACCACTCATGCCTCAGGCCTGTCTCTGCTAAAAAGGCTTTTGCATGGGCCCGCACAAGGCACCTCCAGCAATTCAGTGCTAGCTTTTTATTGAAAATCTAAACACCAACCTTTGTGCACTAGCTGTGAAATAATTTTCTCCCTGAAGGAAACTCCGCCAGTGTTTTCCTTTTCTTGCAGTAACAGATTCTGAGCATATAAACAACTTCACTCTGCACTCCGGTTGTGCCAATGCCTGTCAGTAAGAGCCCCCCTCAGAGAAGATGCTACAGAAGAGCAATACATCTCGTTTAAAATCCTTGTAAGTGGTGGAGATATTTAAAGCATTAATCAGCAATTAATACAAATAAGAAACTCTGTCTCTCACATCATTAATACTAATTATGCTTGATCGTCATGTTTTCCAAGTAAAATCACAAGCAACATACATATGGAGGAGGTTCACAGAGGGGCATGGATAGAAGTCGGCTGAAAATGACAAGGAACTGATAAAAGCTGGATTTTGCTGCTTAGAGACTAGGGGTGTCAACACAAGGGAAACAGGAGGACAAGTCCTTCCCTGAGTATGGTGCCCAGGGTGCTATCCCTTCCTTAATTAAGCCCCCCGTGGCTGCAGCATTTGAATTTCCAAGCAGAGCTAAGATGTAGCTGTTTACCTTTACTTTGGACAGTTACTCCACTACTGCACATGTAGATTTAAGGGCCCAATTCTACAGCCCTTATAGCAAGTGAAAGCTGTATCCAGTGGTTTCCTAGCCTAAGGGCGTTTATAGACGATCCCGCTTACAAGCGGGATCGCTAAACGCCGTGTTTCCCCGCCGCGGCGTCTCTCGGTGCCGTGTCTGATGTTCAGACACGGCGCAGAGTGCGAGTGCGCATGCGCACCCTTCTGCGCATGCGCACTCTCGCACGGGACCAGGAAGTGCGGCGTAAAGCCGGCACTCCGGGAATCCGCGTCAGAGGGGGAAGGATCGCCTGCCCCCTCCGACGCGGATTAAAAAGCAGCCCAGGCATATAGACGAGCGGCAAGAAAGGCGGCTGATCAAAGGATCAGCCGCCTTTTTTGTCTCGTCTATAAACGCCCTAAGAGAGCTGCTTAATGCTTGATTACATATGCAATGAGACCTCTCTTAAACCTTATGCCAGGGTAGGCAAGAGCAAAATCTGGAAGGGGATAGTAAACAGAGACCAACGCTGTCTGAGACCAACGCTGAGGCACAGAGCACAGGTACAGGATTGGGTCCAGGTGAGTCAGTGCAGGATCAAGGTCAGAGTCAATGTAGAATTGGGTCCAGGAAAGGAAGTTCACGGTCAGGAACAGGCACACAAACAAAGGGGCTGGACAAGGCAGGCAGACTGGACAGAAGGGTGGGCTTGCAAGCAGTCCTGGAGTGGGCTCACCAACACCACATAGCAGACTTGCAGTTATCCCATTACAGATGCTGAGCAGGTTTTGTATCAGGTGCCAGGGCAGGTTCCCAAGCCTTGCATTAAACCTCAACCCTCAGAGCACAAACAGGCAGAGTATTATTTATTTATTTCTTTAAAAACTTTTACTACCCTGCCCCTCCTGCCACAGGCAGCTCGGGGCAGCTTACAGTCACAACAAATAAAAACAATAAAACTAGAAAGCAGCTCATAAAAAGGAGGATAAAAATATCCCTTCCCACAACCACCCTAACCCACTCCCCCACCCAATCACCCATCTCCCCAGTCAAACACCTGGCAGAACAGCCAGGTTTTACAACTTCTTTGAAAGGAGGGGAGATTCGGGGCCAATTGGGCCTCTATAGGAAGGGAGTTCCACAGCTGTGGTGCGGCCACTGAGAATACCCTCCTCTGCATGCCCCCCTGGAAGACTTGGGGGACCTCGAGGAGGGCACCCCTAGACATCCACAGGGGTCAATCCAGAACCCGGGGGGGGTGAGGCGTGTTGGTACATGCAACATCCATAAGTTAAAACTTACGGTGTTAAGAATAGTAATTGACTATAGAGCCACAAGATGGCACTGCTAAGTTTATATGTACATGGAAGGGAGATGAGGTTTTGCAGTTGAATTCCTTCTTCCCTTCTCTCTCATTGTGTGTGTGTCTCAGTCTCCATTTTGTCTTCATACTAGCTAGATGTAACTAAAGGATCTGTGTCTGAAAAGCTTAAGTAAAGTTCTTGTTTAAACCTTCAGCTGCATTTGTCTTTACTGATTGTGAATCAGATATTACTCTGCAACAAGGCGGTCCTGCAGATAAGTAGGGCCTAGGCCATATAGGGCTTTATAGGCCAGCACCAACACCTTGAATTGGGCCCAGAAAATTACTGGCAGCAAGTGCAGAGAACGGAGATCTGATGTAATATGTTCCTGGCAGCCCATTCCCACCAGGAGCCAGGCCACCACATTCTGCACCATCTGCAGTTTCAGAGCCATCACCATGGGTAGCCCCATGTAGAGCATGTTACAATAGTCCAGTCCAGAGGTGATGAAAGCATGGATGACAGTAGCCAGGTCAGAGTCCAAAACATATGTTTGAAGCCATTGCACCATATGTAATTGGTGGAAAGGGCTTCAAAGGTCAAAACCAGCACCTTGAATCGGCCCCGGAATGCTATAGGCAGCCAGTGAAGAGCCCGGAGCACTGGTGTTATGTGCTCCCTATGGCCCGTTCCTGTCACGAGATGGGCCGCCGCATTCTGCACCAGCTGCAGCTTCTGAGTTGGCACCAAGGACAGCCCCACATAAAGCATGTTGCAGTAATCTAGCCTGGAGGTAATGAACACATGGATGAGGGTGGTCAGATTGGAGTTTGAAAAAAAATATCTGGATCCTACGCACAAGATGTAATTGGCAAAAGGCTCTGTTTGCCACCGTCTCTACCTGACAATCCAGGTGGAGGCCACGGTCCAACAGGACCCCCAAACTCTGCACCTCCAGGGCCAGATCCCCTCCACAAGGTGGGCCATCACATCAGCTTCCCTACCCACCAACATCACCTCCATCTTATCAGGGTTCAGCTTCAGTCTGCTCAGCCTCATCCAGTCACTTACTACTAGCAAGCACTAAGACTGCAGGACCTGGGTCCATTGAAAGAGAGAGGTCAAGCTGGGTGTCATCAGCATACTGGTGGCAACTCACACCAAACTGTCTCACGACCTCACCCAGGGGTTGCATATAGATTGTAAATAACAGTGGAGACAGAATCGAACCTTGCGGTATGCCACAAGCGAGATCCCGGGGGCTAGATGTTTCTTCCCCCAGCACCACCTGCTGACTTCTCCCCGAGAGGAATGATTGGAACCATCCTAAGACAGTCCTGTCCAGCCCCCACACCCCAAGGTCTGCAACCATCTCAGAAGCAACCCATGATCTACCATATCAAATGCTGCCAAGAGATCCAATAGGAACAAAAGGGTTGAATGTCCTAGATCCATCTCTCGGTAGAGGTCATCTACCAAGGTGTTACAGGGGAAAGGGGAAAAGGACCGGGCATGCACCACACTCCAGACCCTCCTCGTTCCCCAAGGCGGCCCTCGGGGTGAAAATACCCTTCAGGATAGTAAGTGGGCCCTTCCGGGTGCAGGAAGCACAAGGTAGTCAGGCCCCTATCATCATCAAGCGTGGGGTTACAGGAGTCCTGTGGGTGCCTGCCACTCTCAATCACCCGCAAGCACTCCAGGGAAGATTCTGGGGAGGACGGCATGGTGTCCCAAACAGTGAGGGGAGAAAGGATCCAGGGTCCAGGGGGCAAGGAGGAGAAGGGCCTTACACCACATGGAGGGAACAGGGGCCCAGGGAAGGAAGGGGCCACATTCTCACCCTTACACTAATTCACTCACAAGGAAGGGAAACAGGGAAACAAAGGAGGAGCAAGCCACTACACCTGCAGACAGGTTATACACAACGCTCACAACAAACCACACACTTCACTCGCAATAAACAACCAGCAGAATGTAAGCACCTAGCTTTTCCATACGCCGGGGCCAGTCCAAACCAGGGAACCTGATCACCAGTGCTGTGTCCAAGGAAGCGCTGGTTTAAATAGCCTATTCATTCAGTGCCTGCAGCTGGAGGCTTCCCCTGCAGGCGGGCTGAGCACTGCAGGGTCCTAAGTTCCACCCCTGTGTCCTCAGGGGGGAGTGCAGCTGCTAGCATGAGTGCTGCCTCTGAGAGTGTGGACCCTGTGCTACCCTGCTCTGACAGTGGATCTGCCACAACCCGCTGGAGGGAAGGTGCCGAAGGGGGTTCTGGGGTGGGCACGGAGCGCGGGGGTACCCTGCAGTGATGGAGCCCTATGACACAAGGCCATCAGTGCAGTCTCGGTACCATATCCTGGATGAAAACCTGATTGAAAAGGGTCCAGAAAGATGATGCTATCCAGATTGCTCTGGAGCTGCTGGGCCACCATCCATTCAATAACGGGTGTATGAAGAACTGGTGTGAGGGCAAGGGTCAGAAAGGTGGTCCAAGGGGTGCAGAGCCAGCCCAGAGGTGCACAAGAGAAGACACACAATCAGGCAGGGGAAACAGAACCAGGATGCTGACTGATGATCCAACCAACTTCCTGTGACTTTGGACTGGTCCTACATACAGGCCAGCAGCAGCCAACCAGGAAGCTTGGGGTGTGGAGCAAGACTGAAGGAGTGTGTGGCCTGACCAGTGCTGGGGAAGTCCTTAGTACTAGCCCTGGGCTTTGGTCAGAGTGCCTCAGTGGTGTCGAGGTGCCAGCCATTGCACTCAGGGCCCCTGGGGCACTGATTCAAGCCCAGGGCCTGTGTCTGTACATATACAGCCAGCCACTGTTCCTGTGAAGTGCCAGAGTAGAAGGATTTTCATCCCCCAAACCCATGACAAAAAGAGCCACTTGAGGCAACTGGATGAAGAGGCTACCACAGTTTGGGTTTGATAGGTAGGGATCTTGTGTACCTGACAGAGCTTCATGCCTTAGAAAGCCCTTCTTTAAAGCTGTCCTCATCCATTTCTCTGTTGCATCTTTGTCAAATGTGTTTTTTCCTTAGTGGAACAGACACAGAATGTACTTAACACCTGTCTATTTTGGTACCTTTTTAATAAACTCCACTTTTGTACACAGCTTGTCATTATGTATAGAAGGCCTGATTTCCACAGGTGCTGAGCAGGCAGAGCCCCTGTTGACTTCAAGTAAAGTTGTGGATTTGCAGAGGTGGCGGGTGTGCACAACACACCAATTTCTTTGTATTTACTTCCAAATTATGGAGAAATGTTTAATGTGACTTCTGCTGTATGTTTTCCAGCAACGTGCAAACTATCCATAGGGTTTGGAGTAAGTTTCTATCATTTCACAATGAACCCTAGTGAGGCAAGTGTAGCATTTCACCAAAAGGATACACTGAGAAAATGGCAAAACACGGTGTTTATCTCATTATATCAGCTACACCAATCTCTCCTCTTTATATACAGAGGATTAGGCTGCTTTTCACTGTCATGCAACATTAAAATAGGAAGGCATACACAAGGCTGACATGGATTTGACAAAAAATTAATGATTTGTACATCACTTTAATGCCTCAAATCTGCAATTCATGTATGCTAATTAGGTCATAATGGGGCTGTTTGAGAACACAACTGTCATCATGCTGCTTTGCAGATTTCTGGAAGCGGAGATACAGAGATGCCTTCCCCTGGTTGGCTCCTGGCTTGCATGCTGTAACCTGGCAGATCTATGATACCATTCTGCCCCTCCCTCCACAATTGTTTGGTGAATGTGGGGCTTTAATCTATCAGAGTTATGATGGCATATCTCAACTAGCAAGCCCCTGGATTCTGAGATACATCCTGGGAGAGGGAGTGTGCCGTCACTGCATCCATATGACTGATTCATGGATTTTAAGCTGTCCTAGTATATCTCATAGGGCAGCTGTCAAAATGCATGAAGTTGTATATATGCAGCACATTAAGAAAATATATATAACTATTTTATTTACAGATAAGTAAGGCTGTAAAACTTAGGAAAAACAAAGGAGTATTAAAAACAGGGCTATATTTTATTCTCCCATTGAAAACCTTTGCCTATCTTTCTGCTGCAGGAAAAATTAAATCTCTCCCTTGTTTACAGATCTCCTTTTTAGTCCTGGACCAGTGGTGCAAAGACAAAGGCTGTCAAAGCGCACACAGAGACGGAGGCTCACTGAATCTAGCAACAAGGAAGTTGTGCATCTTTGTACATGATGACTTTTCAGAACATCCTCCTGTAAGATAACATGGGGCTCTGGCCCTACTGTCATTTGACTTTTATTGGTTTCAGCAAAACCCAATGTTGCCTGATACTCGAGATCTGTGCTTTTTGAATGGGAGAGCTCAAAGAAAAAAACAGTGGAGAAGGAAGTGTACTTCCCCATAACATAAGTGCTACACAGAAGGAATTCCAAACTTGTACTTCCCTATAACTACATAGAGGGTATCCCACACTGGTAGTACAATCCAAGGCCTGATCCAAGGCCTATTGAGAGTAATAGGTCAAAAAACTACAAATGGAGCCACTTAAGTGTCTCACTTTTGTCCCTCTGATAACTTTGCTTGTGGTGTCCCCTTTCTCCAGCTATTATTTTAATATCTGTGGGTCCTTTAAGAGTAGAACAACATAGGGCCAGATCTTTAGTGATTTACACCAGTTGACGTTCCACTGATGTCAGTGGACTGATACCTGCTTACACCAGCTGAAGAACTGGTTGTAAATTCTCCTACATGTCTGCACAATATCTTTCACTTTTTGCTGCTGTGTCAAAGTGTCAAAAATAATATTAATAATGTTTGCCTGAAGCGAGTGCAGAGTTTTTGTTTTAGATTTATATGTATTCACATCTACCTCATGCTATTATCTGCAATGGTGTTGCTTTGACACAGAATGCCCAGGGGCTGTGCTTTCTTGCTATACAAATAATGCCCCAAATGATTTTCCTGGGGGTTGGAGGCATATGCTATGATATATGGCACCCCTTATACCTCTAAGTGTAACATGTATGATTATCTTCCTCTTGGGGAGAGGATGGGTCGTATGTGTGCACTTGGTGCAAAGAGCTCCTGGTTCTCAGAGGAAATACTTTCTCTAGAGGCTAGAGTGGCTGAGCTGGAGAAGCTAGCGCAGAAAGATTTATTTATTTATTTATTTATTTATTATTTACACTTTTACCCCACCCCTCTTGCCCAATGGCAACTTGGGGCGGCTCACAATAAATAGTAAAGCAATAAAACATTAAAACATCAATATATAAATATATCACTATATAAAAATACACATTATCACAAACCAAAACTACAAAAAACAAATCTCCCTACCATACCCCCTAACCCATCCCACCCTCTTCCTCCACACCCTTGCCAAATGCCTGATGGAAAATCCAGGTTTTACATTGCCGGCAAAAGGCAAGGAAATCCAGGCTGTGACGGCTCTCCGCTGAGATGGAGTGGCTGCCGAGAACGCCCTCCTGTCAGTCCGAACCTGCCGATAAAGTGGGACCTCCAGAAGACCATCCCCTGGATGACCGCAGGGGCTGCTCAGGGGCCAGGGAGTGAGGCGATCCTTCAGATAAGTGGGGCCCAGGCTGTGTAGGGCTTTATAGGTCAAACCCAGCATTTTGAATTGAGCCGGAAGACAATAGGCAGCCAGTGCAATGCTTGGAGCACTGGTCTAATATGCTAACTGCGACCCATCCCAGTTAGCAGGTGAACTGCTGCATTTTGCACCAACTGCAGCTTCTGGACCATCACCATGGGCAGCCCCACGTAGAGTGCATTACAGTAGTCTAGCCTTGAGGTGACGAATGCATGGATGACAGTGGCGAGATTGGAGTCAGACATATGGGAAGAGCCTTTTCACCAGATGTAATTGGTGAAAGGCACCCCTGTCCACAGCCGACACCTGAAGATCCAGGAGCACTCCCAAGCCCTGCACATGAGAAGCCAGTGGAGGACGGACACCCCCAATATTGTGTATGACCCCTCCCCCAGACCTCCAACCCCGCCCACCAACATCCCCTCTGTCTTGTCAGGATTGAGCTTCAATTGGCTCGACCTCATCCAGTCCCCCACAGCAGCCAGGCACCGAGATAGCAACGCTTCCCAAGATGTATATAGAGGAGACTTTCAAGGATGTAGTAGAGCAGTTCCACCTCCATTCTGGTGTTTTGGAGGGTGAAGGTCTTCAGGAAGGGGAGCACCAAGCTGGAACAGTGGGAGGTGATCCTGTAGTTGGGACCTGCCTTCTAGATGATGCTAGAAGGCAGGTCCCAGCAGCATTCTCTTGCAGTGAGGATACCTCTTGTAAGGAGGGGCTTCAGTTGATAGGAATAGTATGGCATTAGTAGCGGGTGGTTTGATTATTGGAAACACAGAGAATTGGGTTTGTGACAGCTGTGAGGACCACATGGCAAATTGCTGACCAGGTGCAAAGGTAGCAGATCTCACGTGCCATCTAGATAGGATCTTGGACAGTGTTGGGGAAGAGCTGTGGTTGTGGTATGTGTGTGCACCAATGACATAGGAAGGAGTAGAAGGGATGTTCTGGAAGCCAAATTTAGGCTGCTTAGAAGTAGACTGAAGTCCAGAACCTCCATGGAAGCATTCTCTGAAATGCTTCTGATTCCACGAGCAAGGCCACAGAGAAAGTTAGAGTTCCCAGTGCATGGATGAGACAATGGTGTAGGGAGAAGGGATTTAGGTTAATCAGGAACTAGGGAACCTTTTGGGAAAGGGGAGCCTATACTGGAACCAAAATAGACTGCTGGTGCTAAAAATTAAAAGATTGTAGAGGAGTTCTTAAACTAACATCTGGGAGAGTCAACAGGTGCCAGGGAGTGCACGGTTCAGACTGAGGGTAATTTCAGACGATACGAGATCAGTCAACCACAGTGAATCACACTCAGTCCCATGGTGGGGCCAAAGAGTCCCAAACGTCTGATCGACGTTCACCAGATGTTCACCACAGACAATCACCAGTAGGGGACAAAGCCAACCACCCTTCTGGAGGTCGGGACTGGACCATCTCTGGAAGGGTGGTCAAAGCAATTCCCACCGGGAAATCACAAAAAGTAACAACTGAACGGCAACCACCATCTGGAATAAAACAAAATGATCCCCAGCTGGGGCGAAAGCATGCAGTGTTGCTGCCAGGCAACGAGCAACACACAGACCAGGGAGGGAGATTTAAAGGGCACACAGCAGCAGGGGAACGTGGCGGGATGGAGCAAGGCAGAAGGGAGAGGAGAGCGGAGGGCAAGCGAGCAAAGGAGGAGAAGGAGGAGGTGTTGGAGATGAAGGCAGTGGTGGAGGAGCAGCAGCAGGGGCAGGCCACTCCAGAGGGGACAACCGGCCAGGGGATGGAGGCACCCTGGAAATGGGTAAGGAGAGTGAGGGGAGGCTGCACAGCGGCACAGGGGCACGAGGGGGGGGCATCCAGTAGGAGGGGAGAAGGGAGGCAGGCTGCAGGGCTGAGGGACCCAGGCAACTAACCCCCCCCCCCGTTACGACCCACAGACCTGGAAATGGGCCCGGGACCTGGGGCCCCCAGAGGAGACAGGCAGGGGGCAAACAGAGGAGGAGGAGGAGCAGAAGGAGCAGGAGGGCACACGTGGGAGGCAGCCGTACCATCGAGGGGGGCAATAGGAACACAAAGAGACCCAGGACTTTATAAGGATCTGGGGGTCCCTGGAGCACCAGGTGGAACTTGCGGTAAACATGCAGAATGAGCATGTGTACAATGGGATAGTGCGGGACACGGAGGCGGCGGGTCACCACAGGACAGTGGCCCAATGCTGCTCCAAGGTGAAGGAGCTCAAAAGGGGGTACAAAGCTATAAGGGACAATAACCTGCAGTCCAGACACAGAGCACGGACCTCCCCCTACTACGATGCCCTGGACCGCATCCTACACATGAAGGGCTCCATAGTTGCCCAACAGCTTGTGGGGAGCACTGTGGTCCAGGGCAGGGAACAGGCCGAAGTACCCCCACCTCTGGTAGCCCCTCAAGAAGGCACCAACTCCAGGGGCCCGGCCCCCCAAGAGGAATGACCCGGGACCTCGGGGACCAGTAGGTCCCCCTCATGCACCAGCACAGGGAGCTCACACCTGCACTCCAACTCGGGCGGATCCGAGGCCAAAATTGAGGGTAGGCAAGCGGGTGGGAGGGGGAATGGACCATAGGTGGGGGACCGCCACAGGGTATGGGCCCCTCCCCGTGTGCCCCCAGGGACCCCGGACTGTGGACAGGGGGTTGAGGGGCACTGGGGCCCACCAGGGCACAGAACAGGGGGGATAGGTGCAGCAGGACAGCCACCAGTGCCAGCGCGTGGGGCTGGGTGTGTGTGTGACGGGATGGGAACCGGGCCCATGCAAGGGTAATGCAACCCACCCCAACCCATTTTCCAACAGGTCACGGCGCGCCCTGGCACACGGGACCATCAGGCGAAGGGGATGGCGGGGAGCAGCCGCTGGAGCAGCCAGAGGGCCAAGGTGAGGCTACATGGCAGGGGGGTCCCATGGGGTGCACATGGGGCACACTGGGGCATGGGGTATGAGGGAAGGAGGGCCCGGGGCACAGGGGGCCACTGGATGGAGGGCATCGGCAGCCCACCCGCCGGAGGGCCAGTCCACCACCCGCAGCACTGCAACAGGATGGGAGGCAGGTGTCAGGGACGGACAAACGGACCCCATTGTGCACCCCAACAGGGCAACCAGCAGCAGTCCCACCAGCTGAACCCGTGCCCCCAGCACAGCGGATGCGGGAGCACAGGGTACGGGTGCAGCACCAGAGGGAGGATCAGGTGGCGGAGATCGTCCGGACCTCCACCGAGCAGGGGGAGTGGATTATAGTGGCCATTGACCTCATGGAGGCGGCCATGGAGAGGGCCCTGCAGCAGGCGGAGGCCAGGGAATGGAGGCTGCAGGTGGAGGTGCGACTGGAACAGAGGCGGGAGCGCAGGGAGCACAACAGGCAGGTGGAGGCATTCGGGCAGCTAGAGCAGGCCATAGACTGGATGGTGGTGGAGCACTCGTGGAAGATGGACTGGTCCCACAACATAGGCATGTCACTGCTGCTACATGCGGGGACCATGAGCGCATACGTGATGGCAGCTGCTCCACCAGGCATCCTGCTAGCCCCTGCACTGGTGCTGGGCCCCTCAGAGCCCCCATCTCCCCCTCCACCGCTCCAGCCGCCAACATGCCTGCAGGGCCCACGCATCTGCCTCCGGGTCCCACCAGGCTTCCGGAGACAGCCGCCACCCAGGGGGGCTCCTCCGGCACCGGGGCCGCCCACCACCCCACCCCCACCAACCATTCTGGACATGGAGGCCTTCCAGGACATGGCTGGGGACATGGACAGCGGGGGTGAGGGGAGCTCCCAGAGTTCCATGGTGCCCGCAGGGTGGCCGAGGGTATGGTCCAGGAAGCTCCAGGGTTGGGGGGGGGGAAGGGGGAGGTAAGGGGGGCAGGGTGCAGAGGGGTAAGGAGGGGGACATGTGGCCACACTCAGCACAATAAACCCATGGGTGGAAACAACTGCAACCTGTACTGCGCGTCTCTATACAGTGGTTGGGGCCAGTGGGATACCCGCGGGCATGGGCTGGGTACAGGTGGTGGCCACCAAGGGTGGGGAGGAGCCCTCAGGCAGTGGCATCTCTGGAAACCCACCTTGCCAGGGTAGCTCAGATCCACTTGGCGTAGCGGTACTCCCTCGGGTTATCAGCATTCACGGAAAGTGTCACGGGTCTGGGCAGGCGCCTTGGCACGTGGAACTCTAGGGTGGCCCCATCAGTCTTGCACACATTGTGCAGCACACAGCAGGCACTTATCATGAGGGCCGAGGTCTCAACCGTGTAGTCCAGTTGGCCTGCTAGGCACCTCCAGCACTGCTTGAGGGCACTGAAGGCTCTTTTGACCATGGTCCTGGAGGCACAGAGGCGGGTGTTGTAGAGCACCTCCACAGGGTTCCTGGTGACCAGGTATGCCTTCATGAGCCATCGGAGGAGGGGATAGGCTGGGTCCACCAGGATGCAGGGGAGCATCAGCACCCCCTCGATCCTGGGCATCCCCATGTTCGCAAAGTCCCCACGGTACATCTGGGCATAGAGGGGTGAGATGGTCATGATCCTGGCATCGTGACTGTGGCCGAAGTGTTTGGTGTAGATGTCGCTGAACTGGCCCCGGTGGTCAACCACCACCTGGAGCTGCAGGGAATGGTACCCATGCTGGTTGACATATTCCACAGCCTCCCCATTGGAGGGATGGAGGATCTCTATGTGGGTGCTGTCCACGGTGCCAAGGCAGTTGTGGAAACCACCAGCCGCGAATCCGGTCATCACGGCCTCATGGTTTATGAGCTGGATCGCGTGGTCCAGGAGCACCCCCTTCATGGCCTCACAGACGTCCCTCAGGATACCGGTGACGGTGCTCACCCCTACACCAAAGTGCTGGGTCACAGACCAGCAGGAATTGGGTGTTGTGAGGGCCCAGACCGCTATGGCCACGCACTGGACCATGGGAATGGGGGCCCGCATGGGGGGGTGTTGTGGCTCCAGCCAGGGTGTCAACAGCTCTGCAAGTCGCAGGAGGCAATGCCTGTCCATCCTGAAGTGCGCCCTCCAGGTGGCTTCATCCCAACGGGCCCGGGCCCTGGCCCACCACCCCTGTGCCTGCTCAGTGACCCAGATCCTCTGTTCAATGGGCATAGCGAGTATTGCTGTGTGTCCCATGGCCTCCCTCCTCCAGTGTTGTCTTCTGGCAGCCTTGCGGAGCGCTGCTGGCCACTCTTGGGCGCGGTGGAGGGCTTGTTGGTATGTCCCAGACACCTGCAGGGCCCTGGGCCTGGCCAGGGAGCACCTGCGGCCGTGGTGGGTGTGCTGGGCGGCAGCTGCACTCCTGGTCATGCACACTAGGAATGGACGAACAGAACTGAGTTTGGAAATTCGGTTCGGTTCGGTTCAGTTTGGAAATTTGGTTTGGTTCGGTCGACCGAACTATTCGAGTTCGGTCTGAACTCCGAACTTCTGAACAAAGTTCGGAAATTCAAACCCCATTGAACCAAATGGAATATTATCTTTTAGGGATGGGCAAACAGAATCGATTTCAGAAATTTGGCTTGGTTCGGTTCGAAAATCGAGTTCGGTTCGGAAGTTCAGTTCATTCGACTGAACTGGTCGAGTTCAGTCTGAACTCCGAACTTCTAAACCGCGTTCGCCCATCCCTAATGCACACTCGTATGCAGGCAACCAGGTGGATCGCATCTGTGGAGATGCACATGAGATCTGTGTGCGCCCAGAACCACTCCACGCAGATGGCCAAGTGCATCCCGCATGCGCCCCTCCATCCTGCATCCATGGTGGACCGTGTCCCCGGTGTGGTCTGACGCACCCCTCTATTGCCCGAGGGCAGTTCCCACCCTGCCCTTGCACCTCGCTCGTTAGTCATCCCATGTTGCGGCCTGTGGCCTTTTTGCATGTCCTTGGAGCTCCCCTGCTTCCCTCCCCATCCCACCTGGGACTGTGGGGCCCCTCTTTCCTTGCTGTTAGTACCCACTGTTTGCTGGACCATGGCCGGCAGTGCTTCCCCAGGGCTCCTGTGCCCCGCAATGCCTGGCGCCCCCCATAGTTAGACTTTTCACGAGACCATGGCCCTGTGTGACCTGTGGCATTCCCAGGCCATGCAACTGCTCCTGTGCTGCTCAGATACCCTCTCAGGTGCCTATGCGAGTATGAGCTCTGGCCTTCGCTGGTCTTCACTACTTTGGCTATGAAGCCAGTGCCTGCGAGTGCCTGCCCTGACTGTTTCCTTCTTTGGCTGCGTCCATGGGGTGCATGGGTACCAGCGCTCACGTGGGACGGTGTATCACCACCTGTTGGAACTTGGGCATCTTCCATGGCCCCCTGCTGCTGACTATGGCTTGTCGGAGCCCACCAGAGTGGAGCTGGTGGCACTGTCTGGTGTGTGGTCCTGTGCTGATGTTCAGGTGGGACTTGCCATGCAGGATCTGTTTGAGGTCTACTACCTCGTCGCCCACCACATGTCTGCGCTGGGCTACCATCAGGGCATGTTTCAGTAGCCCCACTATGTGCATCTGGTGGGCCACCCTGCCCCGGGCCCCTTCGTGACTGCCTGCAGCTGACTGTGAGGCCCCCGGTGTCTTCTGTGCCCTGGTTGCTGGCCTCACCATGTGATCCCACCTCCTCTCTGCTGCCTTGGGTCGCTTTCCGCGCGCTCCATGCTGTACCAGGCTTGCTGCTGTTCTTTTAGCTATGTAAGACCCAAACTTTATAGGGAAAATAGGGCTTTGTAGAGCAAACCCAACACCTTGAGTTATGTCTGGAATGCTGCTGGCAGCCACTGTACATCCTGGACCACAGGTGTAATATGCTTCCCAAGACCCATCCCCATCAAAAGGCAGGATACCCATCTTATGCCAGCTAATTTTTGGTACCAATTTAATTTTGGCACCACTTATGCAACCAAGAAAAGTCCATGAATATCATATATGCGCTCTACATGGGGCTGCCCGAGAAGCTGGTCCGGAGGCTGCAGCTGGTGCAGAATGCCGCGGCGCATCTCCTTATGGGGGCGGGCCACAGGGAGCACATGACACCTGTGCTCCGGGCTCTGCACTGGCTGCCTATAAAGCACCGGGCCAAGTTCAAGGTGCTGGTTTTAACCTTTAAAGCCCTTCACGGCCTGGGCCCTGCTTATCTGCGGGACTCACTCCCTATGAGCCCGTGCGACCCTTGAGATCGTCCATGGGAGCCTTTTTGAAGGTTCCCCGGGTGAGGTGGGTGGCCACCGATGTTAGATCTTTCACAGTGGCCGCCCCTGTGCTGTGGAATTCGCTCCCAGAGGAAGCTCGGTTGGCCCCCACTCTCCTGTCATTTTGACATTTATGTAAGACCTGGCTGTTCCGCCAGGCCTTTGGCGAGGGGGAGGGTGGGGGGCGGAGGGGTTTTCTTGTCGTCCCCCCACCTGCATTTTATGAATTTTTAACTGTTTAAAATTGTTTTTACATTGTTGTTCGCCGCCCCAGGCTGCCCTGAAAGGGCAGGCTAAAAATGTTATATAAAATAAAATAAAAATAAATATATAGGACTAAGACTTTGTTTGAATGAGGTGGATCATGTGATTTTAAATGACCACTGAACTCATATGATGAGGCATGAAAGGCCATAAAATCCTCAACAAATACCAGTATGTTGCCTGCCAGTCTCTTTCCATCAGGCCTGGACCATTGAGCAATCCAAGGTATGTCTCCTTGAACTTGAGGCTCATATGAGGATTAGGAAATGTGCGTCTTGCCATTTATTAGTGACCACCAGACCCTGAGATCAAGCCACATCATGCAATATAAAGCCCAAGCTAAGGATGTCCTGCCTCTTCCAAGTTGGGGAAGCCATGAGATGCTTTTGCCTGTCATCTTTTTGTGAGACATTGTAGCAGGCAGGTGGTTGAGTCCACCGAGTACGTTCCTGCAGAATCTGTGCCACTTATGATTTCTCTCCATGCCTGCCATCTTGACTCCACAGTCCTCAGGCTGTTTCCATGTTGTCTGGGGAAAGTGTTCTTAGCACTCGCTTGCTTCTGCTATTAAGGGCATGCCTGACGCTGGTGAAGAGTTTCTGGGGAATTAGCTCCCAGCCACAGTTAGTCCAATTCATGGGCCTCCATCCATGGTGTGCCTCTTGCAAAGTCCATTGTCCCCCTTCTGGAGGGGATGAACGTGTCTGAAGTTTTCACATTTATTTATTCCTCCAATTTTTACCCCATCCTTCCCAAATAGCTCAGGGCAACTTAAATATGACAGCATATATACATATGCATATATATGCACATACATACATACACACACACACACATACACACACACACACACATATATACATACATACACACACACATATATACATACATACTGTTGGAAATGCAAGGACTGTGAGATCATTGCATCCATTTGCCCAATGCAGAGTTTACAGAGGAATGTGAGTAGCTAATCATCAATAAGCAGGCAGGAAGCATACTTAAGCTCAAGTAGCTTTATTAGGAAATACATGTAGGATAGGAAAGGCCTACATCTATGCTAAGTCCTAAGACTAGGTGTGTTCA
>QEPC01013957.1:2205168-2220572 GCA_003113815.1 Sphenodon punctatus
ACACACACACACACACACACACACACACACACACATATATATATATATATATACACACACACACACACACACACATATATATATATATACACACACACACACACACCAAAAAACCCAACCTCCAACCTTTCCCCTGTCCAACCCAACCCCCGTCCTCACCCCAAAACCCTCTCCCAACCCTCACCCACAAAACCTCCCAACCAACCCTTATCCCCTGTTACCAAATGCCTTTTAAAACAAAAATGTTTTGTGCCACCTCCAGAAGATGCTTAGGCCCGAGCTCAATGGACCTCCAGAGGAAGGGAGTTCTGCAAAACTGGGGCAGTGACCAAGACTGCCCTCCTGTCCTAGGACAACAAGAATAGCAGATGGAATCTGCAAGAGGGCACTCCTGACTGACCGCAGGGGTCACAATAGAACATGATAGGATAGGTGGTCTTTCAGGTATGTGGGGGCCAGACCATTTAGGGCTTTAAAGGTCAAAACCAGCACCTTGATAACAAATACCCTGAAACTTGTTGGCGGGGTTGTGATTCTTGTGGGGATTACTTACATATGTGGTGGGAGTGTGAAAAAGTGGCACCATTCTGGGGGAAAATATGGGTAATAATTAATGAGATTGCTGTGGTAGAAATTCCCTTTCAGCCTGCATTTGCAATATTGGGTCTCTCCCTGACAACAGTGGTTATTAAAGAAAGACTGAAAGCATGTCAGCAAATCCGCTTAGCTGCATTGCATACTATCTTAATAAACTGGAAATCAGGAAAGGATATATCTATGGGTACATGGGCAGCCAGAATGTGGTACACCATTACAATGGAAAATATTGTGGCCAAAATTAAAGATAAGATGAATGATTTTAATTCAATATTGTTACCTGTATGGGAAATAATAAAAGGGAAAATTAAAGTGACAAAGGGAGTACCCAATGTCCTGCTTACAGACTTGTATTAGGATTTTTTTTAATTCACAAAATCAGGGTTAAAAGGAAAAATGACAGATGCCCAGGATACATAGGGTGATTTCAGACATTACGGGCGCCCAATTCACCACAGTGGATTCCCAGCGGTGGCGAACCAGCTACTACCCCCCGTGGGCAAGAGAGGCCCCAAACAGATGTGACGGGAGTGGGACTATGGCAAGGAATCGGACTGGCAGACCACGGCTTGGGGCAGCGCAACAGACGTTATGCCGATACCGGGCCGTGATCAAAGCACCCGGAAGGAGCCGGGGCGGCTCGTCCCAGCTGCTGCTGCTGTCCCTCCACTGCCTCCATGTGCAGCATGACCACTGCCTCCTCCACCTGCGCCTCCTCCATCTCCTCCTCCTTGCTCTCTCACCCTCCGCTCTCCTCTCCCTTCTGCCTCACTCCATCCCGCCACGTCCCCCTGCTGCTGTGTGCCCTTTAAATATCCCTCCCCAGCCTGTGTTGTTGCTCGTTGCCTGGCAGCGATGCTGCGTGCTTTGTCCCCGGCTGGGAATCATGTTGCTTGATTCCGGCCAGTGGTTGCTGTTCAGTCGTTACTTTTTTTTGTTTCCTGGTGGGAATCGCTTTGACCACGCTTTTGGAGATGGTCCAGGCTGGAGCTCTGGAAGCGTGGTTATTTTTGACCCCTGGTGGGGACTGACTGTGGTGAACATCTGGCGCCCCGGAAACAGACATTCAGGGCGCTTTGGCCCCACCGTGGGAATTGACCGTGGTTCACTGTGGTTGACTGTGATCTTGTAACGTCTGAAAATACCCATAGAGGGTCTTGGCATTGCAGCGCTGGGGGTGGGTGGGTGGTTGGGAGGTATATTGTTTTTTGTTTTATTTAAATATTGGTTGTTGTCATCATTGCGGCGCGTACATAGTTGTTACATTCTCTGTAGTGTGTGTTGCAACTAAATTCACGTTTTTGAAGGTGAATGAGCTAGGTTTTTACTGCTGAGAATGAAAATAAGGAAAGGATCATCTGAACTGGTCATGACAAGATGCTCATATGCTGGAAGAGTGCAGGACGGTACCACCCACTGTGGATTTTTTATTTTATATGGGTTTGGGGTGCTGGATGTATTCTGTAAAGAATATTGTTCATATGTTATGTGTCCTTTATAATAATAAAAAGTTTTTTAAAAAACCAAAAAACCCACAAAAAACCAGCACCTTGAATTGTGCCCAGAAGCCTATAGGCAGCCACTGCAGACTTCCGAGCACCAGTGTAATGTGGTCTCTGCAACTTGTCCCTGAAAGGAGCCGAGTTCTGCACCAGCTGCAGCATCCAAACAGTCATCAATGGCAGCCCAACGTAGAGCACATTGCAGTAATCTAGCCTCAAGGTGATGAAAGCATGGATGATAGCGGCCAGATCCAAAAGGAGGCGTTGACAGCCTCCCAATGCATTGGCAGTGACCCCAATGCCTCCTGGCTGGCTTTCACCAGTCAGGCGAGACAAGGATCTAATTCACAACTGGTTGCTCTCAGTGCCCCAAGCACCTCCCCCGCACCGGAAGGGTGATATCAGTTGAAAGCATTCCAAATAAATGAGACAAGAGCTTCCTAAAACGCCAAACTCTGATCCTGCAGTCAAAGTGGCAGCACCCAAGTTGTAGTGAATACAAGTGATTTTGTCTGCAAAGTAATTAATGCAAATGTCACACTGGGCATTAGATGACTCCATTTCCTGGTGGAGACAGGCTGGATCAACCAGACTTCTCACCACCTGGACCAGCTCCGCCAGACAAGACTCTGCAGACAATACGATAGAGAAGAAGAAAACTTTCTTCACCACCATCACAGCCATGGCATAGTCCTTCAAAAGTCATCTATGCTGCACTCTGTTGGCTTCAATGCAAGTTGAGTGCCACCTGTGCACTAACCACCTACCTTCCCGCTTCAACTGCCTTAGGTTCCCCATATACCAGGGGAACCTGCGCAGTAAAGTGGTAGGAGCGGATGCCTGGCTGTGACCATGTTGATGTCCATGGTCAAGATGCCATTCCACAAAGTGACCAGGTCATTGACAGAGCAGCCATCGTCAGTAGACAATTCCCCCAGAGAGTTCTGGAAACCGATTGGATGCATTAGTCTCCATAGGTGGACCAACACAGCTGGTCCACCACCCCGATGAGGGCATTGGAGGACTGGGATCTGAGTCCTCAGAAGGTAATGATCCAACCATGACAATGATGTTGTAAAATCCCTGAGAATCGGAATCTGTTTTCCAGGCTGGTGCAAAACATCAAATCCAACATGCATTCCACCTCATGCATCGGGCCAGATATAATTTGGTATAGGTCCACAGATACTCTCTTGCTGCCCCTCATGTCTGCAACTCCCTCCCTGGATACGTGCACTCTGTTTCCTCCCTCCCTCCTGAATACCTACCTCTTCCGTCAGGTCTTCCCTAGCTAGTCATGGGTGAAATTGCATCTCCTTCCCCCGCCCTCAGAATCTAGTTCCCTGTAACTAAGTGAAGCACATGCACCTGCAACTTCTCAACTTTATGAATGTAGTCTTGTCTCTCCTGATGTTCTCCTCTCCCTTATCTCCCCTTCCTTTGTCTCTTAGATTTTAAGCCTCTGGGGGTAGGGACCGGTCTATAACTATTGATTGTATAGCACCAGGTACATTGCTTGAGCTATATAAATAAATAAATGTACTAATAATGTCCACCATGAATTCCTACTCTTCCCCTAGAAGGCTGGCCTCAGCATGTATGTTAAAATAAATGAGTCTGGATGATCTCACCACCACCTCTGAGACCAGCTTGGCTAGAGGAACCAGGGAGTCTGCTGTGTAGTGGGGTGGGCAATACACGAGCAGAATCCCCAGTCTATCCCAACATGCTGGTTGAAATGTAGTTGCTGGTCTGGTCATGCCCCTGCGACTTTACACTCCTCCTATGCCTAGGCTACTGGCTCAGTCACCCCCCTGTAGCCGGGCTGCTATCATGTTTAGGCTACTGGTTCATCTGCCCTCCTGTAGTCTTCCTGGTGTTCGCCCCAGCTTATGGCAGGCTACCTGCTGTTCTCACCCTGGTCTGCCCCTCACTCAGACCTAGGGGTTGCCCTGCCCTAAGCTAGGGGCTCTCAGGCAGCCCTCTTCTGGCTAGCAGCCCAGAGTTTAGTATGAAGTTGCCAGCTCGGTCACTCCCTGCAACCTTATACTGTGTTCTGGCCCCCTTACCACATCTCTAGGCTCAACGGTTTGCCCCACCCTTGGCTCAGGGCTACCAAGAAGCTTCCCTGCGCTGGAGTTTTCTCAGTCTCTGAACCCCCTCCTCCCCCTCTGCCTCTCCCTATGCAGGGTCAGGGTTCTCTCATGTCTGGCCTTTTAGGCCTTCCTGAGCCTCTTCTGTCTTTTCCCTAGGCAGGGTCAGGGGTGTAGTGTGGGTGTCTCTATCCCCTTAGCCTCAGGCAGGCTACCAGCAGTGTTGTTTGCTAGGTTTGTCTCTCACACAGGTCTAGGGGATGCCCTGCCCTAAGGTGGGGGCTCCCAGGCAGCTCTGCCCTATTAATTAGCCCCTGGGGTTAGGGTGTGGTTACCAGCTCAGTTACCACCTCTAACACCCTTTGAGGATGCCAGCTCATCTGCCCCACCTCTCGCAATCTCCTATAGCACTAAGTTTGCCAGTTCATTCACCCACCCCCCGCAAACGTTCTGCTATTCCAGGCCATTGCAGAGTGGCTGGCTCATCTGCCACTATGTCTCAGGTCTCAGACCCTGCCCATTGCTAGGGCCCTTTCTGAACCCCTTGTCCTTTACTTGGGCAGGGGCAGGGCCCCCTGCCCACCTCCCCAGCCAAGGTGTCACCAAGCTCACTGACTGGGTTTCTGCTTTCCCTCTTAAGCTTCAGCCAAGGTCATGTGACCCTCTACTTATACACTACTGAATTCTAACCTAACCCCTTTACTGATGTACAAATGGAGTAGCAAAGTGCCAACACACTGTGGGCCTCATCCTGCAATGATTCTCCTACAGCATTCTGCTACACTTAGGTCCTGAGAGATGCTGTCTTTCATATGTCTCATTCTAAAAGTACCATTGTAAAATTGGTACTAATATACAGGGAGTCTAAATCTTCTGTTTCCTGGGGCCGATAAAAGTTGGGCTTTAAGGACAAGTGTCCAATGGCTAATTTCATCTATTGATCTTCTTTGGCCAAGATGATCTAATCCCCTGTCTTTGCACCGAAGAGACAAAATTTAAAAAGTCACTTTGTTGTATACTTACCTGTGCTGTTTCTAATTTAATCTTTCAATTAGCTAAGTCACAAGGGTCAATGCTGTGTTTCATTCTGTGAGTTACAAGATTTTTCTTTAATGATCCTGAAACATCATTTCTTCTAAGGATAAGATTTTTTAGCTGTAATTGCTACCTTTTGGAAAGCCTACAAAGGGTGAAAGTATTGCTTTTACAGTGAGAGATTGCACTGAAGTCACTGTCAAAGTGCTGCAAATCACAATTCTTTCAAGTTATAGCTGTGGTTTCCTCTTCGGCTAGCTTGCAGGTGGGGAGAGGGTAGCTTAGGAGTGATAAATTGATTGGAAAGCTGGTCTTTTGACCATTGTGCCTCACCTATTGCTTGCCTGGGATTTCTGCTGCATGGTTGCTGATCATAACAATGGGTTCCAGCGTTTGAGTGTTACAAGCTTTCAGCTGACTTCTATTACGTGAAATATAGCAATTATTTTTCCTATGATTCTCAAACTTCTCACTAATTGGAATTGTTTTTAAGTGTGTGGTTTTTAGTAGAACTTATGCACTTTTGCTTGATGTCAGTTTGATCAATTCTTGCTCGTAATACAGTTTTAAGTCATTGTTGGTCTGATCTTTCTCCCCTTGGATCCCCCAAACTCCTTTCCCCAAAGATCATGAGCAAAGCAATCCTGCAGCTCTTTGTCACTGGCATTTGTGTTGATGCGAGTCCCTTTCACTTCAGTGGGACTTGTATTGACACATAGGACTAGTATCAGTTCCAACCAGCTTCATGATCATGCCCCAAGTGGGGGTGGGGTGGCTGTACGCAGGCTTTTCACCAGGCTGCATTCACCCTATCTGTCCGACAGATTGGTTCCCACTATCAACTGAATCTTTGTGCAAATGATTTCTCCCCCGCTCATTAGAATGACTTTCCTAGCAGCAAATAATGAGCGGCGTAGCAAATCTTTTCTGACAGCAAACAAATATAGGGCAGTGGACTCTCCTCTGGCCAGCTTAATAAGATATAGTGAAATGAAAGTGTCAAAGGACTGAGAAATGTTCTTGGGGTGGTTTGTTTTTTCAAAGACAGGCTACAGCCCAAAATATTTATGGAGATAAGACAGATCCATGCCATATGGCCTAGACTGGCCTCTAGATGACTTTTATGCCAATCTGACACACATTTTCTACAAACCATAGGTAACGTTTGCAGCAGGGGTCAGAGAGTTTTCATTGTCCTGTAATCTAGAAAAGACTTGCTAAATAAAAGCCGCATCTATCAACTGCTTCATTACTTCAAGTATTGGCCATTTGCTTGTTATAACAACATTTCAAAGAATAACCACCTGTACCTTACTGTTGTGTGTTGTTGTTTTTAAAATAACCTTGTGACAGCCCAAGCCAGGTTCATTCACACCGGGAGAATATTCTTAACCAGCAAGGCAGTGCTAAGAAGATATTGATAATGTCTTTTGGTAGAACAAAGGGTGTTTTACAAGAACAAGGCAATGGGGGAGGGTCTGTGTGGCCACTGAGCAGCACTGCTGCGGAGCACCCACGCAGGTGGAGTGATTGGGGAGTGCTTCAAACTGGTGACTCCCAGCGTAACTGCCCTGGGCACTGTATATCTGGCTGGCCCTGCACAGAGCACTCAGGATTTCCCAGCAGTACTTTGTGCGTGGCCATGAGTGGGGGTTCTGTGGCTCACAGGAGTGCGCATCCAGCCACAGTCGCTCCACCTTCAGATGGGTGGTTGGCTCTGTGGCTTCTGGGTGGCCATGTGGGGTTGCATCTTGTCTGAAAACACCCAATGACAAACCTGATGGAATAGAATTTAAAACCAGGAGAGACCTCTAGTCTGCGATCTGTTTCCATCCCATGGATGCCTGCCTCTGCTTCAGCCTGTTTGGCACCTGCCCTCCACTCCCAGAGGCTTCCTCCCACCCACTTTTATTGTGGTACTCCATGTACACACCAAGGGCCACCAGAGGTCTGCCACCCACCAGATGGCCATGGAGTTCTTCTGGGCTGGCAGCCTTGCTCCTAGTGTAGGTGCCCCCAGCTCCTCGCAGGATATTCCAGCCCATGGAGCCTGGTGGGGTCACGGATGAAGTTTCCCACCCCTGGATAAGACATTTATTTATTTTAAAAAATTGATACTTCACCCCTCCAGCCACAGGCAGCTCGGGGTGGCTTACAATCACTAAAACCATCAGAATTAAAAACAATACATAAAAGGAGAAACAATTAACTATCCCACCCACCATACCCAATCCAACCCCCATTTCCCATCTCCCCCACCAAATGCCTGACGGAACAGCCAGGTCTTACAACTTCTCTGAAAGGAGGGGATCTGGGGCCAACCGGGCCCCAACCTGAAGGGAGTTCCACAGCTGCGGTGTGGCCACCGAGAATGCCCTCTCCTGTGTGGCCCCCCCAAAACTCAGGGGACCTCGAGCAGGGCACCCCTGGAAGACCGTAGGGGCCGATCCAGGACCTGGGGAGTGAGGCGATCTAGCAGATAGCTAGGGCCCAGGCCATTTAGGGCTTTATAGGCCAAAACCAACACCTTGAATCGGGCTCAGAAAACTACCGGCAGCCAGTGCAGAGAACGGAGCACTGTTGTAATATGATCCTGGCGGCCCAGTCCCACGTGCATCGAGGAGCACCCCCAGACTCCATACCTGGGAGGACAATGGAAGGCAGACTCCATCAATAATGGGGGCCACCAACTCCATCTCCTTACCCAATAACATCACCTCTGTCTTGTCATGAATTTATTAAAGTGTGACCAAAGGTCATTGCTTATAAACAAACATGGTGTACAAACAAACAGACAAACAAATCGGCCTACCCTGTACAAAACGTGGCCAGGGAACAAACATGGGAGCAAATGATACATAAAATAAAAATAATTAAAATAACATAATAATAATGCATATTGCTATGGCCGACAAGGCACCAACAAAGTACCCACTGTCAGTAAATTAAAAAGATAGGTAACAGCACAAGCTAAGATAAAACTGGCAGCAAAAACCACCCACCTATAGACTAGTTAAATATTAAGGGTAGACCACCCCCAGCCCAAGCCACCAAATCCAAATTTTCAGAAAGAAAGAGAGGAACTATCAGGTATGGGTCTAGATTCCAGGAATTTCCTCCTGTAATTCATTGCCTGGGAAATATAGGATGCTGTATTCCTAATAATCTGCGGCGTGCTATTATCCAGGAGCAAACAAAGCAGAGCCTCATCGGACCTGCCAGGATGTTTCCTCAATGTAGACATCAGATACTTCTTCCTCAAAGAGTCGTACAGGTGACAATAAAGGAAAATATGGGCAACTGTTTCAACAGCCTCCTTGTCGAATAAGCATAGCTTCTCCTGTCTTGTCAGGATTCAGCCTCAGTCGATCAACCCTCATCCAGTCCCCCACAGTCGCCAAACACAGAGTAAGCAGCGAGACTGTCAGGCCTGGATCCGTTGAAAAAGAGAGGTACAGTTGGGTGTCATCAGCATATTGGGATTGTTCAGGTCCTGCGTCGCAGACTATCTCCTAGGGTAAATCACTTAACCTTCTGTGCCTCAGCACTCCATCTGTAACATAAAGACAATTACCTTTGCCCATTTTTAGATATGCCTCAATCTAGCGGATTATAAAAATCTGCTTTTAGAAACCTCTCACAAATGGTGTTTAGATGCGCCTCCCCGCACTGGAAGTCGTTCAGACACCATTGGAAACAGCAGCTCTGGGTGGCTTGCACATACTTTTGTAAAACCCCTATATCAAGGTTTTACTAATCTGGTTTTCTAAAGAATATGTGAGCCACCCATCGCCACTGTTTCCAGTGGCAGCCGGGCAAGTTCCGGTGCAGGGAGGCATGTGTAAATGCCACCCGTGTAAGGTTTCTAAAAGTAGATTTTTAAAATCTGCTAGATTGTGGAATGTGTAAAAGTGCCCAAAGTCTTGTCTATTTACAGTGCTTTCTAGGGCAGGGACCAGTAGTGTTTTTGTCCATTAGGGACACCTAATCACGGCTGTTCCCTTCGTGTGCTTGTGTATGTGTGCATGTGCATGGAATCCCAGAAATGAAACAAGGGAAGGAAGACTTTGATGGTTCGGGCACATACAAAGGAGAGATCTGATCAAGGTGGCAAGATCATGGAAAGAATAGAGGTAAAAGGAAGACGCTCATGAGGGAAACCAAAGATTAGACGGAATGAAGTAGTGAAAAATAGAGATGGAGGAATTTGGTGTGGCAGAAGAATTAGGGCAGGACAGATACAAATGGTAGATGCCCAGGGCAGACCCCAAATGAAAGGGAAAGTTGCAGAGGAGAAGGAGAAAAAAGTCTTCCCCTTTTGTTTGGCCTATATCACTTTATACATTGCTTTATACACTGTGCAAGGTTGAGTTCAACATCATGGCTGATCAGTTGTAGTGGGATTTGACAAAAGAATTCTGGGCCTGAACTTTCATGCAGTACCTTTAACAAAATCTTAATGTCCAGACTACTCCTTGAGGGCCTCTTATTTTTCTTCTGGACTAAACAATTGGTAACCTGCTTCGTAGAGGAAGACTTCTCTCCTGAGTTCAGAATCTCATGGAACCACTGAACCGGGATCAGAACAAAGAGCAGCCCACTAATTAAGCAGCAAAATCCAAAAGTATGCTAGCTGGCCTTGGAGACTTGTTTAATTTCATTAATTTGAGAGCTGCTGCATCATCATCAACAGTAATTGGTGCATTGAGCCTGTCCCTATGCTCCTACAGGAGAAAGGAGAACATGAGAACTCACTCATATTCTCATGTTTATCCCAGAGTTCGTATATTCTAGCCCCACATTGCTCTTGAATTGTAATCTTGAAAAAGCATTATTTATGAAGCAGCTTTCTGGGATGCTGTTCTGTTCAGCGTACGCCCATTCATATTCCACGACTGCGTTGGCTAAGCTTGCTGTTGATACTGTAACTAAAAGGCTAGCAACTTGCAAACTTGTTTTGACACTTTCTCATTGAAGTGTTTGAATTAGTTAATCCAGGCACAAGATTTATAGATAAAAAGGTAGTATTGACAGCTTCCTTTTGTATAACAACCTACGTTATCTCTCTCATTTAAAACACCTGTCAGAACCTCCATATTAATATCTAAATGTCACATCTCCCCCCAACAGTATAGATTCAAATCCATCATAAATCAGAGTTCAAATAAAACAAAATCATATTAAAATACAATCATTTAAAAGAAATAATCTTAAAATGCATAACTGCTTGAGTTAATAATAATTTGAATCCATCAAAGCCTAGGCTTTTGGGGGAATTCGTTCAGTATTAAAACACTTTTCTAGTCTGGTTTCAAGGTTCGGAGCTGATAAAAATGGTAAGCATTTTCAATGATTTTTTTTTTGTATGCTTGGCTGTTTTAATTTTTTTGATTGAAAAATTAAAAATTTCATTCTGGTTCAATTAAAAGTATAAACCATACTTTGGTTGTAGACTTTTTTTTTGCCCTTTCCCCCTGAAAATTTATTTTATTTATTTATTTATTTATTGACATTTCTATGCCGCCCCTTCATGCCCATGGCATCTCGGGGCGGCTAACAATGCAGTAAAACAATAAAATACATTAAAACCAACATCAGTTTAAAAATAATTTTAAAACCCCCGACCCTAACCCTACCCTCCAATTCCTCACCCCACCAATCTCCCCCATTTACCCCTCCCTCCCCTCCAAAGGCCTGGACAAACTGCCAAGTCTTGCATGCCTGCCGAAAGGCGGGCAGACCCGGGGCCAGGCGGGCTTCCTTCGGAAGGGAGTTCCACAACCATGGCCTGACCACTGAGAATGCCCTCTCCATGGTGGCCCCCCACCTTACACAGGGGACCCCCAGATAAGCGCCCCCGGTGGATTGGAGGGTTCGTCCTGAGTCACAGAAGGTGAGGCGGTCCCCGAGATGATGAGAGAGAGGGAAAAGAATAGAACCCCCCAAACTGAAAAACAAACAAACACCTTGTTTCATCTTGATGCACATTTAAATTAATTTTTTTAATTAATTCTGATGGAAAATGAAAAATTACCAGTGTTAAAATTTGCACATCATTCCAAAGGCCATTTCCCACCAAATTTTGAACAGCTTTCCCCCCGAAATATATACTATAAAAAAAGATTGCTCCTTTTGGCTTCTATTCTTATGGGCTGCAACTTATAAAGCACTCCAGTCTCAGGTCTCATTCACTCCAAATCGGCTTGTGCACCAGAAAACCTTGAAAATCAGTCTGACAGTCATCACATAATTCAAAAAAGGAATTTCTACCTGAATTTAAGTGAATGGGACTTAGGCCTTTTTAAATATGAGATGCACCCACTCATGCCCATGCATATTTGCTGTGTGGGCATGAGTGGGTGCCCCTCATGTGCATACTGCGTCGGGTGAGCGGGGGTGCTTGCGTGCTCCCGTGACCCATGCACCTCCACCCATCATCCACTCATGGAGCAATTTGCCAAAAAGGCAATTGCTTCGTGAGAGGGGATGCATGGGGGATTGGTGTGCGCCCATGTGCACTGCCCCCCACCCCCACCGCTCATGCTGCCGCATGCACACCAGTCCCCCATGCACCACGACTTGTATAAAAAAGGCCTTGGGTTCCTCAATTGCTCAGACCAGTTTGGAAACTATGGGCAAGGACCCCAAGTAGAATAATTCTATCTGCAAATAAGAGTCAACATGACATCCCAATTTCTATTTCCAATATTTTCCATGTTTTTATTACTGCTTGTGGTCACAGACTTATACTGAAGTCTCAAAATAAGGTCACTCAGATAAAAGCTTGGGAATCACTGATTTGATTCTTTTGAAAATTCTGTCCTACATGACTTTTGGATTACAACTCCCGTTGACTCTCCATGAGATTTGTGCTCCTATGTTCCCAAGCATTTGCATGTGTGATCTTTGGAGACTTAAATATAATTGCCTGATTCCAGACAGCAGCAAAAGCACATTTTTATATATATAAAAATTGGATAAAAACAGTCTCCAAATGTTTATCTTCACAATATTTCCATCAACTAGAATTATGCAACAGTCTTTGAATAGATCTGACTCACTGAGAGCATAGATGACAGATACACAGAAGATTTGATGAAAATATATTCATTTGAAAGCATAATTTCTTTGCAGCTAGTGATTTTTTTATTTTTTTTTTAAAAACCCCAGAGTGCCTGGACCATTGGGAGAGGTTACAGAGGTAGGAATGATTTTTCTCAAATAGCATGCAGAGAATAGTTGGAGAGCTCATATGTTATATATTCAAATGAAAGGCTTTATAAAAACAGTGAAACTAATCTGCAGATTCAAAGCACAAGGGCAATAGCATCTTTTGTTAACCTTTGTTTTGTTTGTGTTCTCAAGAGCACGGCTGGCTTTGGGGATTTTGCTACCCTAGAAAAAATAGATTTTGCACCTCTCCATCTCCTCCAGTAAAAGACCTGGTGCTCATGCCCCCTGCCAAAGGGGTGATTGGCATGGGGCAGAAGAAATCCCACCCAGGAACACTAGGAGAGACACTCTTGGTGCTGCCAGTTGCTGCCTTGGAGGATGTGTCCATCTTGTCCAATGCATGGAGCCAAGGGCTTCCAGGATAAAAACGTATGTAAAAATAATCTTCTCATTATTGGGGGAGTCAAACTGCAACTAGCACCACAAGATGGGTGCCCTGTTCAGCAAATAGTCCTTAGCACCCAGGCAGGAGGTTGCTTAAAAATTAAGCCACTTATGCCTAGTCAGGCTCCTTGTGGGCAACAGGTCCTATGCCCACAGCACATCTTTAGTCTCTACCTCTACAGAATGCCATGGTGTCTCAGTGCTCTGAAGGGGCAGTAGAACAGCAGGAAAAGGGTGAGTTTAAGGCATTCTCTGCCCCCTCTCCTGATGTGGGCCCACTCCTGCAGGGCACCATGACATCAACTCTAAACGGGTAGGGCCAGCCCTGTTATCTCAAACCTGGGTTCAGAAGAGTCTGGCTGCATAAGGACCAGGTTCAGGACGGTCTTGAAATAGCTGGGCTTTGACTAGGCTTGGGCTTGATTTTTTGAGTCCATGCAGGGTTCAAATCAGTGGCTCTTGAGCATGACACATTGTTGGCTCACCAACATATAATTGCTCTAAGCATCTTTACAGCACTGTGGACAAACTGGTGGCTGCAGGGTAGGGGCCAATCCATACATGCTCCATGCCTATATGAGGACAATATATATGAAGAACAGTTTACTCATGCTGTGGATAAGTAGAAGTACCCACTACTCTGCCCTCAGCAACCCTGAGTTTTTCCTGGCCAAAGCTGCAGAGGGTAGAACATGCCCAGTTCACCAGCAACAAGCCTAGCTTAGAAGGGATTCGGGATCCTGGAGATGGACTGGGAGGGGCAACTGCCCACTAAGAACCAGCACTGATGACTGACAAACAGAAGTTCACTCACAGCAGCCCTGGCTGACTGGGTCTGCTACTGGGGACAAGGTTTGTAGGTGCACTTGCTGCTTGTGGACAAAATCTTATCATGATTGCTCAAGTTTTTCTGGATCAGTCACTCCAGCTTTGGCACACAGCCAGCCCAATGTTTGTTTATTCAAACACACTATCACATGGGGAACAAGAGAGGGAGCTAAGAGCAAGGGAAGGGGAGACCTCTCAGTCATCCCCTGATCTCAGGGAGAGCAAGGCTCATCATCGTGGTCCTGGGGGAACCCCACACAAGAGTACCGGAAACCAGGAAGCAAGGGAAGCAAGTAACAAGGAGTCCAGAGGCGACGCAGAGGCATGAAACCAGGGAAATACAGGACTGGGAACATAGAGGCAAGAGGGCTAGAAAAAGAGGCAGGAGGTTAGGCACAAGCAGGGCAGGGGGTTGGAGCAAGGAATCAGGATTAAAAAGGGTGTGTGTGTGGGGGTCAATGCACAAAGAGGTGAGGAACACAGCAAGAGGTGGAGTGGAGAGTAGCATGAGAAGAAGAAGAAATGGGTTGTGGAGGAGTCACAGGAATAGTGAAGAGAGGAGTTGCTCTGCCCACGGTGCCCAGCTTCCTGTTGGTACCAGAAAGCCTTATATACCCAATCAGAAAGCTGGGAGGCAGGGTCAGAGGGAAGACAGACAGGAGAAGGTGGGGTGAGAGACAGACTGGGAAGAGAAATAGGCAGGAGAGACTAGACAATGGAGACAGGCCTAGGTGGTGGCACCAGCAGTCAGGCCGGTGCTCCGGAAACCTGGAGTTCAAAGCTGGGGGCCTTACAATATCCCTCACAGGGGGCACCCCAACCTTTTTTTCCAGCCAGGACATGGGACTGGACATGTAACAGGGATGAGGAACCAGACATTATACAAGCCGGTTGGGTTCTCTGTGCAGGATCAGCCTCGGCTGGAGGGACCGGGGGGGGAGGGGGGAAACGGGAGACAGTGTAGCCATTGTTATCAAGGATGCATTGTATTTTAGGAGGTATCCGGTGCAGGTTCCACCAGGTGTTGAGTGCCTCCATCTTGTGTTGGATTTGGCTGGGGACAGATTAGGGGCCTGTCCCAAATCATCTGTGGCCCCACACATGAGGAGGGACATACACTGGATTTGGTTTTCTGCACCGGCCTTGAGGTGGGGGGTCAGTTAGTAGAAGTCAGGGGGACGCAGTCCTTGTCATAGTCTGACCATTACCTCCTTAAGGTGTGCATCCTGGCGCATGTCAGCCCCCAACGGGGTGCAGGACTTATTAGATCGGTCCGCCTGGAGATTTATGGAACCGGATCGCTTCTGGAATGCTCTGGGGGAGTTTCCCCTGGGCCTTGACACCCGCTCGGTCGATGATCTCGTAGCCTTCTGGATCACCTTTTTGGCTGAGACCATTGAAAGAGTGGCTCCCAGGCAGGGGCGTAGCTACCGTGGCGCGGGGGGGTGCATTTGAGCCCAGGCCCTGCTCTCCGGGGGCCCCGCAAAAGCCATGTGGGGCCCGAAAGGAGAATCCGTCTGCTGGGTAAGAGGCTAAGTGCAACCAGGGGCGGATTGGCCATTGAATGCACCGGGAGGATTCCCGGTGGGCCGGGGGCCGGGCTGGGGGCCGGTCATGCTGTCTTTTTAAAAATTATTCTTAACAAACAAACCCAAAAAATTGTTGGTCCTGACCCCTGTAGGGTTGGGTTGTGTTGGAGGGGAGGGGGAGGGCTTACCTGACTCTCCCTCTT
>QEPC01013957.1:2234213-2247006 GCA_003113815.1 Sphenodon punctatus
CTCGCCTCGCCTCTGGGTCTTACTCTAGTCTTTTTTAAAACAAAAATCCAGGCTGGGCAGGGTGGGTGGGGGGTGTCCCCCCTTCCACCCGCGCAGCCTGGACTCGGGGAGGTTTTTTTTTTTTTTAAACTTTCTTGCTGGGGCTTTTAAGTTTTTTACATTGCAGCCATTTTTAAATGGCTGCAATGTAAAAAAATCCGGTACCCCAGAATCCGGTACCCGGTCCGGATTACCGGGTCGAATCCGATAATGCTGGTACGCCCGGTACTGGCATTATCGGATACCGGATTCTACCGGTTTCCCACCCCTACTGCTTACAAGGTGTGGAAGTTAACACACAATTTCTAGCTTTGTCAAAGTTTGCTTGGTATGAATCTGCCTTAAGTAAAACTGTAGGTTTTTTGTTTAATCTATAGTCTGAGCCTAGACTTTCTTTGAGAAGTGTTGCAGGAATAGCCTGGATAAGGTACTTCTGTCTGACCATGAGAAATAGAAAAATTTGCACACACTCCCCATAATATTTGACACTGGGGTAGGATTAAACACTTTTATGGTATGCAAATACATATGGAATTACAAATACTATCTTATGTTCATGTGTCTGTCAATGCTTTGTAATGTGTCTTGGAGTTGGTGGTTGGAAGGTAGGAGACAGCTGGGGGGTTGGGAAATGGCTCTCGGAGCCGTGTTTTCAACCCCTGAGGGAAATAGAAATTGGGTTAGGGAGAGGGGTGGGTCCTAGACTGGGCTCCCTGGTGTGAGGGGTGGGGGGCTGCTGCTGGAAGGGGCCATTTGGTGGCAGCACGTGGTGGGGATGGTTCTGTGGGGGTTTGCGAGGGAGGGTCTCCCTCGGGGTCCGAATGCAGCAGTCTATGGCTGGGACTGGGGTGGAGTGGATGGGGGAGAGGGGAGGAGCCATAGGGGTCATTGTAGGGTAGGAGAGATATGGTCTAGGGAGACGATTGTATTGGATGACCTGGGGGCCGAGGTGTGTGATGCCTATCCCCAGAGTCAGCCCCCCCTCACATGGGGGAATGGATCAAGGTCTAAGGCCCCTTGGACTGGTGTTGCTGTTGAATGCGAGGTCTGTAGTCAATAAGACATCAGTGATCTGGGATATGATCCTGGATCGGGCTGCAGACCTCACATGTTTCACGGAGACCTGGCTGGCTGGAGAGGCAGGTCCGACTTTGGCAGACCTTGTTCCGGCGGGGTACTCGTGCAACACCAGCCCGTGCTTGGGGGACAGGGATGGGGGTGGGGCAGTGTAGCTATGGTTTTTAAGGAGTCTTGGACTGCTAGGCAGTATCTGGTGCAATTAATACCAGGGATCAAGGCCCTTCACCTTGTGTTTGAGTTGGCCAGGAATAGAATTGGGGTGCTGCTGGTGTACTGTGCTCCTTCCTGTCCAGCAGCATCACTCTCCGCTCTAGTGGAGCTAGTGTCGGGGGTGGTGTTGCACTTTCCGAAAACTGTGGTCCTGGGGGATCTCAACATTCATGCCGGCACTGGCTTTGTAGGGGCGGAGCATGAGTTCATGGCCGCCATGGCAACCATGGGCCTATCCCAGATGGTTAGCGGTCACATGTATGTGGGGGGGGGCATACGCTCTACCTGGTGTTCTACTCTGACTTTGAGGCGGGTGATTCGATAGTGGGGGAAGTGAGTTCTATGTCCTTGACATGAACGGATCATTGCCTCCTGCAGACCAGGCTCCTAGCGCATGGTAGCCCCCGGAAAGAGGTGGGACCTATTAGGTTGGTGTGCCCCTGGAGGCTGATAGAACTGCAGCAGTTCCAGGGAGCCCTGGGATCGGTGTCTTTAGACCTTGAAGGCCGCTCAGTTGATGACGTTGTTCTAGCTTGGAACACCTTGCTGGGTGAGGTCATTGATTGGGTGGCTCCGAGGTGTCTGCTCCCACCTTTCATCACCGTAGAGCTCCTTGGATTACTGAGGAGCTGCAGTGTCTGAAGCGGGAAGGGCAGCGGTTAGAGCACTGCTGGCGCCGCTCTCATGCTGAATTCGATCGACTGCAGCATTGGACCCATTTGTGGTCCTATGCTCTGGCCGTGAGGATGGCAAAGAAGGAATTATTTGCAGCCCTCATAGCCGCTGCTAAGTCGTATCCAGTTGAACTTTTCCGGGTGATGAAGGGGCTGGTCAGTCCGGCCCCCCTCTGCCTAGAGGGAAAGGTTTCCCAAGTCTTCTGTGAGGAGTTTGTAAACTACTTTGCAGATAAGATCGCTTGACTCCAGCATGATTTCGGGGCCGGGATTGATGCAGAAGGAGGAGAGCTGAGGGTTATGGGTGTCCCATCCGGTCCATCGTTGTGGGATCAGTTTCAGGAAGTGACACCGGCTGATGCTGAGGGGGTTCTGGGGTCTGTTAGGGCCACCTTTTGTGAGTTAGATTCTTGCCCGTCCTGGTTGGTGAAAGTCTCCAGGGAGACTTTGCGACCAGTGTTGGAAGGAGTGATCAACGCCTCCCTTCGGGAGGGAAGGGTGCTGGACTGCAGACCTGCTCAAAAAACCATCATAAGAACATAAGAAGTGCCATACTGGGTCAGACCAATGGTCCATCTAGCCCAGCATCCTGTCTCTGACAGTGGCCAATCACGGTGGCTTGGAAGAAGCACCCAACAGGTCACAATGGGGGATACATTCCCTGTTGTTTCCCCCCAGCTCCTGTCATGTTCCCTGATCCTGTCTGGCTAATAGCTGCTAATGGACCTATCTTCCAGAAACGTGTCCAAACCTCTTTTAAACTCAACTATAGTACTGGCCCTTATCACAGCCTCTGGCAGTAGATTCCACAACCCAAAATATTTTCTTTTATTTTTTTTAAACTTGAGTTTCATGGAGTGTCCCCTAGTTCTAGTACTAGCCGAGAGGGTACTAAATAACGGCTCCTTGTTTATTAGTTCCACACCACTCATGATTTCATAGACCTCTATCATATCTCCTCTCAGTTGTCTCTTCTCCAAACTGAAGAGCCCCAACCTACCAAGCCTCTCCTCATATGGGAGTCCTTCCATGCCTTTGATCATTTTTGTTACCCTTCTCTGTAACTTTTCTAGTTCAGCTATGTCTTTTTTGAGATGGGGCGACCAGAACTGCACACAATATTTGAGGTACGGTCGCACCATTGATTTGTATAGAGGCATTATGACCTCAGTTTTATTCTTTATCCCCTTTTGAATAATTCCTAACATTCTGTTTGCTTTTTTGACTGCTGCTGTGCACTGCGCTGTGGATTTCACTGTCTTGTCCACAACCACCCCCAGATCCTTTCCTGAGTGGTAACTCCTAGCTTAGTACCTAGCATTGTGTATGCATAGTTTGGATTATTTTTCCCTACATGCATCACTTTGCACTTGTCCACATTAAACCTCATTTGCCATTTAGATGCCCTACTCAGTGTCGTAAGATCCCGTTGCAGTTCCTCACAGTCTTCTCGTGTTTTAACTACCTTGAATAACTTGGCGTCGTCTGCAAATTTGATCACCGCACTCTTAACACCCTTTTCCAAATCATTAATGAATTGGATGTTGACTCGCTCGCTAACTGTCTCTAACCTCCCCTTTTTAGGGAAGGTTATTGAACGGGTGGTGGCCCAGCAGCTCCAGGGCCATCTAGATAGCATCAGCTTTCTGGGCCCTTTTCAATCGGGTTTTTGTCCAGGATATGGCACCAGACTACGTTGGCGGCCTTGGTAGAAGACCTCCTCTGAGAGATGGATTTAGGACATTCAGCATTTTTGGTCCTATTGGATCTCTCGGCAGCATTTGGTATGGTGGACCATTGGTTACTTTTGAGATGGTTGCAAACTCTGGGGTTGGGTGGGTGGGACTATCTTAGGATGGTTTCGATTGTTCCTCTCAGGGAGAAGCCAGTGGGTGGTGCTGGGGGAAGAAACATCTAGCCCCCATGATCTTGCTTGTGGCATACCACAAGGTTCGATCCTGTCTCCGTTGTTATTTAACATCTGTATGCAACTCTTGGGTGAGGTTGTGAGATGGTTTGGTGTGCATTGCCATCGGTATGCTGATGACACCCAGCTGTACCTCTCTTTTTCAACGGACCCAGGTCCTGCAGTCTCGGTGCTCTCCCAGTGCTTGTCAGCAGTAAGTGACTGGATGAGGCTGAGCAAACTGAAGCTGAACCCCGATAAGACGGAGGTGAAGTTGGTGGGTAGGGAAGCTGAGGTGATGCCCCCCCTTGTGGAGGGGATCCGCCCCCTGCTGGCCCCGCAGGTGCAGAGTTTGGGGGCTCTTTTGGACCCTGGCCTCCGCTTGGATCATCAGGTGGCGGCAGTGGCAAAGGGAGCCTTATGCCAATTACATCTTGTGCGTAGGATCCAGCCATATGTTTCAAACTCCGACCTGGCCACCCTCATCCTTGCATTCATCACCTCCAGGCTAGATTACTACAATGCGTTCTACGTGGGGCTGCCCTTAGTGATGACTCGGAAGCTGCAGCTGGTGCAGAATGTGGCGGCCTGCCTCCTGACGGGTGCGGACCATAGGGAGCACATTACACCAGTGCTCCGAGCTCTGCACTGGCTGCCTATAGCATTCCGGGCCTGATTTAAGGTGCTGGTTTTGGTCTTTAAAGCCCTGTACAGTCTGAGCCCCTCCTACCTGAGTGACAACCTCACCCCCCCGGCCCTGGAGTGACCTCTGCAATCTGCTGAGGTTGCTGACCTGGTGGTCCCCTGGGTGAACCAGGGGGCCCCGATGGAGAGGACGTTCTCGGTGGTTGCACCACGGCTGTGGAACTCCCTCCCAGAGGAAGCTCGCCTGGCTCCCAGCCTGTTGGCCTTTCATCGGGCATGTAAGACCTGGCTGTTTGTCCGGGCTTTTGGGGGAGGGGGGTTGGGGGGGGAATGGGTGTTTGCTAGTGCTTTTACCTCCTCTTATAATATGTTGTATATTGTTTAAGTAACCCTTTTTTATATTACGGATTGTTTTTAATTGTTTTAATTGTATTTGTGAGCTGCCCCGAGCTGCCATTTGCCATTTGGCTGGAGGGAGTGGGATATAAGTCATTAAAGTCTCTGTAGGGATGGAGACAAAATATGTCAGGTGATATCTTCTATTGGACCAACTCTTGGTGAGAGTGTGGGTGCATCCACATGAGCTGGGGTGAGTCTGATCCCCTGCGCACCCTATGGTGGGCAAGTGCAGCTGCCAAACTTTGTGCTGGTGGGGAGAGCTGGCCATAAGGCCTACTCCCCTGCGACCTTCACTAGCTCCTCCATGCCCTGGAGTGAGTAGAGGAGCTGGACACAAGGGGTTGGATGCTCTGACTCCTACTGTGTTGCAGAATTGAGCCCATTGCTGCTAGGCAGCTTCTGTGGGGGAAGGGTGTCGGAGGAGCACATCTTCTCCTCTCTCACCTCCTAACAGCTGATTGCGGGGGAGGGGAGTCTGGGTGGGACATGTGGATGCCCTTCTCCCCATCCTGACAAACAGTTGATTGGGGGAGATTGGGGTGGGGAGAGGGGCATGCACATGCTCCTCTGGGGCCCCCCTCCCTTGATCTCCCTCAATCAGCTGTTTGTCAGGGTGGGGAGAGGGGTACATGTGTGCTCCTCTGGGCCCTTCCTCCTCTGATCAGCTGTTGGGTGGGTGTATCGAGGGGAGGGGGGACTGAGAGGAGCTCATGCCCCCTTACTAGGCCCCCTTCCCCGGGTGGGTGGTAGGAGTGCACACCCTCTTCCCAGGCTCCCCTCCTCCTGAGCAGCTGTAAGGCAGGTGGATCAGGGGTGGTGGTGAGGGGAGCATGGGAAGAGCATGCATCCTCTTCCCCCCCCCCAGAGGGTGCATGCTCTTCACAGGCTCCCCTTCCCCACCCCCGGTCCACCCACTTAACAGCTGATCACAGGGGAGGGGGCCTGGGAAGAGGGCACATGCTCTTCCCAGGGCCCTCCCCCATGATCAGCTGTTAGGCGACAGGGAAGCATGCGCTCCTCCAGGCCTGATCCACAGACCCTACCTTGTGGCAGGGCTGCACAGCCTGGCCATATGGGGAGGGGGGGGGGCAGGCCCTTTAACCCACTGTGGGCAACCTCATCCCATTTTGGGCAAACTTTCTGTGTGCTGTGTCCCTGGCATTTTCCCAATGTCACATCACATAGTAGCTAGCTGCCCTATTTGATCTGGCAGCCGCCAGGCATACGAGCCACTGAATCACATAGTAACATTGCCCAAAGTGGGATAAAGGGTAAAAATAGATGTGCTGCCAGCAGGACCGCTTCCCATACCAGAAAATCCTGGGCAACATGGTCTGGGTCACTGACCTGACATGACCACAGCTGGGGAGCACAACAAACATGCGGGCGGCCAGTCCAGCCCGCACTGTATTCCCAGTGCCCCGCATCCCACCCCTGATCATGATGGGCAGCCATAGTGCCCAATAAGGCACAGTCATGGCTGCCTATGCCATGGCCATAAAGAGATGCTAGCCTGCTTTGGCCCAGTTGAGCGGGCCATAGCCTGGGCTGTGACCTCAGAGATTGTCCAGAGGTCACAGCCCCGGCTAGCCGCCAACACCACCCACAGCAATCCGGTCCAACACCTAGTGGTGTGTGTTTTCAAATGCCGCTGGATCCTGGGCCAAAGCAGGCCAGAATCACGTCTGTTTTTACCCAACATTGTGTACTGCTGCACTCTCTGTATGCTATTCAGTCACACAGGACTCTTCCTCAGGTATGTGAGAACTTGAAGTCAGAATACAAATAGAGCAAATGTAAGATAGGTAGGTGTCTTCGTCTGTCTATCTATTCATCCCTGCAACCACCCACTCAGCATTTTGGTTGTTTTGTAACCCACCCTGAGCTCTTGAGATAGGCTGGGCTACAAGTCCACCTAAATAAATAAATACGTTTAAATAAAATTAAATACCTTCATGAGGAGAGGGTTGCTGTTAGGAAAATCACTAGCTTATCAAACATTTACATACAATGTATTCAAGTAAAATGAGGGGAAACTAAGAATTTAATGATAGCCAAATATTAATGCAGGCAAATTATATGCTTTCATTTAGGGTCCTGTGTTTTAGATCTCCTCTGAACGACTTTGTCTCCTCTTACATTTGGGACTAACACAAAAACCACTCTCTATATAAAACTTTTAGGGAATTACACACAGAATATGTTACAGGAGAAAGTCTGTAGTTGCTGCATTTTAGCGAGCGAGAATTGTACACAGCCACCTTCATTGGTATGCTGTGACTGCTTTGTGCTGCTCTGGCGACACAACAGGCATGAGGGTTGATGGCTGCTTTGCATCGGCAGAGCAGTGCAAAGCAGCTGGAGCATGCTAGGAATCTGGCCCACAGTGCATACCAAATAATTCTTGGAAAGATAATTTCATGAATGATAAACTATGCAAAGCCCTCTCCTTTCTGGTGTTATTAATGTCTGTGTAGTTATCACACTGCAAATAAGTTTGACTCACATGCAGTGGCACTTTACGAAAACAGCTCATGTATCAATGTACGCTGTGGATAATTGGTGCTATTTGAAGCGCTAGCTGGCTTATGTTCATAAAATAAAAGTTGGCATTTGGATGGTGAGTTTCAGCCATGATTGTACAACTCTTTACAAACATGTCAGAGAGGCAGGGAAATATTATTATTATTAATTATTATTATTATTATTTATTTATTTTACGGAGCAGTTAAATGCGAATGTTGTCAAGGCTAGGTTCCTAAAGTTAAGTGCCTTCGGGTGTTTTCAGAAAAGTGCCTCCCCACCCAGTACCCACTGTGCTTGTATGAGAAAACCCCAGTGGTAAGTTATAATCAATGGTTAACCAGTGAATACTGTTTGGATCCTGTACTTGTCTGAAAACACCCTTAGTACATACAAAGGTTCCAGTCTTATACAAAATATTTTCTTAAATAGGAGCTATGGTTTCTCTGCATCTGTGAAATTCAGGGTTTTTAATTTGATGACAACATGGAGGCAGAAATCCAACTCCAGGGACTAAGCTTTGAAAAATTGTTTTAAGTGACTTACCTAGGGCCATTTGAAAAAGTCAGTGGCAGAATTAATAGTGAAATTCAGGCTATTTGACTCACAGTGTTGTGTGTTAACCATCCTTCCCTTTATGTTGCATTTACACACTGGGTATCAAATTATTATTAAAACATTGAATTTATATGCTGTCCTTCTCTAAAAAAGAACTCCGGGTGGCTTACAAAGAGTAAAAATATAATATCAGTAATACAAACAACACTCCCACCGCGCCCCAAATCCCCATCCTATCCTGCCTCATCTCCCCCCACACCTCATAGCACAAATAGTAAATACATTAATACAGTTAAGTAGTTCAAATATAATAAATACACTTAGAGCAGCCCCAAAGTCTAACTCCCTCAACCCCAACTTTCCAGCCACAAATGGCCAGGTAAATGAGTATATACTCAACCACTCCTGCCCTCCCCACATTTCCACCACTCCATAGCCCCATAAAAATTCCTGTCCTGTTTTCTCCCCAATCCTTATGTTTTTCTCCCTAATGTTTTCTATGTTTGGGTGCTTTCTGATGTGATGGTTCCCACTGCCACCACAGGAGGTGGCAGAAGCCATCACTCTGGCCAGGACTCAGCCTGGTTGCCAAACAAACACTATGGTGGCAGTGCCGGGGGCAGGGTGATGCATAGATGTGTGTCTGCACATCCCTGCCACCACGCTATGTGGAGCCCCCCCCCCCGATGGCCAGCCATGGTGGCCTATGACAGCCACGATAGCTGCCTAGAAAAGCCACCACTCTAGACCAGGATAAGTACAGTGGGCCTTCATCCGTGACAGACTGCTTTACACCGGGTCAGGCAGCCCTTACCTGATCAGTGGTGGTGCATAGCCCGGGCTGTGACTTGGAGATGGTTCCGAGTCACAGTCCGGGCTAATGCCACCACTGGGTGGGTAATGGCCAACACTAATATCTGGTGGGCGCATTCAAGTGTGATGGTGGGCCGTGGTCCCATGCATGGCAAAGCGTGCTAAAGTGTGGTACTGAGGCCCACCATGACATCTGATAACACCCTCTGTCATCATTTCCCATCTAGAATGTAGTCTCCAATTTACCAAAGAGGATATTTAGGTTTACTTCAACAGAATAATTGGATGCATGAATTAAACTACACACTTTAATCAGATATGGACAGGAATCTTAAATCCACCAGAATTTGAGGAAGTTCTGAATTCCAATCCCTACTTGTCGACGCAACCCGAAATGAGACACAGAGGCATTGGTTGGTTGTAAACTGACCGCACACTTTATTCCGATTTCAAATTCAAAGGCTGGTGGGTAATTCCACCATGTAATTTGGGTCCAGTATGCTAATCAACTATTATAACTTTTTAACTCTGGGATTGTCCTGGCTGTGCCTTCCAGTGACAATCCCTTTAACTTCAATGCTCCCCTCTTTCGACATCGCCATGGTTTGGCCGAAAGGGGGCAAAGCCCACTGTGGGTTTGAGTAAGGAGAAGGTGCCCATGGGGTACAAAGACAGCGCCTGTCCCTACTCCCCTGTTAGGTCACCGCTCCAGGGAGCCTGACCCCTGTGCATGCCGTGCCATGCATTACATAAGGTATCACCTCCCCATCTCTCAAGGAGATGACTCTTATTATTCTATCACCTTCCTATTTAACATAAGTTAGCATACTGGACCCCTGCCATACAGGGGCGTTCCTTCCGAACCGCCCAGACACCCACCACCTATCCCATCAACAACATTTCTAAATGTCCCGCTAACGAGGTAAGGTACATCTCATTCCCCATCGGGGACAAGTGCACTCCATCCCGGTCTGTACAGCTCTGGCCTTGTATGAACTATCCCCGTGTGTCCCCAACTAGATCCCCCAAAATTTTCTATAAACTTAACTACTTCCTTATTAATGTTCTTCCTAGTTCAATCAATTTTACCCATTTGTTTGGCTCTATCCCATTTAATTCTTGGAATCCAATTCGTCCATACTATATGGATGCCTTCAAACAACTGTTTGATGGTGCTCAAATCTTTCTTAATTTGGATAACTAAATTAACCCCTTTCTGGGTTGGAAGGTCATTTCCCCCCAGATGAATCACCAATAACTGTGGCATCGGGTGTTTGCCCATTCCCCTAAGCATAGGGAGTAACTGGCTCCATCGCATAACACTCCTGCCCAACCACTTGAGATAAACCACTTTGTCGAGACCCAAATGTTTTCCCCTGGGAGTCCTTGCAGTAGCTGCACCTGCCCACCGCACCAGACTGTGCCCAACGATCCACCCATTTTGTCGTACAGCACCACCAGCTATGCCTCCTGGCGAAAACAGAAATATTATTTTAGTACCGATAAGGTCTAACGTATTTCTTGTATGCCCCCGACCTCCATCTCCCAACTGCTTTAATGGCTTCCTCTGGGAGCCCTGCTTCTGCCACCGTAGTAGCTGCCCCTATCCTAAAAGAATGTAATCCAAATTCCCCCAGGGGCAACCCCATCTTTTTCAATACCTCCCACAATATGGCGATACACTGGTAAGTTGTTACTGGCGCCCCACTCATATGTATGAACAGTGCCCCTGGAATGCCCGGGCAGATGCGCAGGTAACACCTACTCTGTTTCACTGGGCAGATTGCCCCTGGACCTCCCCGAAACAATTTCACCATGGTACACCTCCTCTTTTGATCGGTTTGGTTCGGTTGGAACATTGCAACTGGATCCAGACTTTATCCGCCGTTAGTTTCATGTCCTCTATTGCCAACGCTCTGTTAGTGACGTCCCTGGAAGATTTGCTCACAACCTCACTGCTCCAAAATCCTCCAAAATACATTATCACATAAATTGTTGTGAATACCTGCGCCTCATAACTGTTGTAGCATATTTCTTTCAGAACTTCCACTAAACCGTTCAATATCTGTCTCTTATACACATCTAGATGTGTATAAGAGACAGACCGTAAGCTGACTGGGTTCTAAGGGCAAGGGAGCCCTGAACGATGGTTTGTAGTTCTAACTCCCAAGGCTCCAGATTCTGTGTGGCAAGGGCTCTGGGTTTGCACATGCCCATGGTGCTAGCTCCCGGAAACGGTCCATCTGGAACTGAGAAAGGGCATCAGCTATGCGATTGTCGATTCCAGGGACGTGCCAGGCCATGAACAGGATGTTATGTCTTAAGCATGTAAGTACCAGGACCCTGACTAATGCCGTTATCCTGGGGGACCGTGAGGATAACGAATTCACAACATGAACCACACCTAAATTGTCGCACCAAAATAACACGGTGTGGTTAGAGAACTGTGGTGCCCACACAAGAGCTGCTACTAAGATGGGAAATAGCTCCAAGAAAGTTAGATTGCTAGTAACCACTGTTGAATACCATTCCTTAGGCCATCTAGCCGCACACCAGTGTGTACAAAAGTAAACTCCGAAGCCCGTGCTGCCCGCCGCATCTGATTGCACCTGTAATTCGGCTTGGAGAAACCATCTTTCCTTCCAAAAGCTAACCCCATTGAAGCCTTCCAGGAATGTCAGCCAGACACCCAGATCCTGCCTCATTTCTCCATTAACCCATATCCTGTGATGAGGCGAAAGGTCGCCTTTCAACTTTCCATACAATCATGACAGAAATGCCCTCCCAGGGGCCACCACACGACATGCAAAATTGAGACTCCCTACAAGTGACTGAAATGCACGGACCGTTATCTTGCGTGCTCTTAAACGTTCCCTGATCTTTTCTTTCATAACTCCTAGATTATCTTCGGAGAGTCTTGATAACTTTCTTTCCATGTCGAGTTCAATTCCCAAATAGGTGAATTTGGTCGCTGGCCCCTCGTTTTTTTCAGGAGCCTGGAGGACACCTAACTCTCGGGCCACCTCTTGGAACATTCATAATAGGGATGGGCGAAAGCGGTTCAGAAGTTCGGAGTTTGGACTGAACTCGAATAGTTCGGTTGACCACACCAAATGTGCAAACTGAACTTGAATTCGAACGGTGAGTTCGGATGCGTTCGGTGAGTTCGGAATTGAATTTCCATTGGTTTCAATGGAAAACACATTATTGGCTGTAACATTTTTATTTTCTATGCTATGTGGCTGAATATTGGAGTGCCTATACCTCCAATATAAAGCATTATGTGTACCAAATTTCAAAACGATCACATAAAGGAATCTGATTTTAGATGCAGTTGAATTATTGTATTTTGCAATATTCTACATATACATTCTTAGCTGTAAATTCTTTGCCTCACTTCTAATGTAGGTGAAACTTGTCCAGTTTATACCCCCTCCCATATTTACTATCTTTGCCAAATTTAAGAAGGATTGGAAAAAGGGTATTGGTGGTATAAGCAATTAACATATAAATGTATGTCTGACTATAACATCTTTGTAGTCCAACCAGTGTACATGAAATCTGGCAGGGCTATATATTTCACTTTCTTGATCATCTCTGCCAAATATCAGAAAGATTTTATAAAGGGTCCCAATTTTATATACTTGTACAACATATGTAGAGAAGGGGCCTATGCCTGGGATTCTCTCATGTCACTGTGGTATAAGATCGGTTTGTGATGCAAATTGGCCAACAGAAATGTCAACCAAATATCCTCATTCTGTGCTAGGACCATCCCAAAATATCTCCCCCACTTGTTTCTGGGAAGTCAGAAGCATCTGTTTAGAAAAAAGTCAATAGAGATTCTCTTATGTCCTCTGTCTCAGTGCTGCAGGATGTGATTGTGATGATAATTGGCCAGCCTGGATGTGTTTAAACTATGTCTCCTGACTGCTGGGATGCTATC
>QEPC01013957.1:2264019-2282921 GCA_003113815.1 Sphenodon punctatus
GGAGGAGGACAGGGGGGTTTGAGAAGGAAGTAAAAGGTGGAAAAGAGGAGGTGAGTGTCCCAGGAGCAGGACTCAATGTGTGAGGCATAGTACTGCTGTCTAGCGAGGGAGATAGCAGAATTGAGCGATGAAAGGCAGAATTTGAAGTGGAGGAAGTCAGTGCGGTAGTGGGATTTGCACCAGAGGCGTTTAGCAGCCTGGGTGCAGGAGCGGAGATGGCGAATGGTGGGTGTGAGCCAAGGACGAAGGTTACGGGAGCGAGCTGGGCGGGAGAAGAGGGGGGAAAGGGAGTCAAGGGTGGAGGCGAGAGGAGTTGAAGGTGGAGATGGCAGAATCGGGGGAGGAGGAGGAAAAGACTGAGGGGAGAAGAGGGGAGATGGAGGAGGCAAAATCCAGGGGCACAATGGCCTGCAGATCGCGGGAAGGGATGGGGAAGAGGAGGGGGAGCAGTGGGGGAGGTTGAAGGAGGCAAGGAAATGGCCAGATATGGGATGGGGCTTGAAGGAAAGATTGGAGACAGAGCAATTCCTAGAGAACATGAGATCAAGAGAGTGACCATCAGTGTGGGTGGGGGAGCTAGTCCAGAGGTGGAGATTAAAGGAGGAGGCTAAGGAGAGGAAGCAGGCGATGCAAGGCTGAGAGGGTGCATGAATATTGCAAGTCATGAATATTGAAGTCACCAAGGATGAGTGTGGGGATGTCATCAGAAAGGAATAGGGTGAGCCAGGACTCTTAACTTAGAGAGAAAGGAGGAGAGGGAGCCGGGGGGGCGGGGGGGGAGGGGAGCGGCAGCAGTAGATAACCGTAACAAGGAGTTGGAGAGGGGGGTAGAGGCGTATGGGAGTGAGCCTCAAAGGAGAGGAAGGAGAGAGAGGGGGGAGGGGTTGAAACTGGCAGGAAGAGGCAAGGAGGAGGCCTACTCCACCACCCCGGTCTTTGGCCCAGGGCTGGTGGGAGAAGGAGAGACCTCCGTAGGAGAGGGTGGCAGGGGTATCAGAGTCAGTGGGGGAGATCCAGGTTTCAGTAAGGGCGAGAAGGTGAAGGGAGCAAGAGAAGAAAAGATCATGAATATAGGGAGCTTTATTAGCGGAGGAGCAGCAGTTCCAGAGGGAACAGGAGAATGGGAGTTGATCAGGGGGGAGACGGAATGGGGATAAGATTAGGGGAAGGGGGGTGATGGGATCGGCGGGAGATGGGTCCTGGGGCAGAGGGGCAGGGGGCACGAAGTGGTGGTGGGGAGGAGGAGGAGGAGGAGGCATGGGGATGGTGGAGAGAGATGACAGGCTTAGTGGGAGGCAGGAGGAGAGGGGAAAGAAGTAGGGGGAGAAGCAGGTGAGAGGGGAGGGGAGAGTGGGGGTGAGAGATAAGGACAGGCATCTTGGTGCGTTGGTTATGGGGGGGAGCTGGGATGGATCTTGTAATTGTGCTGGTAGCAAGAACTTCTGTTTTACTCTCTCTTTGGCACCATGAGTGAGCACTGATGCTAGCAGTTTGCATGAGCATTCCTCATTCACTTCAAAGAGACTTCGTATTGTTAACTACTAGCACCAATGCTAACTGTTCAGAGGATTGCACCTTTTGTCAGACTGATCTTATTAGCCAGTGAAAAAGACGGTTGTGTTTGTTTCAAAAATAGATGGAAGCTTTGCTGTTTAAAAATAGTTCTACAAAAATTCTTTCTTTTTGAGGGTTCAAGGTGGAATTAAAATAAAATAAATAAAATCTTGTTTCAGGACTTTTAGGCATAAAAGATGGGGATTTATAAAACTGTCAAAGGAATCTAGATGTCCTGCTCCCACTCTATGGGGAATGTCTGTCTCAGTAACTGCTTGGTAGGATTCTGCAAAAGTCTTCACTTGCTTAGACTAAGGAACTGATCCTGAAGCCATTACTGAAGCAATATTCCCATTGAAGGGAAGAGAAATTTTGCCTGAATAAAGGACGCAGGGCTGGACTTGAGCTAATGACTGATTTTAGATGAGTGGGTCGCGCTCGTGCGATCTGCTCACGTGACTTTTGAAAATCCTGTGTGCTGGGATTAGATGAAACGTTTTGCGCATTCTTTTAAAACAGCGATCTAAATACCCTGATGACGAGGTATGTAGTTCATGGTTTTAAAAGAACTCACGACCGACTTTAACGCATGAAATGTCTCGTCTAATCCTGGCCCATGGGATTTTCAAAAGTCACATGAGCGGATCGCGCTACCGTGACCCACTTGTCTAAAAGCAGCCAATGTTAGTTATGTGTGACCACTCGCCTGATGGAAATCCTAGCTCTTCTTTCAGATTACGTGTTCCCATTTCCAACAGAAGTCAGTTTTCAAACTAGTAAATATTCTGCTCCTGCATGTATTTTGCACGTGACCATTTGGTTTTGTGTTCTAAGTCAGCGGGAACGGTAGCAGTGCTCTGGGGATGCTGCTCTAATAGATTCACAAGGATGACTTGTTTAAGTGGTATGTCATTGTATTATACAGAGGATTTTTTCCTAAGGATGTGATTATTCCAGACCTGATCCTATTGCTGTGATATGACCACTTTTGGCACCATGCTGCATGGCATGGGATTAGTCTGCTGCTATTGTATAAAGTGACTCAGACATGTTGTCTTACTTATTAGCATGTGATATCGTAGATCACTTTACAAAGGCAACAGCTGCCTGCCGTTATGTCATAATTTGGTATGTTAGACACCTCTACAAAGTCCAGGCAACTATTTTTTTTCCCATCTGACTTGTCAATACATTAATTTCTCCTTTCAGCAGTGAAACAACTAGTTCCCCACCCCCCACCCCCTAACAGTGGCTTCTTCAGGGACAGGTTATGAGATAAATAGGAGTTGTGAAATATTATTGGTGCTATTTAAATAATAAATTGCTAAATAATTAAAATATAAACAGCACATTGCTGGTACTGTTTAAATAATAATACTAATAATACTAAATAATTACCAGATTTTTTTAAAAAAACCCAACAACCTGAAGTAAGTGAAAGAGACACCTGGCAGAATGAAAATGAGTAGCTGATATGATCTGCTTTGCCATTTTCTGTTTGAGTAAATTCAATGGGTTTGTTGGCTTTTGGATTAGAGTTGTTTCAGGTCTACTGCTTTCACATGTCACAAATTACAAACCACCATGAACTCCTGCAGCAGAACCATGTTTTTGCCTTTGTTTACCATGTGGTGAATTTAGTTGGGCCATCTGAACAGCTCTACCATGTGGCATTGCTGAGATGGTTGGTGGGAGTAGCAGAATGGAAAATATCCTCGGGAGAGTGCCCCGTGGTCCGTACTGAGTGGTCTGTCTGATTAATTCTGGAGCGCAGCTGCAGACATCTAGCATATGGGGCAAAGTGCACATCACAGCCACATTGACATGCCAGACATGGCACATCAGACAAAGATGGCTGCATTCTGATGCTGCCCATGCCCACAGCTGCAGAAAAGAGGCTAACTGGAGATGGTCGGGGTGGGTGGGTTCTAAAAGGAATCTGGAAGGACAGGGATAGCAAAATGGGATGAAGGAATGGATGTAGTTAATAATTTGAAACATTTACAAGCATTAGGTGACCCATTGTTGCTGTGCATGATATATCCAGTAGTTTATGGCACCATATTAAATGCTTAAACATCTAGAAAGTGGCAGATATCCAGCTGCTCCATAAGGCTTGATGGGAAATCCTAAAAGTTGTTCCTAGTAAATTAAAACTGTATTTGGTGGCAGATGGCAGCTTGCACCCAGAGGTGAAGGGTTGAAGCAGGGAACAGGGAGATCTTCAGGAATACAGTAAGGATGTAGAGGTTTTCTCATGGGGAAGGAGAATATTATTTTTTCATAAGCACTAATTCCTGGATCATATTCAAGGCAGCCTGTTTGTCTTTCACTGGGAGAAGAATAGGATGGTCGGGATTATATTTTTTTGCTGTAAAGGGGTTTGACACATCTGGTCCTGTCTTTTAGTGACATTCACTACAACAGAACAGGCAGCTCTGATTCTCTGGAGCATTTGGGGAGTTTGGCTTAGGAGATCTAACAGAAAGCACTGTATAGATCTGCACAAGCTGGCATTTTACAGCAGCTTTTATTTGTTTGCTGTCAGGAAAGGACGAAGAAAGGGACGGGGGCGAGAGGGAGGGGATCCAGATTGTTAACCTGCAGCAGCTGACATTTTTATTGTTTTTTAATTAAATAACCCCCAGCCACATGAGCACACACAAATCCCCCTTCCTCCTCCTCCTCCTGAAAGCTCATTAAGACAGAGGACCACAATTTCAATTAAACTAGGAATCCAGGGTCACCTCTCCTACTTTCAGTCTGTTGCCAGCCCTGCTTTGTATGGACAAAGGGCAGCACAGGGTAATGCAATATGTATCACATTCTTTTCGTATTCTGTGGACAAAGGGCACTAGCAGAGAAATCCAATATGGATCTTTTTCTCTCTCTGCATTCAGTAGGCAAAAGGGGGAAAGCTGGTGTTTGTTCCCAGCATGTGATGGACAGGCACCTCTTTTAGCATTAGCAATACAGAAAGTTCAGATATCCAGTCTGATTCCTTAGGTTCAGCAACAGCCTTTGAGACCATTGGTCATGTAGATTTGGTGACCAAATTGGGCACCATAATAGAAGCAAATGGGCACATGTTTGTGAGGCTTTCTTTCCTTTCAGGAGGCCTTGGAGGACAACACTGGAGAATTCTTCATCTGCTGTGAGTGGTTCTCTCACAAAGGGCTTCACCTGTGTATCTTTGTGTGTTTAAAACCCATCGGTGAGGTAGTGTGGAAGTGTGGGCTGCACTTCCACCGGTAACTGGAGGCCATGTAGCTCTGTGTATCTCCTCCTCAGACCAAGACTACTCCTAGTTCCTATACTCCTAAGTGCCTGACTGAGATATGGACTTGATGAGGAGGAGCTTCATGAGACTCAGTAAAGGATGCTGGGGAAAGGACCAAGAAATGTTCCTCCTCAGACCCCATAGCTAATTGGGGGAGCCCAGTGTTTTTATCTTGGGATTTTGAAGTTCAGGGTGTCTCTGGCACCTCGATTGCCCTGATGTCTGAGGAGGAAACAGTGGCCAAACCCACTTATTTTCCTTGTGTGCTTGATACAGGGATATAATTTTAACTCTCTGATGTGGGTTGTACCACAGGCTGGGTTATCTTAAAATATCCTATATGTGAAAACTGGTTGGAAGTTTTCATTGGGGCAATTTCCTTGCTTAGCAAGGCTGGCTCATGCTTTATAGAATGTGCTGGACTACAGCTTTCTTTCAGGGTATTTCAAGATGTAGTTCATAAAAACACCATATGGCTGGGTGCTAGCTTCCAAAGAGACCAACTCTGTTTTGCTAAATGACTGTATTCATAGCAGTGGGGAATGAGATGATGTGTTTGTCCCTAGATTGTTATGTCCTCAGAATGGGGAGTTTATGTATTCAGTCACTACCTCCCTTGAAGTGCAACACTCTGAATAGTGTTGGGGTGGTGTACTGCTATAACTTCCCCTGGCTTTTAGTATCCTCTGTGCTGATGACACTCAACTCTATCTCTCTACTCCTTCTCTCTCTCCCTCTGTTCAAGCTCGTCTCATCAACTGTCTCTCTGACATCTCTACCTGGATGTCTCAACGTCAACTCAAACTCAACATGGCTAAAACTGAACTCCTTATCTTCCCCCCTCATCCTTCCTCTCCTTCCTCACTGTCAATAACTATTGATGGAGTCACCATCCTGCCTGTCCCCCAAGCCCGTAGCCTAGGCTTCATCTTTGACTCAGCCCTTTCTTTTAAACCCTACATTGACTCTGTTGCTAAATCCTGTCGCTTCTCCCTCCATAACATTGCTAAGATTCGCCCTTTTCTCTCTGTCTCGTCTGCCAAAACTCTTGTTCATGCTCTGGTCATCTCTCGCCTCGATTACTGTAACCTCCTTCTCACTGGCCTTCCCCGGTCTCACCTTTCTCCCCTCATCTCTGTCCAAAACTCTGCTGCCAGGGTCATCTACCTCGCCAGTCGCTTCGACCATGTGCAGCCCCTCCTCTCTTCGCTTCACTGGCTTCCCCTTCCTGAACGAATCCTGCACAAGCTCCTAGTCTTCACCTATAAAGCTCTTCACAACCTTGCTCCCCCCTACCTCTCTGCACTTATCGCCCTCCATACTCCAGCCCGTGCACTTCGCTCCTCCTCTGTCCCCTCTCTCACCCTTCCACGCCTTCCCTGCTCCCCTAAGCGCCTTCGTCCCTTCTCACTTGCTGCCCCCCATGCCTGGAACTCCCTCCCTGTCCACATCCGCCTTGCCCCCTCCCTTCATACCTTCAAATCTCTCCTTAAAACTCACCTCTTTCGCTCTGCTCTGTCTGACTCTTTATCCTGCTGAGCCACTATTCCTATACCTACGATCGGTTTACCCTTATCCTTGCAACATGGACCTGCCTGCTGTCATTCTCATCGTAACCAAGCCAAGTACGTGCACTTGAGACCTCGCATCTTCATGAATGTTAGACCCCTTGTCTCTCCCTCTGTTCCCCTTCCTAAGTCTCTCCCCCAGCTCCTGTCTCTCAGATTGTAAGCCCTAGGGGCAGGGACCCTGTCTATTTTATTACTTTGTAAAGTGCCAGGTACACTGCTGGCGCTATATAAATGTTTGTTAATAATAATAATATTGGAGGAAAGTCTGCAGATGGAGGGGCAGTTTTGTGTGGAACTCTGTACCTCTGACTTTGGGGAATGCTGTAGGTGCTGTTGGCTGCTTCCCATCACTCCTTCGCAACATGTAAATCTGTAAATCAATGGATTTCTAGAACACAGCATGATACTCCAGTCTCTCTCAGAAGAAAACCAACCCAGAAAAGGCTACCCAAAGACTTCCCACCACTCAGAGAAGAGGGAGCAACAGTATGTCTTGGGCTGTAGCCAGGAAATCTCAATACAGACTCCTCAATTCTGATTTTCACTTCCCATTTTGCTTTCGTAGAACCCAGGTTTGTTCACATTCAGGCCATGGAGCTAAGCCCACGGCGAACATTCTTGCATGCAGAACACAGGTTTGAACCACACCATTATTGCAACCAGGGCCTAAATAACACCCCAATTTATGAGGGAACCTCCAGCAGGGTGTTCCTACGACAAGCTCTTTATTCTATTCTCCCCCTGTACGGGAAGCGGGCATGGTTTGAGAAAACAGTGCAGGGCCAAGTTACCCCTGGGCTGAGCCAATGCTAAACTGCTAGCTTTTGCCCCTTTGTGACTATTGAAACTTGGCATAAGTCAGAGCCATCTTCAAGTTTTTCTAACTTATCAGGAGAACCAGCTCAGCCCAGAGAAGCAGCATTGGGATTATGGTGGGCAATGATTAAATTAAAGCTACCTCTGTTGCTGAACTTTGCTCTGTGCACATCAACTGTAGGTAGCCAAGAATCTATCTGACCCTTGCCTGTGGGTGAGATTGACAGGTCAGAAAGACACTTGGTGGATCTACAAGTTCAGGGGGTAAATGTGCTCTGTGGTAGTACCCAGGACATTGTTCCAAACTGGAATAAGCTTGACGAAACAGTCAAACTGCTCTGTGTTTTTGCTGCAACCCAACATGTATGTTGTCACCCTGTGGACTCTGACCATGAGGGGGAGCCCATTGGGTGGCCACATAAATAGGGAGGTATCCCTCTGCTCAGGCATGACAAGCACAGCAAGCCCACAGCTCCAAGCCCAAGCATTGAAGTTAAACAAGACTACAAACCCAAGAAGACCCAGCTTGGGAGTGAAAATGACAATATGCTCTGGTGCCTGAGCAGCTCAGGGAAAGCTTTCCATTTCAAAAGGATGTTGTGTAATATCAGCTATTACATCAAACAGCAGGTGACACCTGAACATCAGTGCAAGCAGCCAAGTCTGGGAGGAGAGCAGCTAGAAAGGCTGGAGGCCAGAGCAGGAGCTTTGGCTGTGGCTGAACAAAAAGGGAGGGAAGCAGCCATCTTGGGGCAGAGGCTGTAGGTAAGCAGAGAAGGTGCTGCTGAAAAGGGCAGCGTGTGCCAGCCCTGGAACAAAGAGCCCAGCAAAGACTGTAGCCGTGCCTGTGAGCCGAGTGCCGCCCCAGGAGGAGACACTGCTGGACCCTGCATGGGAGGATCAGACAGCCACAGCATGGAGAGCTGAGCAGCACAGACACAGTGCCAGGGCTAGTCAGTGAGGTTTTGGACTTGTAAACTGTTGTTGCAAGCAGAGTGCTCAGGAACTAACTGTGGGGAACAACTCCAGAGGTGGGGGTGTGGGACTACTACTACTTATCATTTCTATAGTGCTATTATGTGTACGCAGCGCTTTACAGTCACAGATTGTTTAAGGCCACCCGGTCGGGTGGCCACTGATGCATCGGCAGAAAAGAGGACAAACATTTGCATGAAATTTACATATGCTATTTTATACTAATTTGTGGGGCAGAGGGCAGGGTCAGAAGTGGGTGGCGTAAAGCCAACTGTAGGCGGAGCCAACAGTAGGTGGAGCCAACCCAACGGTAAAGCCAGTGGTGTGGCTTAACCCAGCAGCAAGGAGTAAACATTGGAGGAAGATTACATTAGTTAACCCTGTGAACTCTTTGCTGCTGCCTGAAGCCCTGCAGCCACTGAGGGAGAGAGAGCCCTCTTACTAAGGTCCCATCCAATGTCTCTGTCCCAGTGGTCCCATTTCATCCTAGCAGTGTGAAAAAATAGAGCTCAGGTTCACTGTGAGGAGAAACTGATGTTTAAGTGTCTCATCAAGCCGGTAATAACTACCAGTGATTCTCTACCATTTCAAACAACTTTTATTTTTCTATTTGTCTTTTGGTTTTTGTTTCCTTTTTTATGGGGAATAATACCAAAGTCAACTTCAGAAACCTTTGAACAACATTATACATAAGAACATTAGGGATAACACACCCAGGTCACCTTGTAAACCCTTTGAACAAGTTTGCACGTTATATTGGGGGGTAACACACCCACATCACTCTGAGAAGCATTTGAACAACAGTGCACATAAGAACATTGGGGATAACACACCCAGGTTACCCTGAAAAGTAAGGTAACACACCCATGTCATCCTGAGAAACCTTTGAACAACATCCCTCTCTCTCTCTCTCTCTCACACACACACACACACTCACACACACACACACACACAGACAGAGATTCTCTCTCTCACACACAGACACACACACATGCACAGACTTTCACACACAAACTCTCTCGCACACACACGCACTTCTTTGCATGGCTTCGAAGTCCGACCATTCTCACAACACCCAGTGGGGAGAATGGTTGGAGCTATCTCCAAGAACAGAAGACTGCAGCTTTATAAACAAAGTTCTTCAGATAGCTCTGAATGTATGTGAGACTGAGAATGATCAGAGTTATCCAGAAGAACCTTGTTTACCTTCTGCTCCACGAGGTTGGGTGCTGCGGGGATCCAGGACTCAGGAGAGGTAGGTAGCGGGCCCCAGGGCACCCTGGCAGGCGGGTAGAGGGGGCAGTAGAAGTTCCTTCCCCTCCATCCCCCACCCAAGTTACTTCTGAGGTTGGGGGCTGGCCTGAGAAGGGAATGGGATTAATTTTTAGGCTGCAGCAGCCCCACGGCTGGGGGCTCAGCTGCAAAAATGGTATTTTGCCAGGGGGGAGGGCACAAGCAGCCGAGCCCCATCTAAAGGTTTCCCCCAGAGCTGGCCCAGCCCCTGCCCCTGGGAGGGTTTCACCTACCTGCCTCGATTCTGGGGACCCCGGCAGGGATTGCGGCTCTGGATGAACACCAGCTGTGTACTACAGCCAGCTGCCTGCCCTCAACTGAAATTGACTGAGTGTCTGACTCGACCATGGTGCGTGCTGGGTGTGACCAGCCGCATGCCAAAAAAGCCCACCGGCTGGCCGCAGTTCCACTCTCTGCACTTCCTTTCCACCCCACGGGGTATGTGGGTGGAAGTGCAGAGAGTGCACAGCCAATGGTGGGAGGAGGAGGGATAGAAGGGAAAATTCCATACGGCTGTATGGTCTGGTTCCCCTCCCCTCCCGGACAGCTGAAGCTATCTGAAAAATCGGGTGGTCTGGGAAAAATCTGGACCTCTGGCCAGCCTGTCACCCAGTGAGTTCATGGCTAGGGCAGGATTCAAACCCTGGCTTCCCAGGTCCAAATCCAGCACCTTACCCACTTTCAAATTTCTTGTGTTTCTAGTCATCCATTTTTGTATCCTTCTATTCCCTCTCCCTATGGCCTGTTGGTCTCTGACCACCATCCTTACTTAACTCGCTATATAAATATTTGCAAACTTTCCCATGTGGTTAAGTTTCTTTGTGCTAGGGTTGGAGAGCTTCCCTGGGTTCAGTGGGGGAGCTCAACACAAATTGGTGGCAGCGGCGGGATCACAGGGGTTATCTCTCAAGTGAAGCAAGTGGAGACTGGTGTTCCAGGCCAAAGGGCACAGGTAACCTTTTGCGTTCAGCATTCAAGATTCTTTTATGAATTGTGATAGGGTGCTTTTACTTGTGACCGGTCCCGCCATGGACTGCTCCAGGCCATCAATTGCGGATTTCCCTGAGTGACAGTCCGAGCTAAACTCCACCATGGTTGGAAGCCGGACTGTGGGAACATCTGGTGGCTGTTTTCTAACGTGATGCTGACATCCGGATTAATCTGTTCCAATGTCACATCTGAAAACACTCAGAGATTCCATCGGAGAAAAATGAGTACTGAAGGGGAGGGAGTACCTGTAGTGAAAGGATCAAACATAGGGGACCCAAGTAGGATATTATACCCAGTATTTAATCCTTTCCCATATAGTGGAGACCAACCGGAGTGGGATGACTGGCATGAACAATTTGAAATGGCAGCCAAGTTAAATGGGTAGGATGAAGCCACTAAATTGAAATTTCTGAGCTTGCTGATGCTAGGGAGGCTTATCTGGGTTTTAGCACTGAAGTTAAACAAGACTACATGCATGTAACAGAGGCTCTCAAACCTACTCTGGAACCAGCTGTGTGTCCAGATTGGGATTGTACAGTTTTTTAAAAAATAAGAAAAAAATAGCAGTCAGTGCAAGAATTTGGCATTGCTCTGAGAAGTCTGGCTATAAAAGCCTTCTCACAAACCAGTTCTGAAATGCAGGACAAGCTGGCCCAAGACCAGTACATTAACAATGTTTTTAGTGGGGAGATGTCAGTCCAGCTTCGCTTGGGGAATCCTCACCACTTGGATAATGCCATCAAGCTAGCCACTGAGATGGAAGTAGCCAGAAAATCAGAGGCCTCTGATTCTCCAAGTGATGAGGCAAAGTGCATGCTCATGCCACAGGAGCCCCATCTCAAGATTCCCTGGCTATGCAGACAGTGTTGGAAGCTGTGGGAGAGTTGCAGGGTGAGCTGAATCAGCTTAAGGAGCCCATAAAACTCCAGACTTGGAGTAAAAATATGTAGCAAACCCAGTCCGGCCCACGAGGTTTCAGCGGAGCCAGGAAGAGAATGATGGATGCTGGCATTGTGGTAGCTCCAACCATTTCTGGAGGGAGTTCCCTAAAAGGAACCGATATTTGGGGCAGGAAAACAAAAGGGCAGAGGATAGGGGTCCATCCACTGCCATCAGTTACTGAGGCCCAAAGAAAGAGGTAGTTATCGCTGGCACAGCAGAGCTGGGATACTACCTGGAGGCAAAGATAGGGGACATTCACTGTCAACTCCTAGATACAGGTGCCCAAGTATCCATTACAAGTAGCTGATTGTGGGAGCAGGCTGCAATGAAGAAAGAGAAAAACCTTCACACCTTTCTGTTAAGGTAACTAATGAAGCCATGCTTCAACTGCTAGGCGTGTGGAGCACAGTCATTGACCTTCAGGGTTTACAGCTGTCTTGTGAGTTCTTAGTAGCAAAAGAGGCTACTCAAGATGCTTTATTGTTTCTTATTTTCTAAAGAAATACTTGGTCACTATGGACTTCAATGATTGTTCATGTTTCTTATTGAGAAGGCATTTCTTCCTATAAACTATGGACAGCTAGACAGAAGTATGTGAAGTAGTACAAAATTTTTTTGACCAAACCCCCTAGGAGTGAGATGATTATTCCTGGCAGGCTGAGAGGTTGAGCCTATTTGAACTCACGTCTTCAAGTAAGCTAGCACTCCTCATGGGGCCAATGATAGATAGGAACAAAAAGGGTGAAATCTTGGTATGTGTTGCTAACATGCTGACAGAGCCACATGCTGCATATGAAGTTATGGTGACTGGTACCTTTGAGACAGGTGTGTCTGTCATACAGGAGTACCCTGCAATGAAGAAAACAATTGACGTCAGAGCATTGAGAGCAGATGGGGGTCCAAGACAATGAAGGTCTGAAAAACAAAGCCTAGTGGGATCCAGTGAAGTTGGAACAGAAGTTCAAATTAAATCATCGTGACCTTGAACTCAAACAAGTACAAGCAGCACAGGAGATTTTGCTAGACTATGCAAATATGCTTAGTTACGGTGATCATGACGTAGAATGCACCAAGCTGACACAACACTGAATCTGTTTTTTGTAAAGCACCAGGTACATCACTGGCACTATATAAATGCTTATAATAATAATAATAATAATAATAAATAGTAATAACAACAACACAGGAGATGCCAGGCCCATCAAGCAGGAGCCTTGGCGAGTCCCCATTCATTTTCAGCAGCAGTTTGAGCAACAGTTATGGGATATGGAGGAGCAAGGAGTCATTAAGCCTTCTGGAACTCCATGGGCATCCCCAGTAGTCTTGGTCTGGAAGAAAGCAGGTGGTATGTGGGTTTGTGTGGAGTGGACTATCGTAGACTGAATGAATGATGTTACAGTTAAGGACACCTGTCCCTTACCATGTATAGATGACACACTGGAACTCCTGGCTAAAGCCCAGTGGTTCTCCACTCTTGATTTATCCAGTGGGTACTGGCAAGTGGAGGTGCAGCCTGAAGATAAAGCCAAGACAACATTCTGCACTAAATGGGGACTTTTTGAATTCAACATGGTGCCATTTGGTCTGTGTAATGCACCCAGTACATTCCAGAGCCTCATGGATATCGTGTTAGCGGATTTTCGCATTTACGACTATGCTTTTTCAGACATTGCGTTCTGAGGTTACCGAAGACAGGATAGGAGGTATTCCTTACAGTGACAGGATATGTGTTTGTTGTGAACAAATGGTGGAAGATCTCCCACATATTCTGTTTATTTGCCCCCAATATGAAAAATACAGGAAAAGGTTATGTAGAAATACTAATCTAACTAAAGGGGCATCATCAGAAATAAGACAGATGATTTACCTTTCGGCAGATAAACACATAAAGGTTACACAGGAAGTGGCTCTTTTTTGGTATTTGATTAGAAAGGAGAGAGAGCATCTGATTAGACGGTTGAAACCAAAAGTGGAGAGTAAAAATATATCTTGCTTTTAGTTATTTATTTGGAGTTTTGTTTAGTTCCTTGCTGGAATAGGGAGGGTCATAGACCCTAATATATGATATTTGTAATTTTTTTTAATATATTATGATTTTATGAATTTACTTGTTATGTTGTTAGTATTTATTCATCCCATGTTGTGTATAATATATAATATATATATATATATATAATATGCTGATTTTCAAGAGACATCCTGCCTTATTTATTTATTTATTTATTTATTTAATTAATTAATTAATTAATTAATTACATTTATACCCCTCCCCTCCTGAAACAGCTCGGGGTGGCTTACAATCTCTCTCTCTCTCTCCCTCTCTCAAAAAATACAACTATAAAATATTTAAAAACACTCATAAAGTACAACAATTAAAACAGGACCAAGAAACATAATAAATAATACAATAAATAAATAAGGGTGATGGGGAATAAAAACCCCTAACCCACCCTCTCCCCCTCCCCTTGTGTTCCTAGACAATATCATTGTGATAGGCCAAATCTTTGAGGAACATCTGCAGAAACTCAAAGCAGAATTTGAAAAGTTGAAAACTGCTAACTTGAAAATCCAGCCTGCTAAATGCCAGCTTTTCCACAGAGAGGTGAAACATCTGGGGCGTGTGATCTCAAGAAAGGGATTCGTCCAGATTCAAGACATTTGGAAGCTTTCAGGGCATGGCCAGTACCTCAGAATGTAATGGAAGCGTGTGGAATCATGGAATTGCCCTATTATAGAAAACATGTAGGTGACTTTGCTACCAGAGCTAGCCCCCTACACAAGATATCAGACAAAGCAAAGTTCTTCTGGACTGACAAATGCCAAAGTGCCTTTCTGGAGCTAAATAGGAGGCGACATCAGCCGCCAATCTTAACCTATCCAGACTGTCAAATGTCTTTCTTGTTGGACATGGATGCAAGTGATGTAGTCCTTGGAACACTCCTGTTCCAAGTGGAGAATGGCCAAGAAAAAGTGATAGTGTATGCTAGCCAGGCCCTAACTTCAGCTGAAAGCAAATATGCAACCACAAGGAGGGTGCTGCTTGCTGTAGTGACCTTAATATCTTTGTCACTTTCTTCTGGGCAAACAATTTACATTGAGGAAAGATCACAATGCCCTCTTTTGGCTACACAATTTTCACAAGCCTGAAGGACAGCTAGCCAGATGGTTGGAACATTTAGCCAAGTTTGACTATCAAATAGTGTGCACTGCCTAGGAAAGCAACACCAGAATGCTGATGCTTTGTCCTGGAGGCCGAATATGAGAGGATCTGAACAAAGGGCTGAGCTTGTGGGCATACTAACACCCTTTAAAGTGGAGATGACTGAGGTAGCGATGACCCAAGATGCAGGTAGGGCCACAGAGCTGATAGACTCATGAAAGAACCAGCAGAAAGATGCTGACATTGTAAAAATGATCAGATGGAAGAAAGTTGGTAATGGGGAATTCCCAGAGGAAGGTTGGCATCACCCTCACCTGAAAGGGTTTGAGACTGTGTGGCCTGAGCTGAGCATCAAACAAGGGGGTACTGATGCAAAGACTACCAGGGGCTGGAGAATGGCCTGACATTATCCAAGTAGTGGTCCCTGGGAAAGACATACCATAGATTCTCAGAGTCCTGCATGATTCTAAGACAGGAGGACATCTGGGTGTAGAAAAATTTACCCATAAGGTTCAATTCCAGTATTTCTGGGTGGGGTGGAGGAAGTCTGTGCGGGACTGGTGCAGATCCTGTAAAGTATGTGGTGCCCAGAAAGAAAGAGGAAGTAAGCCATGGACACCAATGGTGTCCACCCAGACTGGTCGACCACTTGAAAGGGTAGCGATGGATATCCTAGGTCTTCTACCTGTTACACCCTGAGCAAACAAATATGTCCTAGTAGTGGCTGACTATTTCTCAAAATGGGCAGAGGCATACCCTCTCCTTGATCAGGAGGCTCAGACCGTGGCCAAGGCATTTTTGAGAGGTTTGTGTGTTACCATGGGGTACCCGGGTCCTTGCATACTTTCCACACTATGCATACTTGCATACTCAGGGGAGCAACTTTGAATCCCAATTGTTTCAACATGTGTGTGACCTTTTAGAAATTAACAAAACCTGCACCACGGCATATTTGCAATGTCTCCTGGAAGTCTGGATGAGCAATGTCCTGTGGCAGAATGCTGTCATTTAACAAACATTGGGTGTTAACAGATGAGACGTCACCCTACAGTTGTCCCCATTAGCTCTGGAACCAGCTGTCCATCTGAAAGGCACTTGCCAGATGTTCAATGCAGGGGTGCGCCAGGGTGGCTCTACATGGCATCAACTCAGAAAATAGCGCATCCAGGTCCACTAGCACCATAGAGGTACGGCTAGTGCTCCTGTCTCGGCTAAGAGGCAGCTGGGAGAGGAGAGTACAGATCGTGCCCCGCTCAGCTGTCAGGGTGGCTGTGAGAGGGGAGTGTGGATCGCATCCCGCTCAGCTGAGAGGTGGCCTGGGGGGAGGAAGAGGAAAGCTGATGATCCCCTTTCCCCTGACAGCTGGGTGGCTGTGCCAGTGAGCAAGCTGTGACACCAGGGACAGCAGGATCACTGGCAGCCCTCCCTAGCTGTCAAGTGGTCTTGGGAGTGCTAGCGCCACTCAGTGGAGGCTGCCACAAGCATATGAAATGCGGATAGGGAGCTGCCCATTTGTTGGGCTCCCCATGCTTTCAGTGTGTGTCTGCTGCATGGGGGCACCACGGAGTGGCTCTGGGGTGCTTCCATCTTGTGTGAAAATGCCTATTAAATGTGCACTGGGTTATCCACCTCCTCAGCAGCTCCCCAGATTTGTTCCTGGAGCAAACCAGATCAAACCCACATTCAAATCAAATCAAATTTATTATAACGTGACCATAGGTCATTGTCGGACGTACAACCACAAATAAAATGACAAATAACATAAATACAGAATTTAAACATATAGAGGGTGTTTTCAGACGTTACGGGGCCCGTTGGCCCCATACCGAAAACACCCTATCCATTCCCCGCCGGGATGACCCCGTCACGCCATATCAGACGTGCCGGGGGGATCCTGGCGGGGAATCTGGGAGGGGCGGGGCCGCGCGGCGCAACGTGTAGCTGCACTGCCCCACCCTCTCCACGCGCCCCGCCGCCCGCCCTCTGGGGAGACGGGTGGGCGGCGGGGCCAATGAGGCCGCCGCGTCGGGCCGGATTTGCCATGGCCCAGGATCCCGCCGGTGATCCCGCCGGTGATCCCGGACTGTGGCGCCCGACCAGGGTTCACCCCGGCGTGGAATTACATTCAACACGCGATGGCCTCCGGCCCTGCCGCTTTGGCCGCTCACGTGGTGAATGTAATTCCACGCTGTGGTAACATCTGGGGGGGAACATCCATCCCCCCCAACAGACGTTCCGGAATCACAGCCACCACCTGGAATTGACCGTGGTTGACTGTGATCTCGTAATGTCTGAAATCACCCAGATAGCGTACTAGCATAAAATCTACAGGTTTGTCTTACAATCCTTATCCTGATTCCTAACCGCAGTCTCAGTCCCCATTGGTCCTAAGGCCACTAGGCATGATGCTATACTCTGAGATAGAAGAGAAAAGGGCATAAAACTCATCAATCTGTTTCTGTTATGGGCCTAGAGGAAAGAAACTTTCTCCTAATCTCCATGGCAGCTAACAAAAATTTCATAATTTGTCTAGTTGTTTCCGGGGAGGAATCAGCAAGAGCTGCCTGAGTCATATAAAGACCAGTGGCACCTGTCCACCTTAAAATAAAAGAGTCCAGGTACTTTACACGGATTGTATCATATAGGTGGCACTCAAATAGGACGTGGCAGGTGGTCTCAGCTGACGAGACATTGAAAGGGCATAAATGATCCCCATAGGGAATGCCCTCAAAGTGCCCCACGAGTATATTCGTGGGCAAGGCATTAAATCTGGCGCAAAGGAACAGATTTTTCTCCCTAAATGTGGCTCCATTCCAAAATAATGTGCGACCTGGCCCATCGGGGAGGCCAACTGGCTATATCCCCAGAGATGATGGGAGTCTACCACTTGCGCCACATCTTCCTGCCTGCCTATGTCCCTCACCTTTGAGATTATCTCTCACTTAGCCACTCCATAAGTTTTCCCCTCTAAATACTCTAACGAGAGTCCACAGCGAGCCAAGTATCTAGTAATAGCAAGTTGCCATGGGCTCTTGAAGGCATCAGAGAGGACCAGCCGTGTCAGGTTATTATCAGGTGCCCTACTTGCTTTTAGCCAATATAGGGCCGCCTGCTCCCGGGCCACTGTTGCCCAGGCTCGAGTGCCGGCCTCCAATCTCATGACTGCTGCTACGGTCCCATTTGGGGCCTTGGTTAGTTCTCTTATAAATCTTGTTTGGAGAGAGTTCAAGTTTGTATCTGTCATGGGGGCCCATAATTCTGCTCCATAGAGGAGGAATACTCTTACCTTTATTTCGAACACCTTAAGCGCCATATCCAAATTCCTTCTCCCAGTCCCTGCAAACATCCTAAGTATTGCAAGCGTCTGTCTCTTAGCCGCAGCTTCTGCCCTCTTGCAATGCTCTTTCCATTTCCTATTGGCAACAAAGTGCAACCCCAGGTACTTATAGGTCTTACTTTGTTGAAATAAAGCGCCATCAACTGGCCATCTAAAGATCTAGGTGCCCCTTGCAAAAATTACTACATTTGATTTTAGGTAGTTGATTGTAAGACTATTATCCTGGCAGTAGTCGAGGATAGTCTGCAGCTGTCTAAGCAGCCCTATTCTGGTCTGGGATAAGATCACCAGGTAGTCGGCGTAAAGGAGGATGCCCACTGGATTGGATGACAATTTTGGGGGGGAAAACCTCTCCTGCTTCATCAAAGGGATTAGGTCATTTATGAAAAGATTAAACAGGGCTGGCACAAGCACACAGCCCTGTTTCACCCCCTTTGTGACTGTAACATCCAGAGTAAGCAGGCCATCCGCATTTACTTTGACTCAGGAAGTGGTGTCTTTATATAAGGCCTGAATTAGCTGAATAAGCCTGTTGTCAATTCCAAATGAGACAAGTTTACTCCATAGAAGTGGCCTATCCACGGAGTCGAATGCCACCTTCAGATCTAGGAAGGTGGCATATAACTTCCCATTGGCGTCCCTATATTTTTCAATCAGATGGTGTAGCACAAGGCAGTGCCCCACTGTAGACCTTCCTTTTCGAAAACCCACCTGTTCGGGATGTAGTACCTGTTTGGTTTCAACCCATTCTACGAGTCTGGCCAGGAGATATTTGGCATATAGCTTGCCAATTACGCTTATTAGACTAATCTGTCTATAACTTGCTGGGTTCGTTCTAGGGCCCTTCTTATATATGGGAATTACTATTGCCTGGGTCCAGCCCAAGGGAAGAATCCCCGAGCTGTTGATACTGGTAAACAGCTGGGCAAGAATCGGAAGCCACCAGTCCTGATTCAGTTTAATAGCCTCCACCTGAATCAGGTC
>QEPC01013957.1:2285358-2309032 GCA_003113815.1 Sphenodon punctatus
GGTTCGTTCTAGGGCCCTTCTTATATATGGGAATTACTATTGCCTGGGTCCAGCCCAAGGGAAGAATCCCCGAGCTGTTGATACTGGTAAACAGCTGGGCAAGAATCGGAAGCCACCAGTCCTGATTCAGTTTAATAGCCTCCACCTGAATCAGGTCTGGTCCAGGAGCTTTCCCGTTGGAGAATGTCTCCAAAATTTGGTCCAGTTCCTGTATGGAAACCGGGGGCCAGTCAGAAACAGCCTGCTCTGGGAGTCCAATTTCCACAGATGGCGTACTCCTTCCACCTATATCTGCCTGTGTCTTTTCTATAAATTCTACCCAACATGTGGGTGCTATAAAGGTGAGACGGCCAGCTCTTGGCCCCGCAATTGTTCCATTTATTATGCGCCAAAAGGTTTTAGAATCCTTGGTGCTGCTTGCTGTCAAGAGGTTCTGCCATTTTGCATCATTATAAAGGCGCTTCTTTTTCTGAAGAAGGATCTTATATTCCTTCCTTTGCTGGAAGTACTGGTCCGGGAGGGAGGATAAGGCCCCAGACCGATTACTTTTATATATTTGGGTTACCCTGCTCCTGGCCCATCGGCATTCAGAATCAAACCACCTCTGGGATGGATAACTAGAGGATTTGCGTTCTACTTTTGGGGCAGCCTCGAGAAGTTGCAAGCCCAGCAAGGAACTTAACCTATTATATGAAACAACCATTCTTCCATTGTTTGAACTATGAATCAACTGGTTTCTTATTTCTGCACATGTGTCTGAGGCCAGCAGTGCCTCCCAGATCTGGCCCAGTGTACTACGCCACCTACGATAGGTAAAAGGAGTGAAACTAGTCTGTGGCTTTACAAGGGCACCACTCCCCCTGAGATCCTCCGGAATCGGGAGACTCAAGGTGAGTGGCAGATGGTCAGAGAGTGCATTAGCAGCCACCTGGAAGTAGACCACGCTATCGTATAGCTTGGGAGTAACAAGGACATAGTCCACCACGCTGCACCCCTGGGGGCCAATAAATGCGTACTCCCCTTCGGTGTCTTGATGGCCTGTGCCATTAAGCAGAATAAAATTTAGGCTCACCATCATCTGGATGAATCTTATGCCAGAGGGGTTCATCTTCAAGTCCTTGGAAGCCCTAGCCTGGATGGACGATGCCAGATGTAAGCTGGGTACAACATCCAGCTGCGGGGACAAAATATCATCCCCAGACCTCGTCCTGGTGTTGAAATCACCTGCCAGGACACAGCGAGCCTTGGGGTGGTCTAATATGGCTTGGCTAATTGCTTTCTCTAGCTTTGTCCAGATCTTATCATTGTAAGTGCCTGCATTCCCAGGAGGGATGTACACATTCAAGAACATATATTTGATTGTCCCCAGGGTAAACACCATCCCCAAAAGAAAAGGAGGGTGTCTGATCTCTGTCAGTGCCTTAAGTCCTAAACTGTCAGCTACCAGGCAGGCCAAACCGCTGCTAGCCCTACCTCTCGTTGCCGTTGCTACGGCCAAAAGGGAAGCAACAGTATATCCTTCTAATGAGATATCATCCACAGCCCATGTCTCCTGGAGCAAAAGGACCTGATACTGTCTAAGATAAGCAGAGACGTCACCAGTGTCTATACGTGAGTGCCACCCAGAGATATTCCAAGAGCAAGCAGAAAGTACATCCCCTGGCTGCTGTGAGAGTCATGTTAGATTATTAACCCAGCCTCCCCCTGGTGGGCCCAAGAGAGAGCCAGGCCTATCCTGCAATGTGGGAAAAATGCTTTTAACCTCTAACCCCGTCCCTTGGGCAAAATCGCCCGGCGGGCTCAGAGATGATGAGTCCCCCGCAGCCCAAGAAGGGCTTTGGGAGTACCTCAGGGGTTCATGACCCAGAGAGGGTTCTTGTCTGCTAGATACCTGCTGTGGGGAGGTTTGAATGGAATTCACTGAGTCCCTCCTCATCTCTTGGGTATCTAAAGCAAAGCTCTCACCGGCCTCTAGAACCAAGACCCCTATCTCTTCTGTTAGTGCTACCAGCTCCTTGGTTGATTTTACTACTGCCAATTCATTACCTCTAACCCCTTTTCCCTGGGCTGGCAAGCTAGATAGCTTCCCAATGGCTAACTTCTGCAACCTTTCATTCATAGGGGAAGGTCCTGATGAACTCTGTTCATCTCCCAGGGGCAGCCTGCCTTGCTTGGGATATTTATCCGTGGGATTTTTATCCGTGGAACAAAAATTCGAGTCTATGCCCTGAGCCTCACCCTGCATGGTATCTTCCAGGGGAGGAAACAATGATGAGCCCCCACACCCTAATACCTCCCCCACCTGTATCCCCCAAGAAAAAAACAGGGGTATGTGCCATAGCAGATGTGGTACTATCTCATAATTCCGAAAATAGACTATAAGTCTTTGGCAGTTCCCTCGTGCAGGCAGTAACTGGTACCTGCCGATATGTCTCATGGGAATTGAAATACCCATTATGCTGGAAAGATGGCGCTGAATATCCTTCTTAGTCCTCCAGCAGGGTCCTCCACCATTGGGGAGTGGCCTAATGTAAAAGGAGAGAGCCCCGGGCACCACCCTCAAATTCTCTTGCAAGGTCCTGCGAGGCATTGTATCTCGTGAGGCCATGGTATTTTGGAGAGGACCAATAAAAGATCTTTTTGGTATGGGCAACTCATTCCCCAAGCTCGTCTCTGGCTGTGATGGTTTAGGCAGAGGCATTGGTGCCGCTTGCCTAACCAATACAACTGACCTTAAAGGGCTTTGTCTATTCATATTCTGGCTATCCCTCCTCATCCTCGTCTCTTGCATGAATTCAAGTACCGTGTGCCACTGGGTTTCCTGTTCTTTTAATAGACCAACTGCGGCAGTCAGAAGGGATATCACCTTCTTTAACTGGCTGCTAATCCGGGCATCCCTGCCCTCATCTGGCTGGCACATGGGAAACTCTCTCTCCTCAGGAAGTTCGATGCATGCCATCTCTGATTGCGATGATGTAAACTTACTATGAGGCACTTGTAAGGGCTCTAATAGTGGACCTTGATCTTGTATTGACGTCTGAGAGACCTCAGTCACAGCCTCGCTCGGGGCCTTCTTTCCCCTGCCCTTGGGAGGGCCTCGCGCGGTCAGCATAAAGTCTGCAAGAAGTCTCTGCTTGGAGAGTGGTTTGTCCATAGCCTTGCTTGCCCCAGTGCGCTTCCTGGTTATCATTTGAAAGTAAAGCAGCACCCAAGAGACTTTCAGATCTTTTCCACACCTAAGCCCCCCGGTCTACCCCAATCTAGGCTCTTAGCGGGCGCCACCGGAGTCCTGTGCAGGCTGTTAAACTCCCGCCGGGGTGTCCCCTCCCTCTGCGACTGCGCTCCCAGGGACCGCTGGGCTCACCAAGTGGAGCGATGTTTCAATCAGCCGGGATCCCGGGCACGCTGCTTGTCACCGATTAGCTCCAGGACCTACCTACTTATTATAGCAGTACCCTTGTCATCCCTTGAAGTAGTTCTAGAATACAATTGGGGCACATCAGAGGGAAGGTAGGGTGGCAGGCAGGCAGGGCACTGGAAGCAGACAGGAGGCGGTATACAAAAGCCTGCATTTCCTTTGTTTTTCCTGTAAGTCTTCTTTTCCTCTGCTCCCACTGCTGCCAGGTACAGATTGAAGCCTTGCTCCCAGCTACTCCAGTTCTCTGGTGGTGTCGGGGCTCTGGCCCTGGGTCCCACTGTGGCGGCACCGGCTCTGGCTCCGGTCATGCAGAAAGTCAGCAGTCACAGCCACAAGTTTCTGACTCCTGTCCTGAGGTGGGTGAACCTTGACTGCTGCTTCTTTGGGGCCCAAGGGGTCAGTAAGCCCAGTCCTCACTGGACATGCCCAGTTCCTTCAGGAGTGAATTTTAGGGGGAAATCGAGACCTTGCAAACAGCATTGGGCTAGTCTGCAACCAAAGATTTCTTCCCACACATTTATTCCTCTGATCAGGCAATGAGGGTGGGGATGGAGTAGATGTTGGATCCAAAGTCAGATCTTCAGCTGTTGACTTCAGAGAAGTTACACTGCTTTTTAACAGATTAGCCTCAGTTGCCTCTTGCTATGCCTCTGGGGCACTGTGAGGTCGACTCCTTGAGCTTTTCCCCTCCCTGGCAGGGTTCTTCCTTCTGAGAGAGTGTTAGGCTCAGTTTTCATCCGGCTGTATACCTGATTGGGAGGGAGGGAACTCCAATGAGTGACAGGCAGGGCCCAGAACAGCAAACAGGCAGCCCCTTCAATCCCCACTGCTTCCACCCCGTCCACCAAACCCACATTTGCACCATAGCAAGACCCATGCTTGAAGTCACCAAATGTATTGCGTGCCCGTGTCATGTGGCAGCAGCAGTGGCAAGCATTACATGGAGAGACATCCACTGACTCCCAAACCAATGGCAAACCCACTGGAAAGATAAGACTGCATTATTTTTGCAAGGAGCCTCCTCCATGCTGGGGAAAGCCCTCAGGGGGGTGAAGGATGGAGCAGACGTTAGGTCTACCATACCTACCCTTTAACAGGGGACGCTTATGAAAAATACATGTTGCAAGGCTGCATTGGTTCCAGTGCAGCCCTGCAACATATATTACTGTCTCCTGTTAAAAGGGAGGTATGGGAGCCCTAGCCGATGTGGAAGAACAAAGCCCTTGCTCTGCAGCTTCAGTGGAGTAAAAAGAGCAGGGACCAGCATGTTCTGGGTATGAGCATCTTGAGGGGATCATTCCAGAGCTTTTTTTCTCTTACAGGGAGTTTCTGTAGGAGGGGTATTCTAGATCATTGTCTCATAGTGAGACACACTCTCCCTATGGTGCCCTCAATATACAAGAGACCCAGTGCAAATGGAATTGTCATTTGCATCAGTTCCCAGCAGTTCTGACAGTCCGTCATATCCCTGGCCACTCTCTTCTGATTGATAAACACAGCCCTCTCTCTTTGATTTGAGCAATGGAGGAACATCTTGAGCTTGTCACACAAAGGAAGATTCATCGGTCTCTTATTCCACAAGTGAGGTTTCTGGAAAATTCAGTTTATGCTGCCATTTGTGGCATTAATATCTGGCATCCCACCTATCATACTTGATTGTCTCTTAAGGAACAACAACATATTTTAACTCTTTGCGAAGGAACTGGCATCTCGTTGTTATGGTAACTAAAGTTCTAAAAATAATGTAAAGAAAAGACCACCTTTAATTAATATCACAAGAAGTTGTTATGGTAACTGGAATTTTAAAAGTAACTAGGTTAAACTACACTTTTTTTAAAATCCAGAGCTTTGCATAAACAAATTCTGATTAAAATATCAGGTTTAATTTAATCAGTTAATTAATGTCACTAAATGTCATTTATCTTATAACTCTCATTTATATGCAGTACAAAATCACCTAACTTACTGAGTTCTAACTATTCTTCCATCAGTCTGGTATTTTGGAAGGGAATGACAGTACGTTTATTCTCGGCCCCAAATGCATTGAAAATTTAACTTTGGCATTTTGATACCACATAGGCCCTGGTTCCTGTAAAGAGGATGAGGTCCTCTAAGGAAGGCAGTTAGTTTTTACAGGCATCAAAGTAATGTTAGGTCAAACCTTGAGGTGGAATCCTGGCTTTGATGACAAAACTCCCATTTATTTCAGCAATCTTGGCAAGGGGCAGGGGGAGATTGTCTCATTTACTGTTTTTATGACTTCAGAACACCCCTTTACCGTTCCACTATATACTTTCCATACCTTCGGTTCACATATAGGGTGTCATCTTTGACTCCTCTCCCTTCACCACCTTGAGGTTCTGTTCCAACACTCTCACCATAATGGGTGCTTTTAGACAGTTGGCACCCATGCCTCTGCCCTGCCTCACAGCCAGGTGGCCCATCTGTGTAAAGGTGGGCCACCAGATGTGCAGGCGGAGCGCGTGCCCCATTTGTGATGCTCTGGAACATCCCGGAGCACCGCCAGACGAGAGGGCTGGCCAAACCTGGGGCACTGGACAGAGGTGGAGCTGCAGTCTGTCTGCTCGGCGGATGGCTGCTGCAGCTCCACTCTCGGCCAGGGGTTGCCCTGGGCAACACCGTAAAGCTGCAGGCGGCATCCTAGAGTGATCCTTCTGCAGGTCTATGGTGTGGGGGCACCGCATGGATAGATTGTGGGCTGCGGCAGCTGCTGTGCCCATGTAAACCTGGTGCAGGTGGGGCTGCACACAGGGGACGCAAGTCTGGCCACCCTCGGAGCAGGTCCAGGGTTGGCGAGCCCTGGGTTCATCTGAAGACAACTAATGTGTCAGTTTCTCTGTTTCCACTAAAATATCCCAAATTCTGGTACTAACAATTTCCTGCCTGAACTATGGCACTCTCCTTCTTTCTGCATCTCCTTGAATCTCATCTTGTTTCCTGCAGTTGTCTCAAATGCTGCACCCAAACTCAGGAATATGACTGTGGTAGACTGTCCCTTTTAAGGGAACCAGGCAATGCTCTTGGATCTGGTTGAGACTGGCTGTAGCCAGTTGGGCTTTGGCTGTGAAGGGTTTCGGTTATGCAGAATAAAGCCTGTTAAAATAGAGCCTTCTGGAGTCTGTGCTCACTGTCTCTATGACCTTAGAGACATTACAATGACCTGCTGAACTGGCTATGCCCAGCCACTCTTTGAATCCTTCCATTAGCCTCCCATCACCTTCTGCATCTCATTCAGTTTCCTTGTCCTTTCTTAAAACATCTTGCACTGGATAGCCTGTCTGGTTCTCAATTATCTCTTTGTTTTGCTTCCTTCTGTCATCTATTTCATGTTTTATTCCCACTTTTGCCCTGGCATTCTTCCTCAGCCTCCCACCCTCCTATAACTTCTAGTCAGTGTACCCTGCCTCCACTTCCTTCTCCTCGGCCCACCTTTGAACATGTTTCCTCCCAAATGGCAGCCACCCGTGTTCACTGTATTTTCCCTGATGGAGAAAATGCATCAAACATGGGTCCCTACTTATAGAATCAGCAAGTAGGGACGAGGACCCATATTCACTGTATTTTCCCCATTGGTGGCAATGGAGAAAATGCAGTGAGCATGGATCCCTACTTCTAGAATAAGCAAGGAAATATTAAAAAACCAAACAAGATGACTAAAAATCTGTTAAAAGACAAAACCTAGTTATCATAGAGAAAGCAATATACATGCAAAATTCGCCATCCAGCCATACTATTTTCATTGTATCCGCACCTTTCATTTATACAGGGTGTTTTTAGACAAGCGCCTCTCCACCCATTACCCACCCATCATGCATGTTGCAGAGCCACATTGGTGCCCTGTGCAGCCCTGCAACATGCATGATGGGTGGGTAATGGGTGAGGACACACTTAAACACCCACAGTGCTTACACATTGTAATATATTTGGGACCGATATCTTGGTTGCTATTTTTACTAAGTACTTTCAGTGTTCCAAGTGCTTTACAGTCCTTATTTTAGTTCACCCTCACAGCAAACCAGTAAGATAGGCTGTTATTTCAATTTTACAGATGGGGAACTGAGGCTGAAAGATAGTGACCTACTCAAAGGCCACTCAGTGAGTTCGTGGCTAAGATGGAATTTAAATTTAAACCCTGGTCTCCCAAGCCCGATGCCAATATTGTATCCACTAACCTACCCTGGATCTTGTAAGGGTATGTTCTTGCATACTCCCACTCATAGCAAAGACATGGAGAGTGGAATATGTGTGAAATGTCAGTATGGGGTTTTCATATGAACCAAAATGTGTCGTAGTACCCCTGGTTTGAACATAGCAGCTCCTTCCCCAGCACTATCTAGGGAGTGACCAGGGCTGGCAGTGCTATGGGTTGACTGGGTTGATAAGGTGCTCCTACCATCACAGAGCAGCTGGTGAATGGAGACAGTGTTTTGCTGCTGATCTGCAGGAAGACCAGCACCTTCCTATGCTGCCCGTAGCAGTCATGGTCTTACCCCAGCCATGTCTGTTGGGGGTAGACTGGGCTGCAGATGGAGCACCATCCTTGTCCACTTATCACAGCTGGAGAGAACCTGGAGCTGTGTGGGGTGAACCGGAAGGCTGATGCTCCTCTTGAGGATCAACTGTTTGGTAGAAGATCTCTGCCTGCAGCCCTGGTTTCAGATGAAGGCTGTTGCAAGTGAGAGAGGAATTTACACATTGCACTGTTTTCATGTGACTAAAACATAGGCATAAACATTTGTTCCTGTATTTTAAGGAACAAATATCTGTAATTTGATATGTAGACAGACCACTGCATGGTCTCCAAACGCAAGTTCACCTCAACACACAATGTGTACGGGGACCACAGCAATGTAGCCAGTTAAGTGCCCTAAAACTTTGCTGACACTATCAACATTAATAATAAATGTATACGTGTACCGTGAGTAGATGTACACAGATAAACACACACGCATATATATTGATCAGTCTGTTTGCCTACTTAGTACACTGTACTCCAATCCATAAACCAATTGTGGAAGGGAGCAATCTTTTGTTTGAATGGACTGTAAACTTCTCCGAGCATGAGTGATTTTTTTTCAAGTGCTGCTTCAAAATGGAGCTTTTAATTTAATCATCTCTGGGTTGTTGGGTTTTTTTTTTTTGGGGGGGGGGAGGAATCCTCCACCTCCGTGGACAGTTACAAGTCTGAGAGCACCAGATTTTACTTTAGATTTAAATCTTGTTTAAAATCCCCCCTCCCTTTAATTGCTTGTTTATTTTTCCTAATTTGAGTTATTGTAATTGTCCAGCTTAGTGTGTGTGTGTGCTTGCTCTCTCAAATGGATATTTTGTTCAGTGTTTCTCAGGGATAGATCTCCAAATTTCTGATAGAGATGTGCATCAGGGACCTATGTTGTTTGTTTTTTTCATTTGTTGTTTTCATTATTTGAATCTTTCATTTTTGTTGCTATTGAAATTTCATTTTTGCTTTTGATTTCCATTGGTTTCAGTTGAAAACACGTTTTTGGCTGTAACCTTTTGGTTGTCCATTATATTTCGATGAAACTTGGAAGGATTGTACCTCCAATGGAAAGCATTATGTGTACCAAATTTCAGAAAGATTGGATAAAGGAATCTGATTTTATAAGCGGTTGAATTATGTTATTTTGTAAAAATCTGCATACACATTCTTGACTGTAACCTCTTTTTCTCCCACCGAATGTGGATGAAACTTGACAGGTTTACACCCCTCCCCAAGATTACTATCTATGACAACTTGCAGAAGGATTGGGTAAAGGGTCCTGGTGGTATAAGCAATTAACTTATTAATGTATGTCTGACTGAACATCTTTGTAGTACAACCAGTGTACATGATATTTGGCAGGGCTGTATCTGCCATATTCAGGATCATCTCTGCCAAGTATCAAAAAGATGTGATGACAAGTCCCAACGTTATAAGCCTGCACAGTATAGGTAGAGAATGAGCCTATGCCAGGGATTCTCTTATGTGTCACTGTGGTATAAGATCGGTTTGTGATGCCAATTGACCAGCAGAAATGTCAACCAGATATCCTCATTATGTGCTGTGACCATCCCAACTTCTCTCCCACACTTGTTACTGGGAAGCTGGAATCATGCGTTTAGGAAGAGTCAATAGAAATTCTCTTAAGTCCTCTGTCACAGTGCTGCACCTGCAGGATGTGACTGTGATGATAATTGGCCAGCCTGGATGTGTAAACCATGTCTCCTGATTTCTGGGATGCTATCCCCAAAGTCCCAGTTATGTCCATTCTATGCCTGCCTTGAAGCCACCACTGATTGGTCCTGTAAATCTGGACGTATGAAGTAATTGGCCAGTGAATGTGTCTGTCAGTCTTTTGGGTTGCTCCATATCCTCTCTCCTACAGCCTCCCCTCAACCTGCCATGCCAGGTGCCTGCCTCTGACTGGCACTGCATGTGCTGCTATTTATCTGAATAATGGTCTTCAAGAGGACAACGTCAATTGCTTATACAATTGAGGCTCTTTATCAAATTGTCCTGTACCTTGACAGAAAAGACAGGGAAGGTGTGGGATATATTCCTGCCAAATGTCTTATAAACAGAATGAAATATAAAAATGTTACAGCTGGAAATGCATTTTCAAGTTAATGGCTTGTATCGTCAGGACCCTTTATCCAACCTTTTTGCAATTTGGCAGGTTTGTTAATCTTGGGGAAGGACATTATCATGCCAGTTTTCATACAAATTGGATGGAAGATAAAGACGTTGTAGCCAGGAATGTTTATGCAGCTTTCCTTGAAATCACAACATTCAATTGCCTATAAAATCAGTTCTCTTTATCCAATCCTTCCAAAATCTGGTACACATAGTACTCTCCATTGGGGGTACATGTTCCCCAAGTTTCATCAGACATGAATAAGAAACAAAAAAAGTTATAGCCAGAAATAGGTTTTTCAGTTTTTTCCTATTTCAAAAACAAAAATTTGTTTTGTTTTCCTTATTATTTGTCATTTTTGTTATTACAATAATGAAAAAGAATTTTGTTGTTGTTATAATAATGAAAACGAATTGCACACCCCTAATTTCTGGCAACATTGGGTGATTTCAGACGTGACGAGATCACGCTGAACCACAGTGAACCACGCTCAACCCCCCCGCGGGGCCAAAGGCCCCTGAACGTCTGAACGGCGTGCGCCAGATGTTGGCCACGCTCAATTGGCACATGGGGTCAATTTGAACCACGCTTCCCGGGCTAGCCGGGGGAAGGTCCCGGGAAGCGTGGTCAAATGGACCGCGGGCCGTGGCCAACAAAAAGTAACGTCTGGCCGCGTGCCACGGCCCGGGATCCCCGGCGGGATCCCGGGCCGTGGCACGATCGGCCAGACGCGGCGGCCGCATTGGCCCCGCCGCCCGCCCGTCTCCTCGGAGGGCGGGCGGCGGGGTGCGTGGAGGGGGCGGGGCCGTGCGGCCGCACGTTGCGCCGCGTGGCCCCGGCCCCTCCCACTTTTCCCGCCGGGATCCCCCCGGCACGTCTGTTGGGCCGTGCAGGGGTGACCCCGGCGGGGAACGAAGACGTTGGTGCCGGTACGGGGCCAACGGCCGCCGTAACGTCTGAAAATACCCATTTCCCTCTATTTACAGTAGAGCTTGGCTCTGATATTTAGTTTCCCTATATTTGCATTCTCCAACTGATGTCAGTGGGAATTCTCTCAATGAAAGGAGAGCAGAAGAAGGCAGTTGATGAGATCTACTGTAGGGCTTTGAGGAGAGAATCTTCCCCTTCCTGCTCAGAGTTTACACACCACCAAGATACCTGTCCCAAAATTGAGGAGTTTATATAATCTCTACATCCGCTGTGCTCCTCTTTGCACAACCTGCTAGTCATTGAATCTGAGGGTATTTTCAGACGTGACGAGATCACAGTGAACCTCGGTCAATACCCACATGGGGTCAAAGCACCCTGAATGTCTGTTAGACGGCCGCCAGATGTTCACCATGGTCGATTCCCACATGGGATCAATTTCAACCACGCTTCCGGGGCTCCCTGCCGGACAATCGCCGCAAGCGTGGTCAAAGAGATTCCCGGCGGGAACCAAAAAAAAGTAACATCTGGCTGGCAACCACAGTCCAGAATCCCTACCGGGATTCTGGGCTGTGGTTAAATCGGGCAGGTTCTGCGGCCGCATTGGCCGCGGTGACCGCCCATCTCCTCAGAGGGCGGGGGAGCGTGGGGGGGTGGGGCCGTGCTGCCGCACGTTGCACTGCGCAGCCCCTCCCCCTCCCCAATTCCCCACCAGGATCAGCCAGCACGTCTGTTGGACGTGCCGGAGTGATCCCGGCGGGGAATCATTTGGGTGATTCCGGGACGGGGCAAATGCCGCCCCGTCTCGTCTGAAATCACCCTGAGAGAAGAAAGTTTTGTGGGCATGGGTGCCAAATCGATGAGGGCGGGAATAGAGGCCTCCTCCAACTTTTAAAGTGTGGGAGATGCATAAAGATTCCTCTCTAGTCCCCTCCCGCCCCTCAACTTTGGGACGGAGTATTTTGGAGTGTTTGGGCCAGGACTGTGGCTACTGCTGGTGGGCCCTTTAAGGACAGAGTTAGAAAGGAGAGAGCCAGGAGTGGTAAGTCCTCCACTGCACATACTCAGAGCATGCGGGGAGTATGCAGCCGAGTAGACTGTTAAAGCCCTGCCATTCCCCCGTTTGGCAGAGGAATTTACACATTGCCAAAAGCCTCCCTATCCTTCTTAGAGCTTCTGTTACCCCACCCCTTCCCAGAGACACCCCAGTTGGATCCTAGGATCCTCAACCCCTCTCTTCATGCTGCACACCCACTTCCCAAACCCCTGTCCCCCACAGCACTGCCCACTTTCCTAATTTTCTCCTCCCCTAGCACTACCTAACACTCTTCCCCTAGTACCGTATCATGCAAAACAAAGGCATACAAAAGGTAAAATTAACAGTGATCTATAAGAACATCATGAGGCTAAAATCCGGTCACTCAAAAATAAAGAGAACACATGTACGAATATGGTGCCAACTTGGTATCTACGTGACTAATGCTCAAATGACCAGCTCACGGAAAGTTAGATTTTCTTCCTGCATGCTGAATGCATCCCAGTGTTGGATATCACACCACACTCTGCCTGGCTTCCCCTTGCCCAGGAGAACACCCATCTAGGGGAATGATCAATCTCTGCCTTACCTCTTGCAGCTGCTGTTGTGCTGGGAAAGACCATTACCCCCTACTTTCCCTGAGCCACACCCTGCCTGCTGTTTTCCTCCTGGCACCGCCCTTCTTTGGGAAAACCCTGTCCTCTCCTTGCTGTTCCCCTCCTCCTGGAACTTCCAAAGATGACGCACTGGAAGTGGATACCCTGTTAAACCACCCCACCTCCCCTTCCTCTGGGATTATAGGCAAAGAGGTGTGTTTAGTGTAAAGCCCGCACAACTCTCTGATTGCAAGTTCCTTTGCACTAACAAGAAATACATGTTTGTTGTATGTATAATCCACAGCCGTCCTGACATAACTTTAAAATCCTTCTCTCCATTTGATAACATGGGAAATTTAAAACATGATTACTTAAAAACTACATGACAGATTTTCAAAATCTAAACTCGGGAACACATTACAATGCACACTTAAATTTTCTGACACCTCTAGACCTAGATAGATAACATAACACACACTTTTCTGTGTCAACAAAAAGAGTTGTTAACTACATAAAAAACAGTTCTGCCTCCAAAATTCAAAGTCTTATAATGTAGTCATTTTTTTACTTATCTGACTGAAATTTGGATAGCTTCTACCCCTCACCCAAGCATTTCTCCCTACAAAATTTCACAGTGATATGAGAGTCATATTGATTGTATAACAAGTAGAACGTTTGTGATTTTAACACAGTGTTGCAGTTGCCTTGACTTCTATAGAGCTGCTTCCGCGTCCATACCCTTCAAGGTACATCAGTAGGTGTTTGCATAAGACTGTGACAAACGAGTGGGAACGCCATGTTAACACCCTTTGTTCCCCGGTTACAAACTTTGGCCATGTTTCCAGATTATCTGGAAGCCTGTTTCTTATTGGCTGTATGTCTGTTCCCCATGTCATAACTTCTTTGTCTGATTTACCTGGGCTATCCAGACTGTAGATCAGAAGTATTATTAGGAGACAAAAGAGGGAGTGTGGAGTAAGTGTGGTACTTTTAACACTACTGAGCACCCCCCTTCTGTTGTCTGTGAAACTCTGCATTTGAAAACACTTTTCATCAGGAGCAATGCTGTAATTCCCAGTGGGTAGACTGTTGTCCTTTGGCATTTGCATTTCCCCCATGGTTGTGATGCTGTGTGTGGATGTCTTTGCATTCAAATCAATCACCCAGCCAAAAACTGCTTCTGTGAAGGGGCTATTGTCAGCAGCCTTTCTTGTGCCCTGCCCCCAAGTTCTGTTTGTACCTCCAGGATCCCCTGGGTCCGTATAATCATGTATTTCTCCTTCTTGGGAGTCTGACTTTGTGACATGGGTGTGAGAACCCCCAAGTGTCCCCTCAGACCTCCCCACACAAAACTCTTGAGGATTCAGTTTACCAAGTGCAGCGGCTTGACCCTGGACACTCTTAACCGTTTCCTCCCCTCCAGTCTCTACTTCAGCAGCGTTTCCCTGCTCCTTCTTAGGTAAGGCAGAGGCGCACAGTTCACTCTTAGACTGATGCTCCTGCCCCTTTAGGACTACAGGGTGGTGCATTTCTATCCCTGGGGAAGAGACACCCATCGTTCCCCCCTCCATCCCGGGAAAGGTTTCCTGCACATTCCCGCCTTCTCTTAAGGTAGAATCCTCCACCTCCCAGCTTGCCTGTAACCCCTTGGGTTCAGTTAGCCACTTCCCCCCTTCTCTTAAGGTAGGACAACCAACCTCTAGGTCATCCTGCAACCCCCTGGTTGAGTAGGGGCGTCTGCAGCCTCTAACTCTCCCCCCATGGTGGTTACCTGGTTTGATTCTGCAGAATTTGGTCCCTCCTGTGTAAGGTGGGGTGCCAAGTCCTGGGCTTCGAAATCAGGTTGACCCATTGGCTTCACTCCCTTCAGTTCCCCATGTGAGACAGGGACATGCAGTTCACTCCCTGAGTCTTGTCCTCCCCTGCCTTCTGGCGGGTTTGGGGACTTCTCTTTGGGGTTTTCCTGCCCATGAGTGGAGTTCACAGGTTGGGGTGCAGGATCTGTAAGGCTGCTAGAGCCTTCCTGTAACCCTTCCCCTCCATTAGGGTTGCTCTCTGTCTCCCTATGTTCCAGGGGTAGAGGTGCAACTTGTTTAGGCCTCTCTGAGTTTTGTTGCCCCGCACCCTTCCTTCCCGGGTTGTTCTCCGGCTCCCCGTGTTCCTGGGATTGGGCTTTTTCCACCCTCTGGTCCAGCATCCATTTGTTTACAGCATTCCTCACCAGCATTTCATTTTCTGCCTTTCTGGGGAGTACAGCCACCTGGATGGGCCCCTTTGAGCCCTCCCATTCTAAATCTACAGTTGGTGTGGGCAAAATATCCTTGATTCCCATTGCCAGGGATACCACAACCTTTCTATGAGTGTTTATTTTATCTTTTGGGATCAAGTCCTCCCGTACCATAACCATGTGTGCTCCATTGTCCAATCTCCCCACACAGTTTACCCTGTTCACCTTAGCAGGTTTTCGTAGCAACTGATCCCCTGTGGGTGGGTTAGGGATAATATAGCAATCATCAACACCTCTAGGGTTGAGCTACAGACACGAAATTTGCACTGACAGTCCCAACAATCTTGTCAGACTCCCCTTTAGGGCTATGAAACTCCCTTTTTAGGGGGCAGTCTCATACCATATGCCCTGTTTGCTTACAGTGAAAGCACTGCCTTGAGTCATTATTAGAGGATTGGGAGGTGTGTGTTCTTTGGAGTCTGGGTGATCCCTGTCTCCCCCACCCCCATTTTCATTTGGTTTGTTCTGGGTCAAGTGTCCTTACTCAGATTGTGGATTTTGTACCCATTCTGCTCCTGGTAAAACCCTTGTTTGGATTTATCCCCATTATTTGGTTTCTTTCCCCCATAAGCTAAGATAGCATTTTCGGTGAATGCATCAGCCCTTGTTCCTGCCTCTTTGAGATTTGTGATCTCCTTATTCAGCAGGTGTGCCTTTAAATTCGGGGTACACAAGGTATAGAATTGTTCAAGTAATACGGAGTTAATAATTTGTTCTTTAGTGGCATTCCCACGTGCATCTAACCATTTCACCCCATATTGTTTCAACATATTACAAACATCTGAATATGACATACCCTCTGCCTTCTTAAAGCTGCATAATTTTTGGCGAAACGTTTCTGGAGTAATCCTGTAAGCCTCAAGAACTGCCTTTCTGAAATAATCAAAAGTCAGCACTGGATTCTCCTCCATTTTTGTGTTGTAGATCTCTTTTGCTTTCACTGGGAGTTTGGGTAATACTAATTTGAGCCACATCTCGCTGGGGATCTGTTCTTGATGAAACACATGATGCATGGTTATGAAGTAATCATCTATGCATTGATTCCCATCATATTGTGGAATTAATGGAGCGTAGTCCCGAATTCTGCCTCCCGCGTTGTTTCCAAAGGGTATTGTGGGCTGGATTCCTGCATCTGTCTGTGCTTTCAAGAGTTCCAGTTGATGTTTTCTTTCTTTTTCCTGCGCTTGAGCTTGCCTCTCTCTCTCTTTTTCTTTTTCCTGTCTCTCTCTTTCTTTTTCCTCCTGTTTCATTTTCTCCAGTCTGAGCTCATATTCCATTCTCAGTCTGACTATCTTGAGTTCAGGGTTTGAGCCTTCTCCTCCTGGTTGCTGGTCAGTTGGAAGGGGGTTTTGAGGCATGTTTGGCAGCGCAGCTCTATCTACTGGTTGCTGGTCGGATGGAGAGGGTTTTGGAAGGGGATTTGCTGACCCCGCTCCGTTCCCATCCATTCCATTCCATTCATGCTCATCTCAAATTCTCGTATCAGCTGCTTCAGTTGCTGTTTAGTTTTCCCTTCTGCTCCGAGGTTTCTCTTTCGGGCTTCCCTGCTCAGCTCTGACCTTCTCAGGTGGTGAAAGTACCTTGGGAGCCCTATTTTGTTCACTTTCCCTGATCCGAAATCAAAACTAAAACAACAAACTCAGCGCACTCTGTTCAAGGATCTGCTTATTCCACTCTCAGAGCTGAATTTCAGATGGTCACTGCACTCTCAGTCTCTGCAGGTATGGGATTTACTCCCCTCAGAGGATTCCCCTCTATGTTCTACACATTAGTTCACAAACTGAGCTTAACCCTTCACGTTCAGGGCACCACTGTCACGGGTTGGAGGTCCGCACTCCCACTTTACTGGGTTTGAGTGGCTCAGTTTCCCACGCTTACAGCCCACTTGAATCAGTTTTCTCTCTGGCTGATTCAATCCTGCATCAGGGACAACTCCTTTGTCACCCAAGGACCCGATTCTTCCCGTTTACAGACTCTATGATTGATTGATTTTTATTGGTCAAAATTAAAATTACACAGACCAGACATGACATGAGCCATTGCTTCAGTTCAAATAAAAACTACAAAATCCCATCTCTAACATTTTCCTTACCATATATATGCTTAACAGGAACTAAAAGAAAAGGAATTAAGTCATAGTAAAATTAAATAACTAAAATATCATCATAGCATGGGTTAACATACCCTCAATACAAATCTGTTTCAACCAATTCCCAAGAGCTACATGTAGTAATAACCAAATTCTCTATATTCAGCAAGTAATGATACCCTGAAAGTCCAGGAAAGCAGCGCGGATCGCAGCAGCTTTGCACAGAAATTGAGCTATCTTCTCCAGAAAACCCCGGTCCTTAGTTAACATTGTTATCTGGAGCAACTCCGAAGTAGCTCGTCCTGGGTATTTATCTAAATGAGATTGCAGCAATTGCTGTCTTAGGTTTACGTAGAGGTTACATTCAAACATAATATGAGCCAAAGACTCAATCTGCTCATAATCAAATGGGCAAAGACATTCCTCTATAGGTATTTTCTCCATACGCCCCTCAAATACCTTAGAAGGAAAGACATTTAGACGAGCCTTAAATAGGCTCCGTCCAAGAGCAGAGGGAAAGTCTAGCTTCAAGTAATAGGCCATATCCCCCTCGGCGGGCAATAGCTCCAGGTAATTACCCAAAGAATGTAGTTTCCTAATCTGGGCAATATCTTCTTGCCGGGCTACATCCTTCGTTCTTGTGATAAGTTCGATTTTGGCCACCCCACCACCTTTGGAGGCAAAGTAGTCTGTTGAGAAGCCCAAATAGGCAATTCTCTCCTTCATCTTGACTCTCCAGGTGGATTGAAAGCTGTCCTTTGCCAACCAGCGGAACAGCTCTATCTGGGGAGCCAATTCAACCCTAGTCCAGAGGGAAAGGGCAAATTTAGATGTTTTTACTTCCCAGCTAGTTGTTCCAGACTCCCGCCTAATAGCCACCGAGGGAGACCCGGCGGGCAAACGAAAAAGTTTGCGCAAAAGAGTGGACTGTAATCTGTTAAGGTTGACAGATCGAATCGTAGCCCAAATTGCTGCACCATAAAGTAATTGGGAAGTAACTTTTGCTTCTAGAACTCTCAAAGCCATTATCTCTCTCCCTGCCCCTTTTCGTTGAAAATAATTCAATATTGCCTGTCCTGTACCCCTAGCCTTATTTAATGCCAGTTTGGCCTGCAGAGCCCAATTACTGCCTTTATCCAGCATAATACCCAAATATTGAAAGTTGTTTACTTGCTCTATTTTTTCCTGACCAATCTTCCAGTTGTACTGTTTCCTGGTCTTCCCAAAAACCATTATTTTGGTTTTAGTGTAATTAATCTGGAGGTCACTTTTGGAACAGAAGTTTTCAGCAGCTCTAAGCTGTTTCACCAGTCCTATTCTCGTCTGTGATAGAAGAACTGCGTCGTCGGCATACAACAGGGTTCCAATTGCCCTAGTTGCCAGGCNGATGGCTCTGACCAAGAGAGAGAGAGATGGCTTAATGGCCCTTGCTTAAGTACCTTTCATGGTCTCTTTGTTTCGGCTTTCCCGCTCATGAGCCTGTGTCTTTCCTCACGTAGCCAACCACGGCAAACATGAAGGTCCATTTGCATCTCCACAGGGTTCTGTCTGGCTAGGGTTTCCCAATACACATTCTTTTTATCTCTTTGCATTTCCTGGAGTTTCATCAGTGTCACAGTCCTGATTTGGGTTTTACAGTTCTCAATTGTAACATTACATACATGTTGCACTTTTTGCTTTACATATTTACTAGACTTGTAGTCTACATGTAGGCCAATATCACACGTGTGTGACCCTATGTTCCTCCATGACACACCCCATTGACTATGGTGGCTGAATCCTCTCTGGATGCACCCAGATGAGAAACCCTCCCCAGCTGCCTAGCCATGCACATCCAATTCACTCCAGTGCAGAAGGCGTGATATGGGGGTGGGTGAGAGAATGGCACCGTACTCTCTTCTCCAACTTGATCCAGAGAGCAGTACACAGGCCAGAGAGGAGTGGAGGGTGTGTGTTTAATGGTGAAAGAAGGAGAGGGTCCAGATCATGGATCTGTGACAGATCTATCCCCTGTCCTTGATTGCATGCCCCATTTTTGCTTCCTTCCCTTGGACTCATTATTTCAGTGTTTGTGAGTGGGAGCTGATCCACAGGCCATATCCAGGCACTGGAAATAGATGCAGTATAAACCAGCCTTGGGCTGTATTTGACCCGTGGGCCAGGGATTCCCCACCTCTGGTTTAGACTAATTATTTTCTACAATCATCTTGTTAGACCAGGGACTGTAATATACCAGATCTTTATACACCACTTACCCTAAGGGGGCTTTGGCTTAGCTGAAGCCTGGGTTTCCTCTCCTCTGTAGGATATAACCATGACATCACATAGCTCAGTATTTATAGAACTGGCATACTTTGCCCCTGATTCCATGGCATGTACTTTTTCTTTCTGGTCTACTTTTTAACAATTATTTTTGGTGCATTTCCCTTTCCAAGGGATCTCCTTCTTACAGGCTGACCCTAACAGGATGGACAGATCATTATCATCTCGTCTGCCCCATCTGTGCGGGTAGAAATGTGAATCCCTGGACTAGCCAGAGATTATTACATCAGATAAGTGCTTAGAAGCATTGATCTGACTTGACTAAGCAGCAGCTAGGCAGAGCCAGTGCACAACTACCAAAGTTACAGTGGGACACAACAACTGGAGATGGGCAGAGGAAGCCAGGAATTACTCAGCTGTAGCCCCTCCAAACCATGTTTGACATGCTATTATTTATCTTCCTCCTTGGAAAGTTATTCTTTCCAAGGAAGTGGAGGTGAGGGTGACAGCTCTGGGGGTTGTTTAATTTGTATTGAACAAACATTTTTGAATTAGTGGAATCAATGAGTTTAAAAGTGATGGAAAAAAGCAAGTCCGGCATTAGTTAGGAAGTGTGAGAAATTAGATTAGTCCTTGGAAGATTCTGTCAGCTCCAGGACTGCTTGCTGGGATTAATTTAAAACTGTGTCAGAAACAAAGAACACTCTCTCCATCCAGTCCCAGAATACACACGAGCTGTTTGACGGGTGTGTTGTGTGTATGCGTGAGACTTTTAGCACTAGTGGCAGTACTCTCTGCAGACCAGACTCAGGCAGTGTACCTCAGAAAGCTGCACTGTGTTCCTCACACTCACTTTAGAAGGGAGCAGTGTCCCCTTTATTTAGGGCTGGCTGCCAAATGTTAGTAGAGCATGGGGCAATTCCCAACTATGCACCCAATCCACCTGGGAGGAAGTAGAGGAGAAGCACTGGGAAGATGTTCAGAATTATGTCTAATATTTATTTTGTACAGAGCCTTTCACATTAGGGACCTTTAATGATTAGGACCTTTTAGGAGATACTGCGTAATAATAACACAATGGTGATTGTGGTGGTAGTAGTAATAGAAATCACCATTATCAGAAGTATGGGTTGCAAACAGGGGACAAGTACTACTAGGGCTGGCCTTACAACAAGGCAACCTGGAGCGACCACCTTTGGCCCCGCTATTTTCTCTCTTCCAGTGCCCCGTTTTCTCAAGGGCAGGGTGCAGGGCCCCCACTCCCTCTCAGCAGGGCCCCAAACATGACCATCTCTGGGGCCCTATGGAGGGTGCTTCCCAATGGGGCAGGACCACAGGAGAATGGGTGGGGTCACCAGGGGCCCTGCATTTTATCTTCATCCTGGGCCATGCAGATTTGAAGGCTGGTCCTGACATACCACCATAGGCCAGACAAGGTTATAAGAAACAAGGGGATGAAAATATGATGGGACTTTTCAATCCTCACTCTGATCATGGAGAAGATCAGGAAGATGCGAGTTTCATTGTAGAGTTGTCTATTCCAGCCCCATATCATGAGAGTATTCATTTGAAAGCAATGTTCAGAGTTGGGCAACAAAGGTGATGAAAATCATGGAACAGCTTCTGTACAAGGAGAAACTGAATAGATCAGGGCTTTTCAGCTTAGAGAAGAGATAACTAAGGGGGGAAATATGATAAAAGTTTATAAAAATCATGATTGGTTTGAAACAAGTAATAGGGAGCCTTTCTCAAAATAATAGAACTAGGGAATATCCTATGAAATTCACTGACCGTAGGTTCAAAACAAATAAAAAGAAGTCGTTTTTCACTTGGGATACAATTAACCTGTGGAACTTGTTGCCAGAAAATATTGTAAAGGCCAATTGCATAGCTGGGTTAAAAAAAGGACAGGTCTATAAATGACTGTAACCCTGGGGTGTCGAACAGTTTATACGAAAGGAGGAAAATGTTCTCTATTCCTATCTACTGGACAGCATGAAGAGCAACACGAACAGTGGGATTTTTTATATAAAGTGCCTAATCTGCATGAGTGACACCCACTACCCAAGTTTGAACATTTGTGGAGACTTATTTGAGAAATTGGGGCACATAGACAAAAATGGACTTAGCCTCATGGGTACAGACAAGAGCCCTGGAGAGGACAACCTTAAGAGACACTTGAGTCAGTTAGTTTCATATTGAGGTCACTGTGACTTTCTAGCATCCTGGAGTTGGTTGGAATGAGGCTCTGCTGAACAGAACAGATAAGCCCAAAGGAGAGATCAGTATATTCTGGTTGTGCTGTTGGAAGGCTTTGTTAGAGAACTGTTTTTACTACTTGCATTTGTATGAAAGAGGTGATCTGTGTAATTTCTTTGCTTTCTGAAAAACAGAAAAAGGTGTTCAAGTGTTTCCCACTAATAGTGGTGGTGGGAGCAGTGATGATGACCAGTGCCCAGTATGGGAGCTCTGGGACCTGGTGAACTGACTTGACCCAACTCTTGCTGATCTGAGTCAAGAGATGGCCGCTTTGGGGCTTCTGGGGAGAGTGGCAGCACTGTGAGGAGGATCAGCACCCATGCATAGAATTTCTGGGACCTTGACCCAGCCCCTGCTGATCTCACTTAGCTGGGTCAAGAGGTGACCCCTTGACCCCTCAGCAGCAGTGAGGAGCCCCCGAAAGCTTCAGGGCTCAGTCCTATAGGGGGTGGGGTCTGGAAGTCACTGCTCCTCCAGCAGTGAGGCCTCCCTGAAAGGATCAGATTGTAGGCCAAAGGCAAGACTCCCACAGACCAACCTGTTCCCCAAGGACCCCATTGGCAACAGGATTGGGGTGACAGGACTTGTGAGAGAATCATTAGGGGGGGTTGCTAAGAGACAGAACAATGGGCCTCAGACTGTCACTGCATGTAGGGATGATCCAAGTCCACTCTTGTTGACACTGTTGCAGGACTCTGATAGTTGTTACAACAATAAAACTTCTTTGTTTAGAAATCCTAACCAGTGTGCTTGTGAGTGAGGAAATAACTGCCTGTCCAGGACACCCAGTAGTGTTCCTAGGTTTCTGGGTGGAGGCTCAAGCCAAGTGTGTGTTAATAAAATACTCCTGGAACATTGAACCTGGCCCTTCTTGCCACTGTCTCTATAGGCACAGGGGTTACATGACTATTAGAGAAGTTGGCCAGGGGATGAGATCTCTGAATGTTGGGAGTGGATAGCAGAAAATAGTCTGGATCACTCCATTACGACCTATTGTGTACTTCCCTGAAGCAACTGAAAGTGCTACTGTCAGGGCTACTCTGATTGGTTCTTCTAGAAAAATACGAGGAAGATGATAATGTCTTGAGCCCCCTGGGGCAGGGACATGTCTTTAATAATGACTGTTCTGTATCAGGCACACTGCCGGTGCTGTATAAATAATAATTAATAATAATAAATAAAAATGATTAATAACCTCACTGCTAAGTTAAAGCTGCATTTGTGATGGAGGTTTCTCCAAGATTCTAGGGTGGGGGGTGATGTCGATTTAAAACTACAACTAAAACATTTCTGATGCTGCTTTTTCTAATTCTCCAGGGACTCATGTTCATTGTGTTTTCTCCACTGGCACCAGTAGGGAAATGCAGTGAACATGGGTCCCTGCTACTTCCAATTTTAAAATTGGGGATGAAGGAAATGTAAAGAACTACAAAAATTATAGTCCATTCCGGATAGAGCTGCAGCGGGTAGCACATTTGCTACCCACAGGTAACACCTGAATGTTTGGGTACCCCCAGCGGGCATCCAATGGGGAACCTAGCCCCCACATCAGGTACCTAGTCTCCACACATGTGGGTATTACTGGGGCATCCCGGGATGCCCCAGGACATCAGTCCCAGTACCTGTGGCTCCCCGAGTTGGCTCACCTCACTGCTGGGTTGCTGCTCCTCAGGTCCTCGTCACTGCTTGCTGCTTCCTGCTCCTCCCTGGCCTGCACGCTTCTCAACTGAGCTGGGGACTTCCCCACTTGTCTTTTTCTGAGCATGAGTGTGTGTGTATATGCGTGTAGAGAAGGAGTGTAGAGGCCTCTTCCCATCTGTGTGCAATCCCCAGGGGGGGATTAGGAAATCAAAGTGACCCGGGAGAATATAGTGTTAGTGGCCCTGTGCCGGCGGCAAAGCCGCCGGCGCGCCAGAAACGGGCCAAGGGGGCGTGGCTTGGGGCGGGCAGAATGTACCAGATTTGGGGCCTATCGGAGCTGAGTCCCCAGACTCAGATCCTCAGCAGCCTGGCAGGGGTGAGCGGGAGGTTTTGGGGGGATGGGAGGGGGGAGACTGCCACTGGGTGGGTACTGGCCCTCATTTCAGTGCTCTGGCTCCCCAAATCACTCCGTTTCAGTGCTCAGTGGCCCCCAACCAAAAAAA
>QEPC01013957.1:2312373-2326934 GCA_003113815.1 Sphenodon punctatus
ACTGGCTCCTGCGCGCACAACCCAGTTGTGAGAATGTTGGGAGCCATCTCGAAGAACCTTCTTTACAAGGTAGCAACCTTCTGATCAGCACATGGGCAGGAGCTGTTTGTAAACAAACAGCCTTATCTCCCAGCCTGATCGCTGTCCCCGCTGCTGCTGCTGCAGCACTACTAGGAGGGAGAGTCAGGTAAGCCCCCCCTCAACCCAACCCCAACCCAACCTGAGGGTCAGGACCAACAATTTTTTTTGTTTGTTTGTGAAAGGCCCCCAGCCCGGCCCCCAGCCCACCGGGAATCCTCCCGGTGCATTCAATGGCCAATCCGCCCCTGGCAATCCCTTAATGGGTCCCCCTGTTCCCAGGGGGATCCAAAATGGACACAACTCCTAGGACAGTCCCAAGCAGCAGCCCAGTGGTGAGGTGAATCAGCGCAGGGAGTCAGGTAACCTGTTGGGTCACGTTTGGGTACCAGTTGGTGCCCCAATGCAACCAGGGTGAGTCGGGCACCCCAGATTCAAATGGGTGCCTGACTTGCTGGGTATCCAATTGCAGCTCTAGGTCTGGACTTCAAGGGGAAAGCCAGATCACTTGTTTTCAGAATGCAGAGGTGGTTCTGCCTGGACCTCTCCATGTGCTGAGGGTTTATGAGATGGTTGTTTGGAATGTGCATCTGCTAGAAATTTGTTGGACTTTGCCTAGCCAGGTTTTGATCCACACTGACTGTCCAAGTCCGTTTATGAAGGCCCTTTGAGTTCTGATGGCAGCAAAGGGATGGAGAAAATGCAACAACAATAATAGTAACAAAACCCACACATTTATTAGTAACCTTGAGTGACCTTTTTCAGTTGACACTGATTACTGATGAGGCCAATGGGTTTGCATTGTCATTCTCAAATGTATCCCAGCATGTTTGTATTTTGAGCTGTTATGAGCAAGACAATAGCAAAGGAAGGTGTTTTCAGCTCTCATAAGGCTGAGCAATGAATAAGGCAAACTACCCTGCAAAATGAGGTGTCCTTGATGCAGTGTGTTAATTTCTGATAAAGCATGAAATAAGACAATCTAAGGGAAATTAGAATTAATCTGAAACATTTGTCACCAGCGTCGGTTAAACAATAACATGGAATGGTATAACCAAGAGTTGATAAATCCTGAGCAGTAAGATGAGCTGAAATTAGACTGTGTAATGCCACACAATTTCTGTTGTCAAGAAAGAAATCAGGCGCCGGTCAAATATTATTTACATGTTGTCCTGCCAATACAGAGTTATGAGATACTGAAATGATCAGAGGGCTCTATCAAATACTGAGACAGATTGCTCAGTGCAATCACTCACTGTAGCATTCTCTCCTTTTGCCCCCTTTTGTGAGACCATTGTTATTACTCTTCATTATTTAGATAGTGTGAGAACGTGTTCTGATCTGTACAATCATTGGAGACAGGTCCTTGACTCAGGGGGCTCTCAATCTAGGATGGACAGAGAGGAGAGACAAAGGAGAGGGGAACATAGGGAAAACAGGGATACATTCACGAAGTTGAGAAGTTACAGGTACACATACTTAGCTTAGGTACAAGGGAGAAGGGAACCCCAAATAAAAAGAAAGTAGAAGGAGCGTTAGTGAGCAGCCTGTGAGGCCAAGGAGCAAGGGTTAGGGTAAGCTTTACTGAAGTTAGGCTGTCAATGGTTATGATTATATTATCAATGATGCAGTGTAAACTCAAGGTAAAGTCCTTGCTAGTTGCATTGAAGTCAATGGCAAATCTCACATTGACACCAATGGGGCCAAGATTTCTCCTTCATTTGATATCTGTAGAGAATGTATGTTTCATCTCTTAGGGCCCATCCTGCATTCTTAGCATTTCCCAAGCTCAAGTCACCAAAGATTGGTGTATCAGCTGCGTCAACTCAGGAAGCATGGCTTTGATCATGAAACACCAAAAAACCACTACTATTCCCACTGAGTGTATATTAGGATAGCAGGGATTTGATTTTCCCCTCACACACATCTCTAAGTCTGTGGCTGAGCTGAATAATATAAATTGTTAAAGGGCCCACATCAGGAGTCCTCAGCCTGGAGGTCATGACCTTTCACATTGACTTCCTCATAAATACTAAATGCAAGGCGGAACCCAGCTAGATCCCATCTAGGTGAGAGAAGCATTTCATTAAGGAACAGTACATCCTGGTATGAAAAAGTTTGAGAGCCACTGACCTACTTTGAGTCATGGCTGTCATTTGGTCTAATATTGGGTGGAATGGGATCAGCAAAATAGATCTTTTATAATCTCTTTTTATCTCCCTGCTTGCAGGTGTCTGTCTCCCAACATTATTCAAGGAAATTGCAGCCCAATTGCCTCATTTACTCCCTGATAGCACAGTACAATACTACTTATTGCACTATAGTGTCCTTGATAGAGAGCATCGTGACATGCTTGACGGCAGTATTCTGGATGTGTGCGTTCAGACTATTGCTCGAGAGAGAGCGAGAGAGAGCACAGTGTGACTTCCAGTACCCAGCTGGAAATCTCTATGTTCATCACTCTCTCAATTTCAATGTTCACCAGGTGTATGAAAGGAATATCATTACTTTGTGTCACTGTCTGCAATTTTAAGATGACAGAAAAGAGCCATTATTGCTAGACAGGCAACTCAAGGGCCCATGGGAGATAGATTTTTTAAAGTACCTATATAGGACAGAACACATTGACCCATGGGTATTGTACTATTGACCCAACTTGGTCTACTATACCATTAAGGTTGCTTAAACAAGTTACTATGGTGTATTTGCTGATTCAGAAGGGACTGGATTTTCCATTGTGTTGTACTGGCCTTCCTGAAGGCACTGGACATGAGCAACTTCATTTAACCTTAAAGGCACCATGCAAAAAAACTAAGATAGCACAAAAAGGTATCGCAAGCCATCTGATTTCTCCATGTTATAGCAACCATGACAAATTCTGTAAGAGTGAGCTTGGTACATATGTTAGAATCATTTCTAAGTATTATACTGAATTTTATTTTGAACACACTAACTTTACACAGTGGGAATTAATTATATGTTTGTGATGGGGCTTGTGAAAACAACATACATAGAACACATATAACATACATGTTCCCTGTGTGAGTACATTGTGTTCAGGTATTATGGCCACTTCTGATGTCAATCAACTCATAATTAAGTGATAAATACAATCAGGGTGAAAGTTTATATGTAAGAACTATGTAGAGAAAATAATGTTAAGAAGTATGTTGTGAACCCAAAACAACTGGATTGTATTGGACAGATAAACAAAACAATAGAAATGCAAATGGAACCTTAATGACATTATCTACATGTGAGACAAGCACAGAAGCTCCCGGAAATGTCTGGAAGGGCCATCACAAAGATAATTAAGCCATCAAAGACAAGGCAAAGGTCACTCATTCTGCAAGACTCAAGCAAGGACTATGGACTGAAAAGCTTCTCAACACAAAGGAATGGCAGCTAGTCTTATCTGACTGAGACATATGGACCTTAAACATGAACTCATGTAGGGTAAGACCTTAGCTTAGGAAATTCACTAGTAATGTAAGCTTTGTGTTATCTTTATATTCTTTTATTTATTTGACTTGTACTCTTGAATCGATCTTGTACTGTGCTTAATTTGATTTACAAATATAAAATTCTTTTAAATAAGCCTTGTGTGGTACTGACATTGGGTGGGATCTAAACCATTTAAATTAATTTGATGTCTGGGCTTTGAGAAACTCCAAGGCTACGGGAGGCAAGTGGAGAGACCTCTTTACAGGCTGGGGCAGTTCTGGATGGAGTTGGATCCTGTAGGGGTTGTAGGTAAGGAAACTATGGGTAATTTCAGACGTTATGATACCAAGGTCACCCACAGTGAATCCCCTGTGGTGGCCGTTCATACCGTAACGTCTGTTGGGATTCCCGCCAGATGTTCACCCCAGTGAATACCTGGCGGGAATCACATTGACCATATTTTCAGATGTCTGGCTACCCGGAGGTCCAAAAGCGTGGTGGGATTGTGCCCCAAGCGTGGTGGGATTGGCCACGATCCGGGATGGGCCGCAGGTAACATCTGTTACCTGCAGCCCGGTCGGATCATGGTCCCGGCCACGGTCCAGGATGGGGCGCAGTGGCTGGATTGGCCACTGTGCCCTCCCGTCTCCTGAAGGGTGGGTGGCCGGGGGAGCGTGTGTGTGTGTGGGAGCTGTGCTGTGCGGCAGCCCCGCCCCCCTCCCCGATCCCCAGGCAGAATCAGGCCAGCATGTCTAAAGGACGGCTGGCCTGATTCCGGACCGGGATCTGAAACGGATCCTGCTCCGTGATTGAGCATGGCGGGCCTTGGACCCATCACGTCTAAAATTACCCTATGTCACGGCCAGCTTGGAGAGGGGCAGAGGAGTCCCAATCCCATCACAATGTTACCAGACATAACTCTAGGCACTTGTTTTCAGATTTTATGTGTACCTTTTGTTATGTCTGTTTGTGCAAACACACGTCTTGGTGACACAGAAAACCTGGGTGCCACAAACTCACCATCTTTCATGGATATGTATCTTTCACTGATGGGTAACCTATGTTATGTCACCTTTAAGGCTCTACAAGGCATTGCCCCTCCCTGTCTTTCTACCCTTATTTCCCATTACATTCCCCCCTGGAAACGTCACTCCTCCTCTGCCACCAGAATCGGCCACCAGGCTGGCTTCCTAAGCCAGCTTTGCTCCTTCTTTCAAGCTGCCTCCTATGATTGGAAGTTCCTTCCTGAACACACATGCTCTGCTTCTTCCCTCCCAATCTTCAAATTCCCCCTAAAAATCTGCCTTCTGCCAGACTTTCCCTCTGTCCTCACCCCCATAGATGCCTTGTTTATAACTCTCTAGTCTCAGGATTCCCCTCCTGCCCCATAACTAAGCCAAATACATGCACCTGAAACTTCTGAACTTCAGAAATATATTCCTGTCTCTCCCTTTGTCACCCTTTTCCTTGTCCATTCTAGAGTGTAAGTCCCTTGGGGGCAGGGACCTATCTTTTATCACAACTGTTAGTTCCAGGCACATTGCGGGTGCTAGATAAATGATAAAGATACGATAAGCCCACCAATCTATTTCTGGTCATTGTTTATACCAAGGATCATAGAGACATGGATATTGTTCTGTGAGGAGGGTGGTGTGGGGTAGAAAAATAGTGAAATAAATAAATAAATAAATATTTGTGACAGGATGTTGCAGTCACTCTAGTTGCTTCCAGTCTCCATGGTAGCTCTGGAATGTCCTTGATGGTTCTGCTCAGATTTAAAAGGGAAGTGCCAGGTTTTAAAAGTTACTTCCCTGACTGACTTGGCTTGTGGAAGCATGTTTAGAAGAGCATTCTTTTTTTGGTGGGGAGGTGGGTGAGGCAGTTTGATGTGACAACCACAGGGCAAGAAATCCACAGATGAAGGTGATACTTATAGCTCCCCTGCTCACTTTCTTCTTTTTTTCTTTTTGCTCCCTTTAATTCCTCTTAGCTCTCTTGTCCCAGAATACAACGCTGGTAGATGGCCAGAATGCATTAAACGCCACACAATGGGACCGCAATGCACTTGTCAAAACCTGAAACATTGCATGTGAATAGCTTGTGGGAGGAGACAAATGGCTAGCCACTCAAATATGAAAGCACATAGATGTGTGCGCGCTTGGCTGTGTGAATTTGAATGATGTCATCACTGCCAACATGTGTAGGCTAAATGTGTGTGTGTAGTAACATGCAGTGTTCCCAACTTGTAGTTTCATTATGAGTCTCTGAATACTTGGTGTTTTTCTTAAAGTCACTGCTCCTAGTGTACCATGATGTGAGAATCTGCGCTTTCTTCTAGGATTGCAACGTGCACAGCATGATAGCTCTAAATCACTTATATGTTAGGCAGCTTTTAATTTTGAAATATCCCTAATGAACTATCCTCCAGGTGCTCCCTAAACGTATCTCCTTATACATGGAGGCAGTAACCCCAAGAACATAAGAAGTGCCAGTGCCATACTGGGTTGGACAAGTGGTTCATCTAGCCCAGCATCCTGTCTCCAACAGCGGCCAGCTCTGGTAACTCAAGAGCCGTACATGTACAGGTCATGGAGGTGTGCCTCATCTCCTGCTGACCACTAGGGGTGTGTGGAAGGCTCTCCTTTCATTTTCATTTTAGTTTTCATTTACAAAACCGCCTTTGTTTTCAGGGTGGGGTGGGGTGGGGAGGGGAGTGTGTCAAACGACCCTACCATTTTCATTTTTTTAAATTAAAAAATAATTTTAAAAAAATCACTTCACATGTGCAAAATGGTTCTGGGTATGCACAGCACTGACGGCATTTTGGAAAAGGGTGTGCCATTTGACGCCATTTTGGAAAATAGCGTACATGTGCAGAATGACCCCATCAGCCATTTGTGCATGCGTAGTGATATTTGAAAATTTTTATTATTTTTAATGAAGTAAACAGGGAAAAAACAAAAAGATGAAAATGAACGGCAATCGTTTGCTTATTTTTCCATTTTTGTAACAGTCATGAAAATGAATGGGGCTCCATTTGTTTATGTAACTAACTAATAGAAAATGTTACAGATGCACACCCCTACTGACCACTCCCAACTACTGGTAGCCAGGGGTTTAAGCCCCAACAGTGCAGGCAGAGCAGGTGCAAAACAGGTTGCTCCTGCTCCAGGGCAGCCCTGCCGGTGGTGCTCTGGAACATCACAGAGCGCTCTGGAACATCCCGGAGGCGGCCAAACTTGGGGCAGCAGCCTGAAGTGGAGCAGTGATCCATCTGATGCATGGACCCACGCTGTTGCTCCACTTCGAGCTGGCTGTTTCCCCAGGCAACCCCATAGTATTGTGGACACTCTAGCCTGCAACTCGGTGGTGGTGGTGTGCCGTTGTGGGCAGACTGCAGGCGAAAGAACCCGCCAGGTCCACCTAATCTGGACCTGGGTGGACATGGGAGGGGGCGGACACGGGGGTGCATCCTGGGAGCAGCTCCAGTGGTGGGCAGCCCTGCATCCATCTGAAAACACCCATCGTCATAGTAACGCAGCTTGAGATCTACATGGACTAATTCCTCCCTGCTACTGTACTTCAGCTTTATTTGCAAATGGGGGAGGGGGGGGAGTTTTGTGATGCAGCACCCTTGCTCTCTTATAGCATTTACTCCCTCGCACTAGAAAGCTGTTGGAGGAGACCTTACTGCTTTGTATTGATGACTGAGAGGCCCATGAGAATTACTGGATCTTGCAAGACAACAAGTTCCTCTAAGAGCTTTCTAGCGCCTTTAATTTCCTTCTCCTTTTGCTTCTAATTGGGAAGTGAATACTACTTGTGCAGTCAATGGAAGTTGGTAGCACTGAGCTGGCTATAATCAGCATCCCTGCACATGTCTAGTTAGCTGGGGTCTAATTTTAATTTGTGTAGTATTTCTGTTTTTGAGCTGTGTAATTACAGGCATCTATTCAAAGACTGGAGTGTATAGCCAAAGTGATTGGAAAAATCGAGGCTAATGTGCTGGCCAAATTAACCGTCGAGACCTTTTAAAGGATGCTTCATTTAGATACTTGTATTATCAGAAATGTGCCGCAAGCTAGAATCAGGCCCTGAGTGCAAGGGCACTGCTGAGATAACTCCCAGTGTTGGCTCAGTGGCTAGCAGGGTTCCTCTGTAAAGAAGCTTCCAGCATAGGTGCCTACTGCCAGTAGCATTCTACAGCCCTGTGAAGGAGCAAAACTGGCTGAGACATACAGAGAGGGGAGAGGGGGCAAGACTAGCGGATTTTCTGCCCAACCTCCTCTTCTATAACGTTGCTGGGGTTAAGCAGGTATTTGCAAATGGAAGGGGGAAAAAGATGGCATTATGGCTGCCTTCTTTTATTTCTGTGAGCCAGGGAATGGGATTTGGGATATAATTCTTTATATGCTTTGAAATATATTGTTTTAATACAAGGGTTTTAAAAGAAGAATGCTAATCAGACCACAGGAGTGACACTCCATTTATCCAGGTTTGGTTAAGTAATGAGCTGAAATCCTCAGTGATCGATCTCTCCCCTTCAATTAACAGCAATAAATTCCTCATAAAATATTCTAAACAATGCTGGACTTTCCTCTTGCTTACATTATTTATGTAGCATGTTTATTACACTTGTCCTCAGAGCAACTTTATATATTGTGTCTCGTTTCTCAGCCGGAAAAACAAGTTGCCTCTGCTGAGTTGTCTCAACATTATGTTGTTATTGCTGTCGGCTTCCTTTCTTGTAACATACACACACACTGCCCCTTAGAGGATGCATCCTGTCATGACCACCAAACAGCCTCAAAGATGCTTTGATTACAATGTGTTTGTGCAATTTTCACCAGATTTGCCTAATGGAAAAAGGCCTAGTATTCTGTACTTAAAACTGAGAGGCCGTATGCTGATCACAGATTTACACTGGTATAAATAGAAAGTAACTTCCCTTAATAAAGAAGACTTTCTGTTCACAACTGGTGTATCTGAAATCAGAATCTGGCTGTCAGCTTCCCAAAAATGTTGTCAATTTTAGGTTAAGAATCCAAGCTGCCATGGCTTTTCAGGTGCTCTTGCCCATCACCACAGTTGGAACACAAGATGTTCCATGCCTGAGGGAATGGAATTGATTGACACATTGCCATCTTCCTTAAAGAATGGGTAGAGGAGTGATGGAAAAGAAAACAAAAGGCTAAATGAATTACTTCATCAACTGCTGTAACAACCAACAACCCCATTAACATGCTGCATCTTTCTGCTGATCCGAAGTCTCTGCCCCCATAAAGGGCCAGGGCTAGGCATCCTTATGGAACGTAAGACAATGACAGCCTAGCTAGTCCTCAGCCACCTCAAGAGAGACTCTCTTGTGTCAAGTTCTTTTCTCCCTTCTGCCTTGATGGAATAATAATAAAAACACACACATCTGTCTCATTCTTTTCATCACCCCACTGCCTCAGCCTCCATCAGTATATAGCAGTGACAGACGGACAGACGGAGTAATTCAAGAAAGACCAGAAAATACTTTTTCATGTCTGTCTGTCTGTCTGGCCTGATAACAATTTCTCTAGTGAAGACTTTACATCAAATAAGCCAATATGTGCACATTTCCATCATATAAGTGGTCAAGTAGTGCAGGAGCGGCAAGACGTACAAAGGCACAGTACAAATGCACTGGGTACTAAGTAAATTAATTTTATATAGAGGAGAGCTCCCAGACAAAGCTGCCTACCCAGACAGAGTTTTCTACCTTTGCACCTTCCTTGCTCAGTCAGCTAGCCCAGCTTTCATCCTTTGCTCAGGCAGGGCCTGGCTGCTGCTTTCCCCTGCGTCCAGTCCAAACGTATGTTGAGCTGGTGCTGTTACAAGACCGAAGCCATCAAGTTTGCATTTGAAAATCACAAGTAGTAGACAATAATTGGGTTGGAGCAGCAAAATATCTCTGTCTGGTTCAGTGCATTCTTTGTATAGTGACTGTGTTGTGATGTCATAATCACGGTGCTTACCTGTTGCATGGCTGCTGTGGGGGACTGGATGAGGGTGAGTCGACTGAGATTGAATCCTGACAAGACTGAGTTGATAATGGTTGACCGGCCTTCTGACTGGGGGGATGGGGATTGGTACCCTGGTTATAGATGGGGTACAGCCCTCTCCTCGTCACTCAGGTTCGCAGCCTTGGAGTGCTCCTGGATCCATCGCTGCACCTGGAATATCAGGTGGCGGCGGTGGCCTGGAGTGCTTTTCACAAATGCCATCTGGTGAGAAGGTTGCAGGCTTATCTTTCTGATTTGGATCTGGCCACCATCATCCATGCCTTCATTACCTCGAGGCTAGACTACTGCAATGTGCTCTATGTGGGACTGCCCTTGAAGACTGTTCAGAAGCTGGTGCAGAATGAGGTGGCCTGGCTCCCTACAGGGGTGGATCACCAGGAGCACATAATACTGGTACTATCTGCACTGGTTGCCTATTGTCTTCTGGGCACAATTCAAGGTGCTAGTTTTGACCTTTAAAGCTCCAAATGGCTTGGGACCCACTTATCTGGAAGATCGCCTGGCCTACCATGTCCCATAGTGGCCTTTGTGGTCGGTCAGGTATGCCTGTCTGGCGGTACCATTTTTTAACTTGGTGTCCACAACAAGGAGGTTGTCCTCGGTCGCCACTCCACAGCTGTGGAACTCCCTCCCCTGGGAGGTTCATTTATCCTCAGGCTCGAGTGCCTTTAGGAGGCAATACAAAACAGTTCTATTCACAAGGGCATTTGGCAGTGGGGGATAGGGGGAGGGGGGAGTTGTGGGGGGACAGGGTGAGCTAGGAGGTTTGGGGAGTTTGGATGGAGAGGGGCTCGGGGGTTGGTGTAGGACTGTGGTATTTTATGTGTTTTGGGATTTATGGTTTATTTTATATTTGCTTTATGAATGAATTTATTCAGGCGTAGCCATAGGCCATTTTTTTAACAGACAACATAAATACCACAACATAGATACACAACAGATACATAAAAGCCCCAAGGGATAAATCAGCCATAAGCTATACAAAATGCCAGACTACAAAGTCACCTATTAAAAGAGAGCCTACCTAATGTCCTGAATGGAAAGGTAAGGCCTACTAAAATGATTTAAATGTAACTAAAATTACAAGTAACATGGGTCTCTTATCTAACACCCATAAATCAGTTACCTAGAAGCAGGGAAATATAGCATAAGGAGACTAATTAGCCTAGCAACTACTAGCAAACAAATTACAAACATGGTACAATAAGCATCTTTCTAAAGGGAAGAATACAACCAATTAGTATCAGCCTATGGAGCCCAGTACAGTAGTCCTGCATGCGACATTGGCAGCCACAAGTTCTTCAAGAATCGAAGCCCCTCTAGAGGGAAATCCCAGATTTTTACCGACAACAGATTCAGGTAAAAATGAATTATTCAGGCGAGGACTTGGCACGATGGGACATTGGGGCTGGTAAGTCTGGAACACAGGCAAAGGCACACTGGAAGACATATGACCTGCAGCCACCTGGGTTTCAGCTGAGCACGGAGATTGTATCCTCAGAGGACCCTGAAAGGGTGTCACCAAGAAGGGAGGTATACCTGATTTATTCGGGGAAGAGGCCCTAAGAGAAGAGTGAGCCGACTTAGATGGAGATAAAACGGCAACCGCAATGGGCCTATGAAGCAAAATAGAACCAGGCAAAGCAACAAAATCTTCAGCCTGAGCCAGTTCTTTAAGTCTGCTAACAATCGGAATGTCCGATGGAATAAACGGCTTCCTTTTAGGTACCTGAGTCAAATTGGGATTTCTCTCGAAAGGAGCCAGGATATTCAAAGGAGCTTGCAGCAGCAGTGGACTAATTCCTATTGTGGTATAAATATTAGCCATATAAACCCCCCATGGGCAAAAAAAACGAGAGTAAGACTGAAGCCTATCCACTACAGCTGATGTATGAAAGTAAATAACAATGCGTAAAACTCCACCCCTTTCTGGTAGGTGGAAGAAGCGAGTGATGTGGGAAGGCAAAAAAGTGCAACCCAAAATGTCGGTAATATGATGGGAAATCCAATATTTGGAATCCCAAGGGGGGAATAACCCAGATGGCAGGGGATGGACTGTAAAAACCAGAGCATCAGTTATAGGGGTAAGCTTCTGGTCCTCAGCAGCTTTAAAAGCTACAGAGTTAGAATAAACTGGGCCATAAGAAGTAGTTGTTTGGCATGCCTGATCTATTCTCTGAGGGCCCACCCCAAGCCTGCTCCCTCTAAAATCATTAGTCCACTCCCAGAGCCTGGTCAGCTGCTGCTGGATGGCCTGGAGTTGGATATCGAGACCCTCAATTAGTGCCATGAATATTGGCAAAGCATCTTATACCTGCTGAGAGTAGCGAGGCACAAATACCTCTTGGGTTTCGGGAGCAATTGATCTCGAGTTGGTAGAAGAGCCAGGAGGAATACTAGAGGGGGCCCCCTTTATCTGCTCTGGGCAGAAACTCTAACACGCCCCGAGCCTCACTGACCTGTCCTACAGGAGAGGGCAGCAGCTTGACGGGGGAAACAGGCAACTCCAGGTCCCCATACCCAGCTGTCAAGGAGTTCGATAGAGACTGTTCCCCTTCCACAGGTCTGGTAACTAAGAGTTGAGACTCAATTTCCTCAATACAAGACTGAAGATAGCGAATTTTATCACCAGCAGGGGAAGGCTGGGGACCTGAAGAGGGCTGAGAAAGCCCCCGAGATTTAGCAGCCAAGGCCTGCCATCTCCTTGCTTCTTAAAAGCCAAGGCACACGACAATAGTGAAGAGTCAAGAGGGGCCTGCAAATTCAGATTGTAAGGCTCAGACCCAGCATGGGAGGATCCTACTCCAGGATTCCCGGAATCATATGACAAAGCAGGAGGCAAGGAGCTTGTACAAACAACCAGAGAATCTCGCTCTGCATCCGGACCTTCGGCAGGAGGATGCAGGGAAACCTGAGAAGGGCCACCTCGCTCAAACCCAGATGATGCCGGTGCCGTGGCAAAGCAGTCCTTAAGTTGTAATTGCCCTGCCCGTGCCCTGGTGGTCACCCCCAGTTTCTTCTTGCTCCTCTTTGACATTTCCAGGAGGAAAGTGAAATGGGAGGGCTTCAATCCCACACTGGGGTACAGAACTGAGTCGCCAACTGAGGTAAAACAAAAGAAATGGGGGCCCTGCACCAGACTGGTGCCTAAGGCCACGAGCACAAGGGTGTGCCCTTGCGCACGCAGCCCTTAGGCGTGCTGCCCCAGCATGTGCCTCTGGTGCCACCAGGCAGTGCAGTAGTATTTAAACTGTCCCAGTGACGTAACTCCTCCCCAGTCCCAGCTGCTCCGGCTTTCCAAATCAGCCCTCAGCAATGCTTGACAGGGTTCCCCTAGGGAATGGGGCTTCGGGCTCCCAGGTGCCTCCCCCTCCAGGCAGAAGACAGCAGGCAGGCACAGCAAGTCCAAGGGGAGGGAAAAGAAGGGCTCACTATTTGCTTTATGTATTGTAAGCTGCCCTGAGCTGTCTTTGGTAGGAAGAGTGGGGTAAAAAATAATAAATAATATTAAAATTAAAAATAAATTAAATTAAAAATAAAAATAAAATTATATTAAAAATAATAATGCTACCACATCTTGAAGGCACTTAGAGCCACTAAGAGGGAATGCCAGGTGGATGAAGAAATCCATCCATCCCCCAAATCAAGGGAATGTTTCCATTGGCATGCTCTCCAACTGGAAATTTGGGAGAATGGGTCACACTCTAAGGTTATGCCCTTGCTGTACATTCATATGAACATAAGTGTCTTAATTAGGGCTGAATGAGTACTATTTTTTTTTTCTCATAAGAATTCTTGTGAGTTCGAGTACTAGGATTTATTTCCTGGTAATTGTCTGAGTCCATTCCAAATTCTGGGCAAGAAATTAAAAACAAATAAATAACTGCATATGTATAAAACGGCCGCCAGGCAATAGTCATTTTGCACATATGCAGTATGCTACACTTAACCAAAATGGTGGCAACCATTTTAGTTAAGGGTGGTGGCCATTTTTCATATGTGCAGTTAATTTTAATTAATTAAATTTATTTTATATTTGACAGAGTTTTGCAAGATACCGTCGGGCATCCCAAGGTTCTCCATTCGTTCTAAGACAAACTGATAACTGGGATTTTTACGAGATTTCTCACCTTTATGGGATTTCGTTTCAGCCCTAGTTATAATGGTCGTAGAGACAAAGTAGTGTAGAGATATCTTTTATTAGACCAACTTAGGTTGGTGGAGGTTTGCAAGCTTTCGGACCTCACAGGATCCTTCGTCAGGCAAGTCAGAAATCCAAGCTGTACACTGAGCAAAGCGAGGCATGGGGGTTACATGCAGAGGCTGGGGAGCATTACATCATGGAAGGGTAGGGACAGAGAGGGGTGGGGGAAGAAATATGCATTTGTAAGGGAGTAGGTGTTGTATAATGGGGCAAGTATTGAGAAGGTGCCTGGAAAGGGGAGTGAGTAAGGTACCTGTGACACCCTGTGGTAAACCACTCCAAATACAAGGAAATTACAACTGCAAGTCCAACGACCTGGTCTACCTCATCCAGTGCACCAAGTGCCCCCATGGGGACTACATAGGGGAAACTCACCAACCCCTATACAAACACATGAATTCCCACAGGAAGATGATTATGGACCAAAACACAGACTCTACTGTTGGCATCCACTTCTCCCAGGATGACTACTCCATCTCTGATCTCTCCATCCTAGTCCTGAAAGGCAACCTCCACAACACTTCCAAAAGGCGTGCCTGGGAACAAAAATTCATCAGCCTGCTGGATACAAGAAACAATGGACTTAACCAGGACATTGGCTTCACAAGTCACTACAGAAATGTACAAGCTTAAACCTGTCCATTTGCAGCCCACCACTTATACTATCACAGGCACCTTTAACCCCTCCACTCCCCATTCCAGGCACCCTCTCTATTACTCACCCACCCCTGCTAATTGGATTTGCCCCACCCCACATCCTCTACACTATCATCTCACAATCACAG
>QEPC01013957.1:2341357-2353259 GCA_003113815.1 Sphenodon punctatus
GGGGGGGGGGAATGAGGAGAAGTCAGGGGGCTGGTTCTGGGGGAGGATGAGGAGACACGGGGACATGGGGTGGGGGGACACAGGCACATGGTGGTTTTCTGGTTTATCTGGTATCATGTGTTTTATATCTGGTACATATATTTTTTTATCTGTTTCATATGGTTTTATATCGGTTTTATCTATGCATGGTTTTATATATCTGTTTACTGGTTTTTATATATCTGTGCATGATGATAGGACCCTATCGTTGTTGGGGAAAAGGGCTGTGTGGTTGCACTGGTGATTGACTAGCTAAGGGGTGCTGGTTCTGTGTGATGGGACTGCTTTGGTTCCATGCCAGACTTACATCTCCCTTCTCCCCTGCAGTTCTGCAGCTCACTGAAAAGGTAAGAAGATTTTATTTTTCTTATGATTTATTTGAAAAGCTTTATTTCTATTTTATTTTATTTCCTTTTTATTTTATCCCTGCCAAGGGGATTTTAGTGAAACAGGAAAGTGAGTATTTTAATTAAGAGTACCCAGCCAGGCACCAAACTACTCGAACTGAGAAAAGGCCTATTTGTTTGGGAAGGCATCGGCTCTGCCTACCATTGCCCTGGCTTCGCCCCTAGGCTTTGCCGCAGGCGGACTGGCCGGCCTTAGTGACCCACCAACCTCAAAACCCACCAGCCACCACTGCTGAGACAGCGAACGGCGGGGAATCCCCGCCCAGTACAGCGATGTGACAACATGACTGACTGAGAGCAAAAGAAGTCGCATCATGCAGCTCTGCTCCTGAACTGCTAGACCCTGTGAGGGTGGGGTAGGAGGGAGTAGGGATGACAGGAGGCACAAAGTAGCGGCTCCAGGCCAGTTCCGTGACAGAGGCCAGAGAGCCAGGCGCCATGGACAAACCAGAACCCGCCCACACACAACCGTGAACACAACCAGACAGGGAAGGGCTGCATGGCCAAGGAGGCGGAGGGGAGACCCCAGGGTGGGGGTGGGGGATGGGAAGGGGCACAAGGGAGAAAGTCAGAGACCTGAAGCAGCAGGGGCCCCCAACACAAACACCCAACCCCCCTGGCAAAGCCTCTGCACACACAGTCCCAAGGCCCCCATTGAACGAGCTGGGAACTGGACACAGGCGGTCACAGCGGCAGGGAGGGAAGTGCATACCACAGCCGGGTCCGTAGGGGATGGCGGGGGAGAGAACACACCAACAGCCAGCAAAGCCACTGCAACTCTCCAAACACCAACAACAGATGTGCGTGGGTGAAGGGGGAGACCAACACCAAGGCAGGGAGGGGGCAAGGTACCAGGACAACAGCCAAGGGGATGGACCCCCAGCCCAAGGGGCCACAGGGAAAGGGGGGCATCAAGACAGGGCCGGAGGGGGACATAAGGAAGGCAAGACAACCCCCAGGACAGAGAACCCAGGCTCAACCCCAAAGGATCCGACAGACCTGCAGCACAGCCACCGGGTGAGGGGGGGGGGCAATGCTACATGCCCCACACCTGCCAGGCAACCAGACACAATCCCCATAAAGTGCCCACACAAGAGAACAGCACACAGGGAAGGAGAATACACACAACCGGAGAAGGGAAAGAAAGGGAGGGACAGTAAACAAGGACAGTCAAGCTGGGGAGCTGACACCGAGAGGTTGGGTGGGGTGGATGCTCCCCCCCCCCCAGTAAGGATGCTGACCCCGTACCCGGCTCCAGCAATCCACCTGGGCACGGTTGAGCTGGTGGACCCAATGTAGGAGGTGCAGGAGGACCTTCAGAACCTCCTCCTGCTCCCTTGTCCGCTCTGCAATCATCGCCTGCACTGAGGAAGAGAAGGAGAGGAGTTGAGCCATTAGGACGGTCGAAGAGCCCCAACCACGTGGAACCCCTACAGATAACAGGGGAGAGGGCCCCGCACACATGCAGCACACTCACTGATCTCCTCGTGCAGCTGTGCTCCAGCACGCAGCTCCAAAGTTGCATGCTGGAACTAGCCAGCCATCTGTCCCAGGTGAAACATGGCCAGGAAAACCAGATTAGCTAGAAGGGAGAATGGAGAGGAAGAAGGGGAAAGGGTGCATGGATACAGTGTGGATCAGAAGGGGTCATGAAGCACACAGCACACACATCCCAAACATGGACCCCGGGTCACCCATGCCAGCACCCCCGACCACTAGGATCAAGCGGGAACACGGGCGGACAACTGATGGGCCTGGAAAACCCGCACTCATGGTCAGCAGCTCGTCTCTCCTGCCACCCATCCATAGCCAACAGTGCAGATGGTGGGAACCAACAGGGGGCAACAGGAGTGGTGATAGGCGGGGCAGCCCTGGAGGGGAGCCCAGCCATTGGGTAACCACTGCCTGACACCTGTGTTTGGTGTGTGTCAAGGCCTCCAGGGCAACAGTAGCCATTAGGGAGGGGTTGGAGCCTGCACCCAGCACCCTCCCACATACAGGTGCGTAACGGACAGCACTGCCATGGGATAGCACCAGCACACACGTGGCACATGCAACCCACAACAGGCCAGTCAAGCCACCTAGGCAGTTGACAACACCACCACATGGAAAATCAGGGGGCTGCACAGAGGACGGGGGCCCGGATAGGGTCGCAGGACACCAGGTGGCCAACAACAGATCAAGGACAGTGCAGTCAACAACACACGTAGGGCCTCCACTACCACACAGGTCGAACCCACGATCCATTAGGGAGCCCCCAGAGGAACGCATGACACACCACAGGTTGCTTCCTGTCAGCCCCAGCAATCTTGAACACACACATCCCGGACCTCGATCACACAAACACACACATGGGAAGGGATGCCGACATGGGAGGGGCGATTGGAGCAGCACACTGTCACAAAAGCACTATAGGATGTACAGGCACAGGCAAGGTCTTTATTCATGATGGGGAGAAAGGGGGGGTTATGGGCGAACAGAGGCCAGTGAACGGGTGATCATGGGCCCGTGGGCGTTCCACCCAACCATCACTCTGTGGCATTGTTGCCCCCACTCCAAGAGGGACAGAGGCACTCGTTAACGCAACAGGGATGGAGGCGGGAGTATATAGAAGCAGTGATGGGGTCCGGCAGACAGGGCAACCGACCAAAGGGTCGCACAATACAGTGGGGAGGAGCAGCACTGTCCAAGGGGAGGCAAGGCACCGCACAGTCAGGGGGAACACGTTGCCACGGAGTGGGAGGTTGGGGGTGCGCAGCTCAGGGAGAGGCCAGAGGCAGCTCGTGAAACATCAGCCCCTGGACAAGACCTTCCCAGGTGAATAGGCCCCTGTGGAATCCCCAGGAATGCATATGCGCATCCACCATGAACCGGGGCAGGAGGTGGTTCTCCGTGGCAGCTGCAGCCCTGACATTTGGTAGGTTCAGCACCAATCACAGGGTGCCCAGCTCCAATGCGGTAGGGGTCCCAGTCAGTAGCGGTCCACCAACACTGGGGGGTAGCAGACCCATCTCCCCAAGAAGGGCTTGGCATTCCAATCATGGATGCGATACGTCATGGGCATGCAGTAGGATGCTGGTGTAGTCGGTAGCAAAAGGGGGACCCCCAGCCTGGAGAGCCAGTCCATAGTCGGGTCGAGCAGCCACCAGGCGAACAGCTGTGATCTCCTGTGTGGTTCATGGCACAACAACGGTGGCTGGGTGCTCCCAAAGAGGTTGTTGCAGGAGGGTGAAGCCAAGCTCCCCGGCACGCCTCTGGCAAGCTGGACCCCCAAATGGATGGCCCATCACCCACATGTACTGTGACAGGAGATTGAATCCATTCGTGACTGACAAGGGGTCGCTCAGCAGCAACTGGGCATCGCGGCTCTGCCACAGCTTTACCCCAAACATGGCGACCACTCCTCCCTGGCACCAACACTGGCCTTGGGGACTGTTCCACACCCTGCCATTACCTTTTCAAGGGCTGGTTGTTGAATTGCACAGGGATTCAATAGAGAGCAGCTGTGAATGAGCAATGTGCAAGGAGCTGCGCATTGCTAGCCGGAGTGTGACCTTACACAGTTGATAGTGGGCAGGCTGCTAGGTCCTGTGAATCCCTGACCCATGCACCAGGAGGAAACATTCCAGAGCTAGAGATGAAAGATGATCAAGGCCACGGCTGCCTCTAGCATGGAGCTAAGGAGGCATTCCATGCGGCATATCGTGATTGTGCACAGCTGCAGAATGCCATGGCCTTCACTCGCTGTAACAGATACAGTGCTGGCACGGATGCAGCCTTTCCACTGATCACACAGGGGCATGTCACGGGCACTGTGGGGGAGGTAGGCCCCCTTGGCCGCAGTGCAGCCCCACTGCGGCCCTAGCCCCCAGGTGTTCAGGCGGCCCGTGTCGGTGGGGGAATGTGCTGGCGGGCCGGAGAGCGGGGATTCCTACCAGGTGTGCGGAACACACCTACAGTACTGCACCAATCAGTGGGCACCAAGCATGGTCCACCTAAGCACATATGTGGGCCGGTACCAGTGCCTGGGTGTGGCTTGTAGAGAGAGGTGGTTGGGGTGTGGTGGGTGAGAGGTGATTGTGAAAGAGAGCAGAGCTAGTACAGAGGTGGTGCTGTCCATTACTGGGTGTACATACAGAGCACGGTCCCCATTACTTGGGACAGCCGTTTACTGACAGGGGACGTGTGAAGCACGGTGTGGGTGTGCTGTGAGCACAGGGCGTGGGAGTTGGAGGTACAGGCTGCAACCGGGTGCTTGGTTAGTGCGTAGCCCAGTGATTGGCTGGGTGCATTAGCGGCACACGTTCACAGCTGTGCAGGCCTTGGGGCAAGTCACTCAATCATGTAGAGGCCAGTAGGCTACTAGTGTGGTGATCCATCACTGTTTCCGGTGGTAGGTTCTCATGGAGTGTGTGGTGGTGGTACCATGCTGCCTGTTGATGAGCCCCCTGAGGAAAGGGCCATCCAGTTAATGGTACTGGCCGCTTGCTTCATGATCCTGGCCCAGGTGTTCCAGCAATGGACCGAGCTACTCCTACCAGGGCCCCGCATCTACAACCATGGAACACGGTACAGGAGAGTGGCCAACATGTGCCGAACAGCATCGTTGTGGTGGGCGAGGAAGATAGCTGCTCGCCGACATGCCCTGTTTGGAACATCAGTGTCCCAGCACATGCGGCTTGTTCTTTCCCGGTGGTCCCTCAACCTTTATGGCCATCGTGTGACTATCCCAACTCAGAGGATGAATTGGATGTGTTCACGCACCAATGAATGGTGGGAGAACATGGTAGCTACCTGGACAGACGAGGAATGGATGGACCACTTCCACATGAACCGCTCCCTGTTGACCCGGCTCGGAGAGGTCCTGAACCCACATCTCCAGAGGCGAGCTATCAACATGTGGTATCCACTGACGCCAGGGATGCGATTGTCCATGGTGGTGTGGAGACTGGCTACCCCCAATTCCTGTCGGAGTGTTGGAGAGCAGTTTGGAGTGGGGACCATGACCTTTAACAGGGTGTTCCAGGATGTATGCGACCTGATCGTGGAGCTGCTACTCGAGCGGGTCATCCAGCTCTGGGATCCCAAGGTAGTGGCTTTGAGGACATGGGCTTTCCCCATTGTATCAGAGCGATAGACAGCACCCACATCCCTATCATCCGGCCCATGCACGCCAAGACGGACTATCTGAACCAGAAGCAGGTGTTCTCAATTAATCTCCAGGCCATTGTGGATCACAGGTGCCTGTTCACTGACGTGTACACAGGCCAGTCCAGGAGGAGCCATGATGCGCGCATTCTGTGGGCATCACCCTTCTATGCCCGCATGTTTGATGGTGAGATTGCCCCCAACCTGTACCGGGTGATTGAAAGATATCCATGGCTCCAGTGGTGCTTGGGGACCCTGTCTACCTGCTGAGCCTGTGGCTCATGAGGGCCTATCCCATAGCTCGCACACCAGAGCACAGGTTCTTCAATGAGTGCCTATCGTCTGCTCGGAGCATGGTGGATCAGACATTTGGCCATCTCAAGATGCGTTGGTGCCTACTCATGAACAGGAGCCAGTTTGATCTCGAGCATACCCCCATCCTTGTCCTGGCGGCCTGCACAATATTTGCGAGACCGGTGGAGCTGCCCTGCCTTGACAACCCTCCACCGGTGCAGCGAGTGAGTCCCATGCCCCTGTACCAACATGTCCAGGGTGGAGAATTTTGGTGCATATCGGAGGAGAATAGGGACGCTCTCTGTAGGTGCATAGTTGTCCAGATGGCAGGCAACTAACCCAGGCATATGACTGCCCCTTTCCAAGGCCTGTGTAACCCGATCAAATAAAAACAGATATGGAATGACTGTGTATTCTTGGTTAGGTACTAGGGGTTCCCCAGTCCTGTGTGACCTGTGTCCCGTGTAGCGGGGTCACCTACTTGCTTGCAGCCATGGCATTAGTCACGCTTCAGGCTTTGGTCTGTCTCCAGATGGCAGTTAGCATAGGCAGTGCAAACGTGCTATCTATGTGCAGGCCTGTACCCTTTCATGGGTGGTCTGTTGTCTCCCCACCGCCTTCTGGCGGGCAGGAGCGGTATAGGTCTCGCACCTGTATTGCACATGGCACGACCATGTCTGTCTGTTTCCAGACCCCTCCCCACGCATGAAGCCCCCTTAACATAATGATTGACATAGAGGTACTGTATAACATTCATTTATTGGGGTGTATTTACAAAGGGAGGGGTTAACTTTTTCCTTGACCTTCCACGTGCCCGCTTCAACGCACCACCGGGACTCGACCCCCCCCTGTGGGCCCTTGCTGCTGCCGTCCATTGGGAGCAGCGGCCTGATGACCTGGACTCTCTGTTGTCCACCGGCTGCTCCACTCTGGACTGAGATATTGGATCCTGTGATGTTGGAATATATGGTAAGAGTTACAATAATACCTGGGATGTAATCCCCTGCACCACAGCCCTTTTCGTAGCCCTCTGGGGGTGCCATGGATCTCCAGGCTGCATCCCCTCCGCCCATCCCTCTGCAGTTAGCGATGCGTTTCCCCCCTCCCCTTTACAGACAGATATGTGTCGAGGGGCTTACCAGAGCTGGTGGGCTGGCCGGCATGGATGGTTGGTCACCTGGGGGTTCCAGGATGTTCAGGGGAGGCCGTGGTTCCCGGAGGAGAGGTCTTGGAGACAGCTGTGGAGGAACCAGGAGGGGTGCGGGCTGGAAGGGCGGCCCCACAGCCTGCTGTTGTGGGACTATGTGGGGGAGGGGGACCCTGTGCACGAGGCCAGGGAAATGGTGCTGCTGGGGAAACTAGGGTTGGCCAAAGTGCTGGGGAGGGGGCACCTGCACCTGTGGGAGGGCGCCATGGTGGTAATCGGCTGCCATTCCTCCATCCGTGCCTGGAGGGCCCATATAATGCTGGGGTTCTCTCCGCAGAAGCCCCACAGCCTCACCCATGAGATCAAGGGCCTGTGCGGATGTCCCCTCCAGCATGACACGGGCCCTCACCCTCTCGGCCCTGTTGAGTCCTATCTCGCAGTGGAGGGTGGCAGTCTGGTGCCTGGGACACAGGTGTTTGATGCGGGACCAGTTGAGCATTCCTGCCAATATGTCCCGGTCCCTATCCCCCTCCCCTCTTTGCACCTCCCTGGTGAGGGAGAGCTCCTCTGAGTGCACTTCGGCTAACCTTCTGGTTTCCTCCACCAGTTCCCTTCCCAGGTCCTCTCTCCTCTTCCGGTTCCTGGCCCGCATCTCCCGATTCCTCTCAGTGCTGCCATCAGCAGCACCCCTCACAGGACCGGGTCACTCATCTGTGGAAGACATGTTACCGCATGGGTTGTGTTGCTTGCCATTTCTGTACCCTGTACCTCTAGTGGTACAACTGTTTTGCCACAGGGACTGCCTGTTCCCCTTCCGTGTATGTCCCTGTGTTGATTGAGACCGACAGGGTGGGGTCCCCGTATTCCCATTCTCTGTGTCGGACCTCAGTGGTGGCCCTATAAGTGCTGTCCCAGCACCTCATTGTGGGCATGTCTCATGGTCCCTCCTCCCTTGTGACCCCACATCTGCATTTCTGTCGGGATGTTGACCCACATAGCTACGTTCCCCTACTGTGGGGGCCCCCAGCCCTTCCCTGTCTTGAATGGTGGGTGTATTACTCAAGGGGCTACCTCTGTGGCCTGTCCGCTACCCCATTGCCCCGGCACCACCTGCTATCCTTCCCTTGTCCGTGTTGGCCTACCATCATTGTCCTATTGATCAGGTCTTGGGGGTGCTGCTGGTTCCTCCTCGACCACCTCCTCCTCTGCGACCTTCTCCTCGTGAACCTCCAGGCACCCTTGAGCTGTAATGGGAATAGGGATCCATCAGTTGATCCCTGCCGCCTGACTTGAGCCCTGGTCACTGTGGCTGGGCCCCCCCACCCGGGCCATGGTTGTGCTCCTAACTGGATCGTATTTCTCCACATCCTGGGAGGCGTCCCGGGTGTCAGTCTGCTCTGCTTGCGCCCCCCCCTCCCCATGGCCTCTAGTGTTGCCCTGTGGGTTTGGTGGGTGCACGCAGAGGGTGATGTTTGTGTGAGTGGTTTCCCAGGCCGCCTCCTCCCCATGTGATGGGGCTGTCCCCTCCCGCATCCTAGCTGGCCTCATCGGGGCAGCATTGTCCCCGTGCTCCGGGGGTCTGGCAGGGGGAGTGTTGTCAATGCCCTCTTTCTGTCCCTGGTGAAGGTGGTGCCGTGTATGCAGGAGGCAACTATATCCCCCTCTATGCAGAGGAACTGGTCCAGCTCACCATGGAACTCCATTGTATGCATGGCATGGCCGGACTTGAGATTGTTGTCCTTGATATACTTATATCTGGACCTCAAGTCCTTTGCCTGCTGCATGCACTGAGTGACATCCCTATTGTGACCCTGCCGCTGCATCTCCTGGGTGATGGCTTCATAGACCTGTCTGGTCTTGTAGTTGCACACCAGGTCGTGCTGGACCTTTTCAGCCCCCCACACGCATATGAAGTCCCGGGTCTCCTGCCTTGACTAGGGCTCCCCCTTTTGGGTACTGCATGGGGGGCCTTCCAGCTTGGTGGCTTGGGGCCCGCCCAGTAGCTGTGGTGACAGTGGAGCTGGTCATCTCCTGTTGGGGGTATTGCATGGGGATTAGCATCTGTCCCACAGTCCTCCTTTTGCTCCCTTAGGGAGCTCCTTCCCCTCTCCCCCCAGGTGGCACAGCAGGGTTACCTGACTGTCACAGAGGCCCTCCTTGGCAGTTTCCCCGGTGATGTGTTGCTCCTGTGTCTGGGTGCTCTCCTGGTGTGTGTGTGTAACAGTTAGTTGTCAGCTGCCCACCCTGTGTGCCCTCGGGACGGGTTCTGGTATTGGCGTGTGCCCCTCCCCTCCCAGGTTGTTGGGGTACCCTCACTCTTACTTCACTGTCAGTTGTGCTCCCTTCCCCATGCCCCGTGGCTATGGTGGAGTGGGGGAATGTGGGGGAGTGGGTGCTGCGGTATGCCCTCAGCCCTGTGATGGGACAGGTGTGCTGTGATTAGCCGTCTTTCCCTCCCCCCTGTGCCGTTCAGCTGACCCCCCTCCCCTGGATGTCCCAGGGTCCCTTGGCTTACCCTGGCCCATCCCGCGCGTGTTGCGGTGCTGGTGCCCTTTGTTTTGTCCACTGCTTTCCTTCCAGACATTTTGGGAGCCGGTGAACCGCTGTCATGTTTCGGTCCTCCTTTAAGGGCTCTTGGCCGGGCGGTCGGCATCTCTCCCAGTAGGCGTGCCTGCTTGAGGCACCTGCGTGACCTCTCTAGCCATCTCTCTGTGGTATCGGCGGACCCATCTCTGTGGGTGTGAGTGTTTTAGTTTTTACACAAACGGGTGGGTGTTGAACACCCATCTCCACCCACCTCCACCCATGGAGCATGCTGGCTCCTTCCCGGTGGCTCTGTGGGTGTTGATGGGTGTTGGTGGGTGGGTCGGGAACGTGCACCCACCCACTCGTGGGACTTTTACACGGATTCTCTCACACTAATCTGATCCCAAATTATGACTCTACAAAAGTCACCCATTTTATATAGGTGTTAGTTTTGTTTTGCTCCTGCTTTTTTATCAGCCACTTATTTTAGTTACTAATTATTCTAACAGTCATGCAGCGAGTGGGCCAAAAATGTAAATCAGGGAACCAAGACAAAAGGCTATCTTTGAACTGGAGTATTTACAGCTAAATGCACTGATGGCAAGGCATAGGTGAAACCTGCCTGAGCAGGGCAAAATGTAATTATGAGGGGTCTGCCGATTGCTTAGTATCTCTAATACATTCATGCTAAGGCAGCTTCTGACTCTAGGTATTTCAGTATGTATGTATAAACAGTTTATTGTCCAGCAAATTTGCTATATACAATATCAAACATCGCTTTTAAATACAATTTAAAATAACAAAACTTTAACAAACATAAAATGGGTTCTCTGTATTCTTTTAAAAAGGGATTGAGATACCTATTCTGTTCTCCTCTCCCGATCTACCAGCAAAAGAAACATTGCCACTCCCTTTAATTGCTCCAAATCAGTTATATCAAAAAAGGCAGCATAATTTTCCAAGGGGTTTCTCGTTTCTAAATTTATCTCTGATGTTATCCACACCTCTCTTAGTGCGTCGTATCGGGGGCATTCAAATAGGACATCACCAGCGTTTCTACCATATCGGGGCACCTTATGCACCGTCTCTCATCCTTTAATATGTGCTCCCTCCTCCCAATCACTTCCGCCATTTCAAATAAATTAAACCAGGCCAAAGTCAACATTCTTCTCAGCCTTGGATCTTGTATTTTTTGTAAATATGGCTCTAGCCCTTTGGGGACTTTACTATTTGGATGAACTGGAGAAATTTTGTTAGAACTAAGTGAGTACTGATTCAACTTAAAAGCCCACTCTTTAATTCTATTTCTAAATTCACGTTTAGACAATCTGCTGTCTGGAAGCCCCTCTTCCACTGTAGGAAGATTCATAGTATGGGTCACTTTCTTTAGGTGGGTCATCCAGAGATATTTTGGAACTCCTTGATGCTCTTTCTGCTCTAAATAACAGTTGCACAATAGTTCCAAGGCTCCCCTCAGAATACTTTTCCAAAATGAAATGAGTCTCAAGTTCAGATGTACCTCAACCGATATCATCCCTGTCTTCATTCTCAGCGTAGTCCGTGGAGTCGCTTTTGGAGCTCCTAAAATTGTACGCAAAAACAAATTCTGGGGGACTTCCAATCTACTCGTATACCCTGCAGCTGTAATTTCCCCCCCATAGGTAAGACTAGATAAAACTTTTGTCCGGAAGATTTCAAGCATTTGTATTATAGAAGAAACCGGAGCAGCATAATACAGCCTGAGGAGCCCAGCAACTGTCTGTTTAGCCTTAGTAATCTGCCTATCCCTGTTCTTATTCCATAAATTCGGAGCTGAAAACACAACTCCCAGGTAAGAATATTGTTGCGTTGGTTTTATCTATTTCTTCCCCATTCGCCAGGTAAATTTAGATCTCGATCGGCCATATGACATCACATTTGACTTTCCCATGTTAATGGAAAGTGCATTCTGTTGGCAATAATCATACAGCTTTGTTAAAATCTGTTGAAGCCCTCGTCTCGTTTGCGAAAAGAGTACCATATCGTCCGCATATAAAAGGCATGATATTGGTCTGTCTCTTATCCTCGGTGGGGTGGGGTTAGCCTCAGAGATTGTTGGTGCCAAATCATCTATATAATGATTAAAGAGGAGGGGGGTAAGAAGGCACCCCTGCCTCACCCCTTGTCTAAGGGGGAACTCCCGAGTGATAATACCTCTGGGATCCATCCTAACCACTGCTGTTGTTTCCTGGTGGAGCTTGATCACTATGTCCAATAAATCTTCCGGGAGCCCCATTCTCCTTAATTTGAACCACAGTAAATCCCTATTCACAGAATCGAACACTTTTGTGAAATCAATAAA
>QEPC01013957.1:2364236-2394999 GCA_003113815.1 Sphenodon punctatus
AAATTGACCCCATGTGGGTATTGAGCGTGGTGAACATCTGGCACGTGCTGAACAGACGTTCCGGGTGCTTTGGCCCCGCCGCGGAATTGAGTGTGGTTCACTGTGGTTGAGCGTGATCTCGTAACGTCTGAAAATACCCATTATTTACAGCAGTTTTATGGTAATTTCCAGCACTTCTCCAGTGTTTAGCTGTCAGGTTTTCATCTCCACAACTTCTGGTGGAGCACACGGACACACACAGGGCTTGAGACTGGCCCATGGCAGCCCTGGACACCTTGAGAAAAATAACAGAACATGGCAAAAACAGCGGGACAGTCAGTAAGCTTCTGTGTTGTCAGAATCTTGGCGAGTCCCCTGCTTCCACTGGGAGCTGCATTCACTGAGATTTTTTGTTCCAGGTCTACTGGCAGGGGGCAGTCAGCATTTAGGCAGGAGGAGTTGTGAGCAGAGAGATGGTATGCAGAAAGGAGCAGTAACGCTCACCCTGGACATGGCAGTGTGCCACTCACTCCAAGTCACAGGGCAGCTCGGGGAACCCCAGCAGCGGTAGGTTGACCTTCAGGAAAACCAGCTTCACCACCAACGAAGGTGCCTTCTGTGAACTAACTCTATCATCCATGGCAGAGAACACCCATTCACTTGGGAAGCTGATTGGTGGGCAAGAGAGGAGTTCCACCACCACCCTTGCCAGGCCCTGCCACATCAGGCCCTTGTGTGCCCAGTAGAGGAGTGGACCATGGGTGGCATCCTCACAGGGCCCATCCAGGTAGCTCTGGACTGCACTCTCTGCACTGTCTCTTTCCTGTGGGGTAGGGTTGGGGTTGCCTGCTGCCACTGCCCCATGGTCTGTGTCCACAGTGCCTGCCCAGAGGTTGTCCAGTGGTGGTGGTGGTGAACTACTGCTATTACTGGCCCTGCTTCTGCTTGCGGTGCTGCTAGGGGTACTCTCCAGTTCCTCCCCAGCTCCAGTGGGATGGCCACTTACCCCCTCATCAGTGGCTTTCTCCTCCCTCATGCCCCTCGCTGCCCTCAAAACCCATTTTACTAGACTCTGCTTCACAAAGGTGAAGGTTCCAAACTGGCCTGCCACACTGGGTCACACATAGTGTCCAGAACATAATCCTCCCTGTGTAGGATGGGGCTAAAGCATTTCTCCAGCTGCTCCCTCAACTTTCTAGTTTGTCTTTGTGTTATTCTTTTTGCCTTGCTTTTACCTACATGATGTTATTTTTTATTGCAATATTTTATTTTGATTTTCTCCCTGTCTCTGCGTGTCTTTGTGTCTGTGTATTCCCCAACCCCCTGTCCTCCCTTCCCCTAAATAGGATTAGATTTTAGGATAAGTATAACATATAGGATTTTACAGGAGTTATATATAGGATATATGTAGGATATAGGAGTTCATAGGGTTTATATTGCATAGGAGTGTTGCATAGGTTCATATATAGTATAGGATTTCTACTTTTATAGATTTATTGAGATTTACTAGTATGATAGATATAGATTAGGGAATTAGATTTCTGGCTTTTTGATCTCTCTGTGCTTTGATTATCCATGTATTGCTGTCTGTGACATCACACACACTGTCACTGATACTATATTAAATTAAGACGTGAGAAAGGGTACTTGAAGCACCACTCCCTCTAGGGCGGGGGCACCCTCAGGGATGCGGGTGCAGTCATGGGTAAAGACTTGGAAGTTCCCTTCCGAAGCTGGTTAGGAGGCAGCCTTCTTCCAGAGGTGCTTGCAGTTAAGAGGTCGTTCCTCTGGCTTCATAAGAAGATGAGTTCAAGACTTCCACCAGTGGTGTTGGCACTGGAGGGAAGAGGAAGGCAAAGCAGGCACTTTTTGAGGCTGCACCCCATGATAGTGGCAGTGCCAGTGGGACCACTGGTACTGATGTTGGGGGTGGGTCCTCTTCTGACAGCAGAAGACCGGGCAGCCCTGGGAGTTTGGGTGCATCTCCCCTGTTGGCTCCACCCCCAGAAGCCCATTGTTTACCCCCTCATCTCCTACATGCAACAGAGGGGGCTCCTTCAGGAGAGCATCTTAGGAGTGAGGGGAGTGTGACGGGCACCTCTTTTCCTCCTCCTCCTCCTCCTCTCCCCTTTTCTGTCTCCTCAGGAGATAAGGCAGCAGCAGGCGGCCCCATTAGGTAGATGGGAGGAGTGCCCCGCATGTCCAGCCTGTGGGAACACATCAGCCAGGATGATGATCAGTGGGAGGTGAAGTATCTCTGCTGTGGGGTAATGGAGAAGCGTGGGCAGGACCTAGCACACCTCAGCAGTGGAGGCATGAAAACCCACCATAGTGCAGTACTGCTGGCAAGAGAGGCAGGCAGTGGGTTTTCTACAGGCAGCAGACTCTCCTCCTCCTCTCAACTCTATTCCTGGGGCCAGAACAAGGGTAAGGGCAAGCAGTGGTGGCAGGACACCATGGATGCGGTGCTGTGTGGGCTAAAGCCATGGCTTAGGTGGCATTCTGTGTCTGTGCATATCATCTGGTGGGTGTGGGAGATGCTTGCCCTGGAAGACCTGCCTGCTCTTCTCCTTGGTTGACAGCCTTAGCTTCCATTGCCTGATGGAGCTGGTTGCTCCATGGTTTACAGTGTCCAATCACACCACCTTTAGCCAGCAGCTGGCACCATCCTTGTACTGAGGAGCCAGGGAACAGCTACTGGAGCAGCTGGCAGGGGTGTAGGGGTGCACTGTGCACTTTACATGTGATATCTGGAGCAGTACGAGTACACAGCATGCATATATGTTCCTCACCTCTCACTGGTGGCAGCTGCAGAAGGCAGGAATAGGGGGCAAATGTATGGGGGCAGGGCACATGTAGACACTGCTGCACGCCCAGGTCATTGACCTGAGCCACTCCTCCAGGAACATTTTGCAGGCGGTGAATGAATCATGAAGGAGAGACTATGTGTGCTTGCCAAGTGCTCTGCAAAACAGAACTAACAACAGACAGCTTCAGACAGCCCCCTTATAGCCTTCACAGTTCCCTCCCTCCAGCGGCCCTGATTGGGTATTGTCAAGTTGTGGCACCATCAAACGAAGCCCTATGGCAGGAGTTCTCTGTCTGCATCAAGTGCTCGATGATGTCTTTACAATGCCTATTGGCCAGCGGGGATGCCAATCATAACTCCAGTCTCCTGCTCTCACCTCCCTTCCCCCTTCCCTCTGGCTTTTTGCAACATTGTTTTGCCTCTCAGGTACATGTCAGCCAGCCTGAGAGGCAAAAAGAATGACAAAATTAGCAAACAGAATTCTGTTTGCACTAAATTTTGTTTCTGTTTCACTAATGACTAAAACAAAATTGGGAAATTTCATTTTAGTTATTAGGAAAACAGAAACAAAATGCACACCCCCTGGGAAAGCTTCCATACGCCTAGGTTCTCCACCGATTAGGGCTTTTCATTTTAGAAAAGAGATGAACAAGGGGGCCTATATTAGAAGTTTATATTGTCACAAGTAGTGCAGACGAAATAGGAAGCTGTTATTTTCCTCTTCTCATAATACTAGAACTAGAGAACACCCAATGAAATTAACTGGCAGCAGGTTTAAAACAAACAAACAGACAGAAGAGCTTTTTCATGCAATGCACAAATAACCGGTGGAACGTATTGCCAAGGGATGTTGTGGAAGACAATAGTATAACTGGGGCCAAGAAGCATTGGATAAGCTATTTGGATAGGTCCATAAATGGCCTATTAGCCTTTTTGGTCAGAGGATAAGACCTCTGGCTCTTGGGAGCAAATGATAGAGAATGGTTCACTCCATCCCTCCTCTTTAGTTGTACACTAAAGGTCATCTGAAACGTCTAGTGCTAGTCACTGTTCGTGACCGGATACTGGGCTAGATAAACTTGGTCCAATTCAGTCTGGCAGTTTTTATGTTATCAGATGCTCAGAGGAGAATATGCTGCATCTGCCTCATATACGGCATGTTGAATCTTCTAAGGATTTCCCCTTGGATCATGTGTCTCCAGCTCACCCCCAATGCAAGCTTGTACGTCAGTGGTTCAGTCAGATTTCTGTTGTCCAATGATTTGTTATCACTGGAAACAGGATGATATTGATTTAATTTAGAGAAATCAATGCCTTCCCTAGGTGCCTGGAGTGAGAGTTTCATTTACTACCATTCTGTACTCGCTGAACTCTAGCAACTGTGGTGAAAGCCTGGGTAGTATTTCAATACCGCCACATTTGGGCAAAGCTAACAAACCTCTCTTAGTGGCCAATTCACTGACTTTTGAAACCTACACACTGAGCAGCCAAACAACATCTTCTTGCCCTAATGAAGCTCCCATGTGTGCTCTGGTAACAATGTGCACTGTAGATCTTGAAACAGAGTTGTTTGGGGAGCAATGCATCATCTGGAGAACTGGTAACAACAAACACAATAATATATTGATAAAGGGCTCTGTCAAGCCCACTGTGGCTCCCGGCCATAAAGTCACATGGCACTTCTTCATTATTGAAACTGAAATAACATGATGCCTGGCTTGTTCTGTGCTAAGCGCAGAACTATACAGTCTTTTGCTATGATAGCTGGAATCACTCAAATTTCCATGCAGCAGCCTGATCTGAAATCCTTAGTTAGATCAACAACTGGTATAAACCAGAACTGCTCCATTTACATCAGTGGAGGCAGTTCTATTTAACACTTGCTGAGAATTTGGCCCAGTGGTGCAAATGTTTTTATATCCAGATTGTGCAATCACTAAAGTCAGTGGCCACGATCCCACCCCCCACATTGCGCGCGTGGCTACTATGTGGCTTTCATGTGCTTACAATGTCTCCATAACGGGTGTGCACGGTTTGCATGTGTGTGCATGTGCAGCATGCAGGACTTGGGATCAGTCTGAGTGGGTGTTAATTGACATAACAATAACTATGTGTAAATACATTGCATATATAGTGCAGGATTTGCATGAACACATTGCATTGTAGGATTTGTGTGAATACATTGCATATATAGTCAATGATGTCGCCTGGGGAGCATGGCTAGTTTCACAGATGTTGTGTGTTTTTGTGGTTACCCGATAGTTCCCACAGTTCCCTCCCACCAGCTGGTGGCTGCAAGCTGTTCCTTGATACAAGGGATCACTATGCTATCTCAGGCGACCACAGACTAGAAGTGGGGCAATAAGTTCACCTAAACGTACATGCAAATGACAGCTGGGCAAGTACAATTTTTGGGAGCATAAAGCATGATAACCATAGTGAGAAGTGTATTAGCAAAAACTAGGGCTGAAACTTGATTTCTGCTTTTTCTTGGTTATCACAGAGAATCGTGATTCTCATTTCATTTTAAACAAGAAATGATAACTGAGAAAATTGCCATCTCTCGACAATTCTCGGTTGAGAATCTTTTCTCAAATTATCGCTTACCAGATTGTTGTTTACCATTAGATTGCCAGTTACTGAGTTACCATTTACTGGATTGTTGGTTACCATTTACCAGGTTGTTGTTTACCGGGTTACCTGTGAGCCAAATTAAATAACCAATAAACATGGTAATAAACCAATAACCAATAAACATGGCAATAAATCAATAAACCATTAACCAATAACAAAAAATATCCAATAAACCAATAACCAATAAACACAGTAACCAACAAACCAATAATCAATAAACACAGTAAATGGCAAATCACAGTAACCGGTAAACATGACACGTGGCAAATCGCAATACCAATACAAGGGAAAAATGGGATTAACCCACGGTAACGGGTAAACATGGTAAATGATAAATGGTAACTTGCGGTAACCAATAAATCAACTTTTGTCCAAGATCTCATTTGGGGTTCGAAAAAGCTTCAAAATCTCAGTAGCAATTCTCGATTCCCGTGAAATTATTGCGAGAAACAATTTGATCCTTGTTTCACCACTAGCGAAAACAGACATAGGGTGTTTTCAGACGTGACGGGGCTGATTGGCCCCGTCACGAAATCAATGAATTCATCCCCCACCGGGAAGACCCGTAATGCCCGAACAGACGTGCCGGGGGATCCTGGCAGGGAATCGGGGAGGGGGCGGGGCCGCGCGGCGCAACGTGTGGCTGCACAGCCCCGCCCCCTCCATGCTCCCCGCCGCCCACCCTCTGGGGAGACGGGCGGCCGCCCCGGCCAATGCTGCCGCAGTGCTCGCCCGCTATGGCCACGGGCCGGAATCCCTGTGGGGATTCTGGGCCTTGGCTGCCTTCCAGACGTGACGGCGGGGGTCACCACGGCGGGGAATCACCTTCACCACACGACGGCCTCCGGTCCTGCCGCTTTGGCCGCTCGCGTGGTAAATGTGATTCCCCGCTGTGGTAACATCTGGGGGGGAACATCTGTTCCCCCCAACAGACTTTACGTGGTCCAAGCCACCACAGGGAATTGACTGTGGTTGACACTGACCACGTAACGTCTGAAAATATCCATAGAGGCAATTGCAAATGTGTGTTTTATGCCCCCAAGAGTGCCTAGCATTATGTCTGGTAATAGTAAAAACTCCCATCTGCATAACTGGGAGCAGAAGTATGATTTTAATATGTAAGGAGATCTAAGGCCAAAATGTATGGCCGTGGGCAGACCAATTCAGTAAGCACCAGGAAGGAGAGTTCTATGGTTAAGACCACTCCATATCTACAGAAAAGTTAGTTTATATGTAATGATGGAATCCATACTTCCTACCTCCAATTTCAGATTCCAATTAATTTCTCCTCTTCCACAGTACCATCTGCAACACCTGAGTATGACAGTCACAGCATATAAATCATTTCTGTATTGCAGGAACATTAGGTTTGGTGATTAATTTCATTCATAAAATCTCTCTGCTTTCAGGTACTCTGAACACATAATACATTTTTCCTTCCTCAGCTCACATGATTTCAAATAGAACAGTATTTTGTGGCTCTCTGATCACATGATTAGTCAAAGAATACATGCATGTAGCTGCTTTTAATCCCAAGATCCGTACCAGCAGAAGACTATGTATACAAAATCTGTTGGAAGAGAATCACCTGTAGTGACTATACTAGGAAGTTATGGTGACAAGATTTATCATACTGGATAAAGATCAACAATCAGCTAGGTACCCTGTTCTCAGGAAGGGTGAGTACCAGAGGGAAGTGTAACTGAACTTGAACAATGTGGTCCAAGGGCTAGGGTGTTGACTTTAGAGCTGATAATACTAATTTCAAATCTTGGTCTCAATGGACTGCCTTCAGCAAATCACTTATCTCACAGTTTCAGCTCTCTGGCTATACAGTGAGATGCCAGTGACTAAACTGGCTGGATGGTTGGTGTACTGTGGGCCTAAAGGATGCTGAGTGATGCCCCACTGTTGTATTAATTCAGGATGGAAGTCTGACCCATTAAACCTAACCAAAGCTGAATTTAAAAGACTGAATTTACATCACTTGGCAATGAAATTTTTTTTTTTTTTTTGCACATTAGTTTTTGGTATTGGATTCCTCTTCAGCACTATGCAAGGCAAAGAGTGAAAACAAACTTGACAGTGGCCCATGTTGGCCCACTGTGGCTTTGGACTCAACTGCATGCTTGTTCCCCTTGCTGCCAGATGTTGGTCCACGTATGCCCTGGGGCAGCTGTTATGGGACATGTTCTCCGGAAAATCTTGGGGGAAGACATTCTGGGCAACGACCCGCTCACCCAGGGGAATCTGGGCCAATGTGGACCCACATGTCTGCTAGGCCCTGCCTATCCCTGCCACATGGTGAGGTCTGCTAGGACCACAGAGCCCCAGGAAAAAAGCCCAGAGTGGTCAATGGAGCAGCTTTGCTTCAATGCCCTTCCCCTCGAAATGGGCCCAGAACCCTTAAAGGGAACTGGCAGAAAAGACAACACAATTTTGGGCCTCCCAGGCTTTACACAAGATCCAGCCCAGCGCCCAGCCTACACCATCACCACATGAATACCCCAAAGGGGAATGTGGAGCAGGAGGAGGGGGGACATGCCGTACCAGTAAGTCAGAGCCCCTGGGGGCGGATGGGGGTGGGGGTGGTGAGACATGGCAGTCTCACCAAAGCTGAAGGTGGGGCACAAGTTATATGCCGTGCATCTCTATCATTTTGTTAACAGGCATCCACTAGCACTGCTGTCCCAGGGACAGTATCATTGTGGGGACAGAAGAAACCTGACATGCTAGGTGAAGCCCCGCCCCCCCCATCCACCCACCAGAGGGTCCCCTGGAACAACCAGGAGACCTGGGCCTTCATTGGCCTCTTGGGATGTGTGTGTGTGTGACCAGGTGCAATATGACCTGCGCCTAATGCACCAGAATGAGTGGGTGTTTCAGTGGCTCACCACCCAGATGGCATAGCTGGGCTACAACTGGGATATGAGCTAGTGCTGTCAGTGGACCAAGGACCTGCAGAGGGGCTTCAAGGAGGTCCATGATAATAATATGAAGACTGGGCATGGGTGCCAATCCAAGCACTACATGGGCCTTCTTGAATGCTTCCTCTGCATGGATTGCTCCATCATGGCCCCATGGGTTGCTGGCACCAAGCTCGCCCAGGGCCACCTCTGGGTCGATACCCCTTCACCAGTGCCTAACAGTGAAGCACCCATGTATTCCGGCAGCAGTCCCTGAGGAGGAGACTGGAACTTCAGGGACACAGCCCACTGTGTCCAACCACACCCCTGGCCTCCTGCCAGCCTCTGACTTAGAGGAAGCGGACACCACCCTCGGGACCCTTATCTCCTGCCCCCTTGACCCACAGAGCCAGGAGTCATCACCTGAAGACGCAGAGGTGCAGGCGGAGGAGACAGGTGGCCCAGAGCTCATAGTAAGTGAATGCACTGGAGGGGAGATGGGGGTGGTGGGGAGGGAACCAGCTATAGGACGGAGTGGTCAGACAACGTCAGTCACCAACATTGCTCCTGTTATTTTCTCTGTTCACAGGTGGCTGAGAGGCCAAGTGGGAACAAGCTGAGGAGGCCCTGGATGCGGGACCTCCTGGGGAAGGAAGGCATGGCAAGCAGTTGAGAGGGCACCATAGCAGGCCAGGGGGCTTGCATGCTGGATAGGTGGGCATGGAGGTTGGGGGACACAGTAGGAGTGGAGGCAACAGGCAGAAGGGATGGGGCAAAGCACCGGACCAGGACAGCAGCAGTGAAGTGACCCCAACCAACGGCTCTCCTTTCCATCCTTCCACAGGTTTGCCAGCAGGATGGTCGCCTGCACTGGTGAGAGCAGAACTGGTACTGAGTACACCTGCGTCCAGCCGCGCAGGGAAAATATGGCCAAGCAGCTGCTGGAGGAGACCATGTGCCAGGTGGACAAGATCTGGGATGCCATCCAGGGGCTGGGAGGCACACCAGCATTCCCATCAGCAGTCTGCTAACCAGCATAAGGTCTGCCAACCAGCTGGGGGCTGCAGGGAACACCAGATGGAAAGGTGGGAATAGGACTGCCACATATGGCAGATGCAAGACTTGCAGTGGTCCATGGAAACAGAGGGTCGTGGGCTCAGGAACATCATGGAGAAGTCCCTAGGGATGCAGCGCACCCTCCTACACCATGTGGCCACTGCAAGTGCCACTATAAGTGCTGTACAGGGGAAGGCGCCTGTTCCCGACCTCTCCCTTGAGCTGCACCACTGTCCACCCCCCTCCAGATCGCTAATGCCAGAGTGGGTCTTACTGGCAGCCAGCCCCATGGCCACATGCAAATCCATGGACCACTGCAAGTCCCGCATCTGCCACATGTGGCAGTCCTATTCCTGCCTTTCCATCTGGTGTTCCCTGCGGCCCCCAGCCAGTTGGCAGACTGCTGATGGGAATGCTGGTGTGCCTCCCAGCCCCTGGATGACATCCCAGATCTTGTCCACCAGGCACATGGTCTCTTCCAGCAGCTGCTGGGCCATATTTTCCCTGCACGGCTGAACCCAGGTGCACTGAGTACCACTTCTGCTCTCACCAGCATAGGCGACCCTCCTTGTGATAGATGCTGCCCATGGCTCCATTTCCCTGCACCTGCTCAGGAACAACTGGTCTCGGAGGCCTAACCCAGCACCAGTCGCTTGAGTGCCCTGCCACCTGCTTCAGTGACCCATCCTGCAACTGCTGAGCCCCAGGAAGAGAAGCAGGAGACACCGCACCCCCCCAGCCGGAGCAGCCCTGAAAAGAGCATGGGTGGTTGGGACTGGGAGGGGCAGAGGAGCGGGAACACGGGAAGGGGAGGCTGTAACGATATTCTGGTTCTGTTCAAAACTGTTTTCAAAGTGAATAAACTGTTTTACATTATGTTCTGTTTTTTATTATTCCTTCCTGACCACTGCAGTGATACAATGGAGCAGCATCTATCACAGGAAGGGAAAGTGGGAAAGAGGATGGAGCTGGTATTGGGGGTGTGTGGTGTGGGGGTTTAGGGGCGTGTGGTGTGGTGTGGTGTGGGACATTGGGGAGTGTGGCTGTATGTCATGAGGGCCTGAAGGGTGCAAGAATGAAAGAACCAGGAAGGAGCCCAGAGGAGGTGATACCTTACAGTTGGAACTGGATGTCTGTCTCCCATTCCTCCTCCATTCCAAGTGCTCACAGCAGCCCTGCAGTTATTCCATGGGATCTCCCATCAATCCCCTCATTGGCATAGGTGAGCCATAAGAGAGAGGGGGGCACAATTATTAGGGATGGACAAACGCGGTTCGGAAGTTTGGAGTTCAGACCGAACCCGACCAGGTCGGTCGACCGAACCCAACTTCCGAACTGAACCCGACTTTCAAACCGAACCGAACTGAACTCGATTTTTGAACCAAACCATATTTCCGAACTCGGTTCTGTTCGCCCATCCCTGACAATTATGTGTGCCACATAGCTAGCTGCTACCAGAAAGAAACAAATTACACACTGCAACAACTGCACCATAGTATGGTTAGTCAGCTGCTCCTCTGCTGGGGGTATATGCTGCCTGGAGCAGGGCCTATTGCCATGGGACCGGTTGCCTGGAAGTGGTAGGCAAGGGAGGCCCCAGTAATCTGACCTTCCCAGAACCACCACCACCCGTTTCCTGTCTTTGGAAACCGAGACGATGCAGACTGACTGGGAATGACAGTCCCAAGCCCTGACCCTGCCTGGACTCTAGTAGTTGCAAGGTGGAGACGGTTGGGAGCCACAGGGATCAGTCCTAAGCTGAGCCCCACAGTCAGGCACTTTACAAGGAAATGAGGATATGTCCCTGTGTCCCAACTGCTCTCCCTCACCCATTCTGACCCGAGTGGCCCATGTCCTGAGAGTAGTGCATTAAGCCAGGTGCTGGAGAATGCACTGCAGGGGAGCTGGCCCCGGAGTGGGGGATGCTTCCCAGGGAGTCTTGGCCTCTAGCCTAGTAGCTTGACTGTAGAGTCTCAGGTGGATGCTGGCTGGATCTGAGGACTATGTGGCTGGGAGGCATATCCAAGTGCAATCACATAACACCCCCTCCCCCACCTCTCCAACTTCTCACTCCCCAGGGTTACTGGGGGCTCAGGTCGGAGGAACAGAAAAGGGGCCCAAGCTTAGCTTGCAGGCAATGGGGTTGAATGCTCTCCCTTCAGCAGCTGCAAATGTTAGCTAGTTCCTCTCTCCCTCCCAGATGGTGAGCTAGCTCCAAACTCTCTATGGAGTGGGACAGGTGTGTAGAAAAACAATGTTGGAGAAAATGGAACCTGGAAAATTTGGACAGACATCACTCACTCCCTCATCCCAGAAGAGTGGTTGCAATCCCCCTCGCCCCACCTTGCCCAAGAGGGATATTTCTGCCCCTCCACCCCATTCTCCCCCTGTAGCCAGGGCTTGGGTGGCAAGTCCCCATAGGGAAAAGAGAGGCATGCCCTTGTCCCAGTGGCTTCCCATTAGCTCCCCCTCCCTCCAGAGACCTGGCCCAGTCTCCTCATCACCAGAGGTCGCTGGCCCCAGAGCACTTGGAATTTCCATGCTCAGGAGCAGAAGGCATTTAGGGACTGGGCACCCTGCTGGGGGAAATGGCATCAAAGCAAAATAAGTGGCCCCATAAGTCCCCAAATGGCAGGTCAGTGGAGTTCCATAGGGCTTCTGCGCCCTGCTGGGACGATCTCAGAGGAGCACGTGACCCCATTCTCCCCACCCCCCACCCCCATTGAACTTCAGCTCACTCCTGGAGCTCTCCTCCCTGTCATTGCACGCATCCCATCCCTTGTCTAGCTGCTCCTCCTTTCCCTCTCCTCTCTGTCAGCATGTCAGGGGAGTAGGGGGAGGGAGCCTATTTTCCCCCAGGGCAACTAAAGGTATAACCCAGGATACTCAAGCTAGGAGAAGGTTGAGTATCCTGAGGCGGGAGTTCTCTGCTTATCTGGCTGCCCCCTGGCATTGGCTCTGCCTGGTGCCTCTATCGCTGGTGTTTCCCCTTGAGACCCTTCGAACCCCGTTGCTGCCTTCCCCATCCCTTCTCTTCCCGTTCCTATAACCTCAATGATGAGCCGTACTCTCTGAGGCTGGGTTCCCCAGCTGTGGGAACGAAGAGCAGTCTTGAGCTACTCAAGAGACCGGCTGAGAGGTTTCCCCTTAAGGGGAAACACCAGCGTTTTTTTCCCCCCAAGGGTCTCAAGGGGAAACACCAGCGTTTTTTTTCCCCCCANTTTTTTTTCCCCAAGTGTAGATCCCCTCGTATCCCTGTTTGGGGTTCTTCCCCCGGGGCCTTATCTGGTCCCCTTCCCCCTCGGGGCTGGTGTTCCCCTGTGTCCCTGCTCAACCTCCATCTTCCCGAAAGGGGAAACCTCTCAGCCGGTCTCTTGAGTAGCTCAAGACTGCTCTTCGTTCCCACAGCTGGGGAACCCAGCCTCAGAGAGTACGGCTCATCATTGAGGTTATAGGAACGGGAAGAGAAGGGATGGGGAAGGCAGCAACGGGGTTCGAAGGGTCTCAAGGGGAAACACCAGCGATAGAGGCACCAGGCAGAGCCAATGCCAGGGGGCAGCCAGATAAGCAGAGAACCCCCGCCTCTGGGAAGATGGAGGTTGAGCAGGGACACAGGGGAACACCAGCCCCGAGGGGGAAGGGGACCAGATAAGGCCCCGGGGGAAGAACCCCAAACAGGGATACGAGGGGATCTACACTTGGGGAAAAAAAACACCAAGCCAGGGTACAGCAGAACACACACTGGGGGGGAACCCCCCCAAACAGGGAGCTCAAGGGGGGGCACCCACTCCAGGGAAAGAACCCCACGCAGGGATATGGGAGGCCACACACTGGGGGAGGGAAAGAGCCCCAAACAGGGATACAGGGGGACACACTTGGGGGCGGGGGGAAAAGACCCCAAACAAGGATACGGGGAAGAGGCTTTTCTAGACACACTGGGTTAAGGGCACACTCTCCGATACAGACCACAAGGAGGGACGAGGACTACACCAAGGAGACATCCAGTAGGGACAAAGGGGGAAAGGACTAGGAACCTACAACCACACACCACAGGGACCCAGCTGCCCTCAGGGAGGGAGAGAGGGGGAAGGATCCAGCACATAAAGGGAACAAAAGAGAAGGTTCACACAAGGCTCCCAGCATCTTGTGAACAGGGAGGAGTAAGAGCAGTTGCTCCCACAGCCTCCTGTAGCCACACCATGGGTTATATATCCTCCTGTGGCCAATCAGGAAGCTGGGAGCCAAGGCCAGGGAGACGAGGCACAGCTGGGGAAGGGCATGGCAACACAGGGAGGTGGAGGCCTGAAAGAGGACACAGGCATCCAGACCTGGCCATTATCACTGTCGAGTGGCACCAGTCCCAGAGGCAGAGCTCCAGACCTTCCAGGGGTTCGAGACCCACTCCTGACAGTATCCCTGAGCCCCCAGGATCACCCAAACACCAAGAACCTCAAGACAGCAGGGGCATATAATGGGGAAGATTTGATAGGCAGACATACTACTGCCTAGCGGAATTAGGTGTCTTGGGATGGGATCTGGAAGGAGAACAATAGAGCCTGGACCAAGGATATAGCTACTTGGCCACAGGAAAGAGCATTTTGGGCTAGGGACAAAAAGGGGAAGACAAGGAGCCAGGGTGGCAAGGCATAAAGGGACAGGGTTAATGGGATACCCCATTGGGTAGGGGGGGAGGAGTACCAACCATAGGGTGAAATAATGGAGTAAAACAATGACAGGTAAGACAGAAAAGGGGTGGTGGGAAAGACCTAGCATCAGAGGTTGCCGTTGAGGGCTGGGTAGCAGTCCCGGGTCTAGATGCCACCGGCAGGGCCCTAGGAGCAAGTGGAGAGTCCGCCGGCAGGGGCTGGGTGGCCAAATTTAGTTCAGGACTCATCTCGGGGATGAAGGTTGTTCCTAAAGGCCCTCTTGGTGTCCATTCCGTCACCTTCGGTTTGGCAGGGAAGAGCAGGAGAACCGTCCACTCTGGGAGCAGCGAGGACCATGAAGGGACCCAATTATTGTGGTGGATGTTGCCAAGTCGCCTGGCATCCCACGGCGGAGCAGGGCTTCTCGGGCTAGGGTGTTGGGATAACGGTAGATGCATCGGAGCCATAGCCGGGTTCTGTTGCGGGGGGTGACACACTGCGCTGCAGACCGTGGAAACCATTCGGGATGAGGACCCTCTAGTGGTGGCCAAGCCACCGAGGCATAAGACTGGAGATGTTGGGGTCCGGACCTTCCACATGAAGCCCTGCAGAGTGGTCCCTATGACCTTCACAGGAGGGGCTCTTGGCCATGGTTGAATGTCTTTATGAGAAGGAGATAATGCCTGAGTCTCTAAGCCAGAGAAAACCTTGGAGGGAGCGAATACCCTCTCCTGCATGGTCTCCATCTCCAGTTTTTCTCCCAGAACTCGAGGCTATGTCTTCTGCCGACTCAGTCTCGTAGAGTTCTTCCCCGTCCGATGATCCAGCAGTCACGTCGCTCCACTCTTCCCACTCCTCCGAGGCTGACCACTGTCCTTTATCCCCTGCCCAGGGGTCTGGTGGCTTCTAGGGGCAGGGGTTACGATCTCCTTGCAGTATTTTGCCCCTTCCTCTTTATGGATGTAGCCAAAGTTGCTGCTACAGAAGCACCAGTCCCTTGTGCCAAATAGGCCTGGACCTTGCGATGGGCCTCCCACATCATTGGGGAAGTGTCGCATTCTCCTGGTCCCTCGTTAATGTATAACTCCACCACCTGGTAGGAAGTCCATTCCCAGGATGTGGGGAGCTCCATTGGTCGAGTGGGGGAAGCACCTCAGGGTTGCCCCAACCCACTAGTCAGAAGTTCCCCACACAAGGTCGGTTTGTGGTGGGAGCAATCTGTCAGGGGAGTAGGGGGAGGGAGCCTATTCCCCCCCCCCCCGGGGCAACTAAAGGTATAGCCCAGGATACCCAAGTGAGGAGAAGACACCAGGAAAGGGGAAACCTCTCAGCTGGTCTCTTGAGTAGCTCAAGACTGCTCTTCGTTCCCACAACCGGGGAACCCGGCCTCAGAGAGTACGGCTTTTCTAGAAACACTGGGTTAAGGGCACACTCACCGATACAGACCACAAGGAGGGACGAGGACTACACCAAGGAGACATCCAATAGGGACAAAGGGGGAAAGGACTAGGAACCCACGACCACAGGGACCCAGCCGCTCTCAGGGAGGGAGAGAGGGGGAAGGATCCAGCACATAAAGGGAATGAAAGAGAAGGTTCACAAGAGGCATCCAGCGTCTTGTGACCAGGGAGGGGTAAGAGCAGTTGCTCCCACAGATTCCTGTGGCCAATCAGGAAGCTGGGAGCCAAGGCCAGGGAGACAAAGCACAGCTGGGGAAGGGCGTGGCAACACAGGGAGGCAGAGGCCTGAAAGAGGACACAGGCATCCAGACCTGGCCATTCTCGCTGTCTAGAGTGGCACCAGCCCCAGAGGCAGTGCTCCAGACTTCCCAGGGCTGGGGGTTTGAAACCCAGTCCTGACACAGCACAGCAGTTCCCTTGACTTCCAGTGCTCCCTGTGTCTTGTCATTCCAAACCCCTCTTCCCTGGTCCAGACACTCCTGGAGACCCCTTCTCCACCATTCCAGCTACAACCAGTTTAGTTTAGGTCCTCACAGAGACCGCCTCCTTTTCTGCATGTACACCCAATAGTCACTCCCTCCTTGGTGTTAGTGCACCCAGTGAGCAGGTATCCACACCACAGTAGCATGCCTCAGTAATGATGCACCCATTTACCCATGTATTGTGCATGAATAGCTGTACACTCCTCCCTCCCTCACTTCTTGAACTGCACCTGATGTAGGTTTACATTTAAAAAAAAATTCAATTGGCATTGTCCATGTGGGCAATATGCCAGCACAGGGCATCCTGGCACCTCGGGTCTTGCAGCCATCATTCTCCTGCCTGTACAGGGACACTGGCTCATGGGAAGCAAGAGGGAGGGGCTACTCCAAGGCAGCACCATCTGTCTCTAGGATGTAATGCAGGCACTGTGACCATCAGGGGGCCATCTCCACCTTGAAGGCAATCTTCCCTGTGATGGATTGCCAGTGTTGCTTGCGCACCCCAAATGCCCTGTAGCAGCTTAGCGGTGTTGGTGTGTAAGTGGATGCAGGATCAGGTCCCATACTAAGCACTTACTCTGGAATTAACTCAAAACAGTCTTTTATTCAGTATTGTTCAGACTCAATCCTCTATATACAACTTTCCTCAAGCCTCCAACATAGTCACCATAACCCCCCCCATCCATCCATCCCCCATCCTTCTAGCCAGGAGTTCAGCATCTGGCTGATCTTAGTCCCAGCACAATATCTCAGCTTGCCTTCAGTTGCTGTAGACTGGTCTTCTTTTGGTGTCCAGGGGGTTAGAAGTTTTCTCCCCCTCCTGCTTCTTGCCAGTCAAGCCCCTCAGCAGCTCCTTGGCATCTCAATCCTCAGGCTTGGCTATCTGCATCCACACTCTTGCTGGAGTCAGCAACACGCTAAGAGACCCCAGCAGAACTCCCCTGCCTTGGGAGTCCACAAACAGACTGCCAGTCACTGTAAAGAGCTTTCTTCCTCTGCTGGAGCCCAGAACTGACTAACTTTTCTCCTTTCTGGCTCAGCTTTATGGCTGGGCTGAACTGGCCACACCCAGCTACTTCCTTTTCCTGTTTAGGGAGCAGCTTCCTCCTTCCTAGGTAGCCAGCTGCTCAGCTGAGCTTAATTAGCTCTCAGCTAGCTAGTGAGCAGCTTGCTGGCTGCTTAAACTGGCTGAATCTCTGCAGCTGCTAGTTAGTAGTAAGCTGCTCTAAGGCTTCCTGCCTCTTTCATGTTGACTTCTGCCAAGCCTTGCACAGTCCTCAGCTTTTCTCAAGCTGGTAGCTGGATCTGTCGCCACCCTGCTACTGCTGTTATAGTAAGTAACAGCTCTATTAGGCTGCAATCTGTTACATGCCCATTCCATCATGCACCTGGTGGTACTCAGCTGCCTGTTGAAGTGGGCCTCTCCCAAGGTATGTGCCACGGGATAGGCCTTCATGAGTCACTGTGTAAGGGGGTAGGTCAGGTCCCTCAGGATGACAGGCTTCCTAGGGTACCCCTTTGATGATGGCGATGGCATTGGGTCCTATATATCCTGGTGAAGAAGGAGACTTCTGCAGGATGTGGGCATCATGGCTCCTGCCCGAGCAGCCAGACAAGTTAGAGAATACATCTGTGAACCGGCCACAGAGTGGTACCCCAGCCATGTACTATATGGACCGGGCAGATAATGGTGATGTGGATGCCATCACCTTGATGCAATTGGGGAACACACCCCATGTGGAAGCCTTCCATCACCTGCTCTGGGTTGATGCATTGCATTACCATGTCAAGGTATTTCCTTATCTAGAGAACATAACACATACACTTTTCTCTTGTTTTAAGTGGTCTGTGCTGCTCTTGTCCCCTATTCTGTTATCCTGGGCTCATTCTGTGTACTTGACCATGGACCGGCTTGCCAAGACAGGTGTCTTGGGCTGTTCCTTGTGCAGGGGCCCAGTGTATAGGGCATAGAGGAGTTGGGCGGTGTCTGAAACCTTGGCCCGGACTGACATTTGGCTAAGGGATGATGTGCCGGGGCTATTGGCTGACCCATCTTCCAGGTCAGCTGGCTATTGGTTCATGAGCTGGTATATACAGCTGCTGGGTCACCATATGGCCGGGCTGGAGTGCGAGGAGAGGGTGGCCAAGCTGGGCTTCCTGGTGTGGGGGTCCAGTGGACTGACTCCTCCCTTTGAGGTGATGGGACTGTGGGATGTAATGAGAGCAGAGCGGAGTTCCCGAACCCGAGCTGCTGCAACCCCATTGGAACTTTGTGCTAGCTATGGATTTTCTGTGTGAGTGATCTCTCGAGGGAGGGGGCTTGCCTTCCTTCATCTCGCTCAGCTGCTATGACCCCCTTGTAATTGTTCCCCATTGGATTGCCAGTGTGAGTGATCTATGACCCATGGTGTTAAGGGCATCTGGAAGGGACTGAACTGGCAGTCTGCCAGGAGGACTGGTATTTTGGCTGAGTGTGGCTGCTTTCATATGTCTCCTTTCTGCTTTCCCCTTTTATTCCCATGCCATTCATAGAGTGTGCACTTTGCTCCTTGCAGCCGGCTTTCGGTGGGTGGTGACTGGTTTCCCCTGTGGCTGGCTGGCACCTCCATGTGCTGATATGTTTACCAGGGATTGCTTACCCGACCTCCACCCCACCCCACCCTCGGTGCGGGTGGATGGAAGCGGCTGCTGTGGCTTCTTTTGCCTGCAGTTCACCATATCTGACCATCATGACAGGGGGTAAGGTGCTGTTAGTGAGGTGGGGTCAGGGTCAGCTGTCCACACACTTGTTAGGTTCCTCCATCCTGTCCGGGGCATGGGAATGGTGGGATGGCTCACGGCCTGACCGGGTGGGCCTGCACATTTCTTCTGTGCTGCTCGGTGACCCTAGTGGGTGGGGGGGGGGGGGGGGGGGGGCGGCAGCTGCAGTTGTTTGCCCTGGGCCAGTCTGGAGAGGCATCTCGCTGCTGTCATGTTTGTTTTCACCCAAAGTCACGGATACTGAGGAAGTTGGATTAATGGGTACAAAAAACAAAGCGCTCCGAGAAGACGACATCTGTGGCAATGCGAAAGATGTTTCAAGAAAGAGTAAACAGGCAGAAGAAAAACAGAAAATAAAAACTGACTTTTAAGTAAAATCGGCAACAACTTGGTTTTATATAGTGCTCCATATGTTCAACATGAATAATACCCCGAGGCGTTGTAGAGTGAAATAAGGCAAGGAGATTGCTCAAAGCAAGAAACTAAGAAAATAATTAACTTCTTGAAAATGTTTTCAGCTTTGAGTAGGTGCAATTCTTTCCTTTCGATGACTGTTGGTAATGGCACTGAGGTGCTGTTGTTTTACATAATTGGCTCTGGACTGCAGCCATGTTGAATTGAAAGAGCAAAGACTGCCTGTAGTTCAAATGCTCGTTTTGTTCTTTAAAATATAAGGCTGCAGCACAAGTTCCATCGCATAGATATATATTATACTTGGCTGTTTAGAGGCATCGCCAAGGCTCTTTTGGGACACTTAACCTTGGGGAAAACTCAACAGGTGAGGGTTATTACCTTGCTTTATTTATTTGTTTTTATTTTAACGCAGGAGAGATCAAAGGGTCTGATCTGATCTTGATGGGGAGGAGTGAGGTTAGGTGAATTTGCTCAGATACTGCTTCCAAAAAATGTACTAGTGCTAAATAGAACAAAGTCCTTGTAAGAGCCACAGCAACAAAGAAAGAATACTCTGGCAAAAAACCTAGTTGTGTAACATTTCATGCCATGGGTCATGCTTGCTCTAAGGCACTCTTCATTCTCATCAGAGAACAAAGGGTAGCATGCCACAGCTATTGTACAAAGTTGAGCGTTCCCGTTCTCTCCTGCCTGTTCCCCAAAGCCAATTTGCCCACATCAGCTTAAGTTCAGAGAACAGTGGCATGTGCTTCCTTTCTCCCAAGCCATTTCCCCTAGAGATACAAAACTGAGACTGCATGGCTGAGATATCCTCCTCCTTCCACTCCAAATTAATTTTACATTTGTTGCCTGATGACAGCTCAACAAGTAAATTGTTTGCTTGCAACTGGAGCATTGCTGAAAAAATTGCAGGTGCTAGTTATATAAAGGTTTTCAACCCTTTTCTAGCCAAAGTCAAGGATTCCTGTCTCAGCTGTGACAAGTCCCCATGCTTTTTGACTTTAAAAACATGTTCAGTCACTAAACCTTTAACACTAGATTCTATTCTGGGTTAAATTTTCAGACATAGTAAAAGAGTTTAATTTAAATAAAAGAGTTTAATTTTCCAGACATAGGTCGCTTATTGTAGGATATGTAAACTCCCTCTTTGTATGCTCACACTGATAGCTATGCTCAGGAAGCTTAGGCTTGACTTGTCCATACATGAAAGCATCCAAGTGCAGATGTTCTATAGCTTATTGGGGCACCCAGGATAACATAGGTGACTGGTAACTGTCCGGGGGGTTGGACAGGGCATCTATAGGGTTCTATAGGGCTTCTGAAAATCAGTGGGGCTTCCCATGAGTCACCTATGCATGCTGCGCTTGTGGCTAAAGGGAAAGGAATTATCTTAAGTATTGGGAGGGTTAGGTCCTGGGCTTGTGGCCATCTCAGGTTTTTGCCTTGTAACCCCTTGGAGAGAGTTGGTCCCCAGCCACCTGGCTCACCTGAGAGCAGAGAGAAAGCTGACTGGGAGGAGAGTGACAATGTAAACCTGAGACTAAAGCCCAGGGAGTTTTAAAGAGAGACCATCAAAGGGGGGAAGGAGAAAGAGGCAAAGAGCTTAAGTCAGAGGCTCATCTCAGACAGGACTGACTTAAGTGCCCAGGGTGAACATAAAATGTGAGGCCCCCAGAGCCCTCCCCCCCTCTCTAGCAATTGGCAGTTTGGTGCACCCCGCCCCTGTAGGTGAGGTGAGAGGAGGAGGGTGCAGGATCCACAGGAAGCAGCCACACCAAAACTGAGAGTCACAGCCAGGGAGAGGGCCCCACAGAAATAGCCTGTCCCAGGGCTTCAGGAACACTGCACCTGAGACTATCAGGACTGGCCTCCCTGTGGAGTCTCCTCTGACCCTGGGGCCTGGGTCATGGCCTCTCCTGGCCCTGTTCTCAGGCAAGGATGCTATAATCAGTGTACAATGCACAAGTGACATTTTAATTTTTTTGGTTGTATAACTGCTTTGGTGTGTTGGCTGCATGAGAAAAACACCTGGAACTAAAAGTGTTTCCGCTAAACTCCCTCCCAACTTTCAATTCCTTCCTGAAAACCTACCTCTTTCCTCAGGCTTTCTCTGGCTCGTCATGAGTGAAATTGCATCCTCCTCCCTTCCTCAGAATCTTTTCCCTGTAACTAAGTGAAGTATGTGCACCTGCATCTTCTCAACCTCATGGATGTATCCTGGTCTATCCCGATATTCACCTCTCCCTTGTCTCCCCCTTCATTGTCTCTTAGATTGTAAGTCCTTTGGGGGTAGGGACCTGTCTATAACTACTGACTGTGCAGTGCCAGGTACACCACTGGCGCTATATAAATAATAAATAGCAATAATAAATAATTAATAGTTGCAGCTACACTGGACCTATGAGCCTGGCTGGGAGGGAGGGGGTTATGCCAATGTGGAATGTGTGCATAGACAAATGGGTGATTAGCACTTGCTAAGTGCCTTAGACTGCAATGTACTTAATGGACTAATCAAATCTAGTCAGCTTCACCCAGATTGATTTAATTTGCAGGACAAAGGAGCTTGTGGTAGGCAAATTTCTCTTTCTTGGAAACTTTAGGGAGGGGGAAAGGGAATGCCCTAAGGGCATACCTGTCTAGGGTAGGTTTCCTTTTGAGCTAGTGGGATCCCAGTGTGCTGGCAGAAGATTATCTGCTGATTAGAACGGAAGTGGGCAGCTCATTTGCTACCTGTGGGTAATACCTGCAATTTTGGGTCCATATAGTGTGCCTCATGGGTTACCCAAGCTTTGATCAGGCACCTGGTTAATTGAAAACACTGGGGATTACTGTGGTACTGATCGGTACTGGTTGGTAAATCAGTAAAGGAATTGGAACAGTAAATTGAAAAGTCGATACTGGAAGTTGGAAAATTGGTACCGGAAGTTGAAAAACTGGGTCAAACCCCAGTATTTTGTTACACTGGGTAGCCCATTGGGGTACTAATCAAGTACCGATTAGTACCTGATGTTACTGGATCAGGCTGAGTACCAAACGTTTGATGGATATGTACATGTTTTTGTGGGTATTTGTTTCAACTCTACTGCTTACTCAAATGGGAAAGATCTTCAGGTTCAGTGGGATGGTTCCTGCCCTTGTTACTGAGGTATAATTTATGTGCCATGAATCTGATTTATTTCTGCAAATGGAATAGACTGAGGCCGCTTTTAGACGAGCGGCGCGCGATCGCGCATGGCGATCACACATACTTTGAAACGGCCGCCTTTATTAATTACATGAGATGGAAGCGGGGTATTATGTGCATATTATGGGGGTGGCGCATTTTAAAAGTCCGCGAATTAAATACCTCACGATCGAGGTATTTAATTCACGGACTTTAAAAATGCGCCACCTCCATAATATGCGCATAATACCCCGTTTCCGTCTCGTGTAATTAATAAAGGTGGCTGTTTCAAAGTATGCGCGATCGCCATGCGCGATCGCACGCCGTTCGTCTAAAAGAGCCCACAGAACATGCAGACTTTGCAATAATAAACCCTTCCACACAGCAATAAACTTCTTTTAATGTTTCAAACATTTCAGAGTTTAGATTTCACATAATTTCAGTGCCACAAGGGGCTTCAGAGTGAGCAAGTGGGTCATCTGTGAGTCAGAGGAAGGTCTTTATGGGACAGGGGGAGACCTTCTGTTTCTCAGGGCAGAGCCAATCTTCCCTCACCAAATTTAGCCTGAAGTTATGCCACTGCTTCCCATGCAGGGATCCCCTGGCTGCATTTACAGGAAGAGGGGTGCCAGTAGTGGAAAGGAAAGCGCTGCCAACCTAGAGAGGTTCAGCTAAAGAGGCAAGAGAGGATAAGGCTGTGCTGACAAGAATAGGAACGAAGGTGCCTCCAGGAAGAGAGGATATTCCATCTTCTGCATCAGACCCCATTCCAATCTCGCTAGCCCTCTGGTCACAGGCATCCTCAACTAGAGGGCAGTAGGACTCAGGGGTGAGAAGCTCTACATATCATGGCCTACTAAAAGAAGTGAAGGGAGATCAGGAAGCTGCAGGTGGCAGGTAGCGTAGAATCGAAAACAACCGTTCCCAGTTTGTTAGGAAATCCCATCATATCAGTCAGGAACATTACTGAATGTACGGTAGAATTTTCAAAGTCTGGGATGAGTTTTGTGATTCTGTTGCTTTCAGGATTGCAATGCAGGTAGCCGTTTTTTGGTACTTTACTTTTCCTAACTGGTACTTTTTGTCTCTTGTCGGTATCTCTTGTGATTTGTTGGCACCTTCCATGTCTTGGTGGTCTTGCTTTCTTGGCTCCCAGCCTCATGCCTTTTTCCCTCCGAGTGCTCTTCTCCCAACTGTGAGGGGTGGGAGGAGAAGGAGGTTGCACCTGCTGTGTCTGGACCGCGTTTACTGCTCCTGCCTCCTTCTCCTGCCAATGTGCTGAACGTACCAGCGTGTTCCAAAAGTGCTGAAAGTACCTACCAAAGGGCATTCCCAAATGGAAACAAATGAGCATGGCCAAAACCTGGAGAGACGTGAAATGTTGGGTGTTTATGGAACTGTCAGGGGACCAGCAACTCCAACGATGTGCCGCTGTCTCAGGCTGTCCACTTAGACACCAGTTAGGGTCAGAGCTTCATTACATTAAGTTCTGTGAAAACAAAGGGGAAGACATTTGGCCAAGTATTTAACAGGCAGGGGTAGGATTTGGGGTGTTATTTTATAGGTATTTTGTATATTTTTATACGTTTGAAAGGGTTTTATTCTCGTATTTTATATGTACATTTTTCTAATGATGTTACCTGCCCTGAGCCATTAGGGAAGAGTGGGTTAAAAATTAAAACAAACACACACAAGCAAACAAACAAACAAACAAACAAACAAGAGAACCTCTGCCTCAGAGAATTTAATTCTCATTGAGTTCCACTAGGAGTTGGGCATCTTCCTCTCTTAAGTTCACTGAAAAATCTCAGCTCTGTTGTCCATCAGCCTTAGTAGAAGAGAAAAAATGGTCTTAAGAAGGAGCAACAATGATTTATTTTTCAATGAACACAACTTCATTTGTACATGGGCCGAATTCTCAGTTTCAATGGCTCTTTGATGGTCGCATCCCCTTCTTAATGGTTGTACTGGCACGGGGTAGCTGGCTTAACTGGGAATGGGATGTTGCAGCCCTTCTTACAGTCAAACAAGCTGTGTGACTGCAGATCATGCATTATTATTATTTATTATTATAAACATTTATATAGCGCCAGTAGTGTGACCTGGTGCTGTACAGAACATAGAAATAGACGCGGTCCCTGCCTGTGACTTACAATCTAAAAGACAAGGAGAGGGAGACAGGGAGAGGGGACAGTGGGAGAAACAGGGGAGAAGACCAACAAACAACAAACATTCAAGCGGATGCGAAGTCTCAGGTGCGTGTGCTTGACTTGGTTACAATCAGGTTGGTTGCAGCAGTCTGCAGAGGAGGGCAGACAGTATTAGTTATACAGGAATGTCTAGCAGGCACCAGGTTTGTAATGTAGGACTGCCCCCAGCACATTTTCCTGTGGGGGACTGCACAGCTGGATTTCCCTACTCTGCAATCCTCCACAGGATCACCAGCAAAAATGCATTTGGGGAAGGGGGGCGGTCCCACATTACAAATCCCACACATGCTTTGCTTCCAAACTCTCTCCCGGAGACAAATCGAATGTGATAAGTATCGTGAGAAAGTTCCCTGAGAAGTGTAACCCCATTTCTTCTCAGGAGGACCAAAAAAATTGAATTAGTGGGGAAGGACAGAAATTAGAATCACCAGGAAAACCTAAAGGGGGGGGCAGTTCCCCATGACAACTGAAGCTATAAGGAGACCCCAATTCCTAAGCAGCCTCTCATAGTTCAGAGCACATGCAATCCTCTGATCTTGGGGAAAACGCAATGACTGTTCCAGTATTGCATTTTGTCTTATGTTCCTCAATTTTAGCCTTTCAAGAGTGATGGCAATAGCATAGGAGCTCCCCTGGTGCATGACAGAAGCCCCCAATATGACATTCTAAACCACGGGGCCTCCTAGTGGTTAAAGGAGATGTGAACACCTATGTTCTTAGGCCAGAAAACATCCAATTTATCATTCCTGTTGCAACATTCTTTAGAAGCACATGCAAGAGCCCCAACACTGATAACAAAAAGCATCTTCTTCCTAAGACAGACCCTAAACTGGGTGCATGAAATTCAATTTATGAGCACTTACATGCAAAACCCAACCCTATCTCTCATACTGCAGGGTTTTAAGTTATTTATAACTAGTGGGTGAATAAGAATTATAGGGGTGTGTGTGTGTGTGTGTGTTTGTGTGTGTGTTGTAGGATTATCTGTCCTTTCTCCTCCATCTGGCTAGCAGAGGTGGGGTAGAGGGAAGACTTGTAATTTGCTGGTGCAAATTGATGCCAGCCCCAACTGGAGACAAAATTGGGCTATCTACCCAATCTGGCAACTTTGCCACATTTAAGTTTCCCCATCTATATGAGACCCCCTTCTCCATGCTAGAAGTCAGCATCCCAAGGCCACGTTCCTCCCTTCCCATACCATATCCCAATGCATTCTCTTCCTCCCATTCATATAAACTCCCGATAGGGATCCCTCACAGGAGCCTGGAAGTAGCCAGGCCCCCAACTACTTATCAGAAACTCGGGGAGGCTGAAGGAGCAGTATTTAGATGGGGTGCACCACCCTCTTCCTGTGGATGGTTATATTCCACAGGCGGGAAGGGGGCAGAGCACCCCCCACAGGCCTGGTGCAGAGGATCTGAGGGGAGGAGCGCCCAATCCAGGTAGGCCTTTGAGGGGGGAAAGGGAACCTACAGGAGAAGGGGGGCCCACACAGGTGAAAGAGTGGGGAGAGAAGACCTAGTCAGTCCCGAGCCTCGCGTACCTTCCTTGTCCGCCTTGGCGTCGACTACCTCTTGCGTGCACGGTGCGTCCAGGTGGCTCCTCAGCTCGCTCCTTCGGTCCCCTGAAGCCGTCACCGCTCTATTGTTTCCTGCCCCCACCTCCCTTCCCCGCCTTGCCCTTCTCATGCATCTCCCTTCTCATCCTCAGGATTTATGTCATCAAAAGACAGGAAGAGACAAACAGCAGAAAAACAAAGGGTATGAATTTTGCTCGTTGTTCTACCCTAAGAGCAGCCACTGGGATCTTCTTCTGACACAAAGGCAGAAAGAGACACGGGTTCCCAGTTCTTGAAGTTTGACCCTGAGACTCCCATTTTGGCCTATAAAGAAACTCAGGGTTAAACCACAAGAGGTGAAACTAGAGCTGCAACCTCTCCCTTGAAGATTCGGGCACCCCCAATGAATTGGGTGGGGAGGATCAACCTGGTCCCATTTGGACACCATCGATGCCTGAACAGGACTCAATGGGCAGCTCAAACGTGCCAGCTGGTCTTTAAAAGTGATAGGCCCAAGCTGGGACTGTTGCAGAGCCCAGCTACACAGTAGTCCCAGCCTGTAAGTTTCAAAAACTGCTCCCCCACAAAGCACCTCTCACCTGAGAGGCGCTATGTGTGTGTGGGAGGACGGGGAGAGACAGCACTGACCGGCCTTTGAAAGTGACAGGCCCTGGCTGGGACTGCTGCAGAGCCCAGCTACACAGCAGTCCCAGCTAAGGTCTGTAAGTTTCAGAGGCTACTCCTCCTGCAGTACCTCTCACCTGAGAGACGCTATGTGTGTGTGTGTGTCTGTTGGGGGGAGGCAGTGCCGGCCGGCCTGTGAAAGTCATAGGCCCCAGCTGGGACTGTGGTGCATCTCAGTTTCAAAAGTGGCTTCCCGACCACAGCACCTATCAGAGCGCTGTGTTGGGGAAGCCCCAGCCCTGCAGTGCTCCAGCCAGGGCGTGCCAGTTTTTCTGGGTAATGCTCATGTTTTTAGGCATCAGGCACCCAACTGGACCTCGGGTAGTCCGTTTGGTACTCAGTGGGATGTCCAAAAATGTGGGCATTACCAGCAGGTACTAATTTTAGTACTTGTTGCAGCTATAGTGGTAACCCTAGTTCAAGAGACACTTCAAAAGAAGATCTGCTCTGCTGTCAACACTCCCTGTTGGAGGAGTGGGATCTGTGAACAGGGAGTATTAATCTCCTTAAAAGGCCTTGTGCTGTGTCAGTAAACCCATGGTTTAATGTTTGGAGACAGACCTAAGTGAACTGGCAAGCTTTGAGGAATTATCATTGTGCATGCGGTTATGCACAGAAATGAGATTATTCACTGGAATTTTCCGAACATGAGACTTCAAAAATAAGTCTGGTCTGATCTAGTAACTCAAATAATTAAGTGTGTTATATCAAGGGGTTAAAGTGTTGGTATTTCTGGCACCAGAGGAAGGCAGGGACTCTGCGTGGTAGTGTTGGGGGAGTGAAGCTTAAAACACCTTAGCTATGCACACATTTCTTCCTGTTTGCCAAGCTGGCTCCCCAGGGGATGAAGAGCATGCCTTTTTTTAACCGGAGGGGTGGGGGGGTGGGGGGAATACTTAATGATTTGCATAAAAAGTGGAAGTATGTCCAAAGGAAAACACAAACATGCTCAGAATTTTTATAGCCATTTACATCTTGGCATTTTGCCAGTACTGAAAAGGTTATGGCTGTCATGTCTGGATGTGGTGGAAAGTCTTTCACCCTTTCCTGAGTAATTGTACATCAGACTGATAGGTAAAGTGGAATTTGTTATGAACAGCTTCCTTCTATGCTTGTAGGGTTTACTGACTCACGGGATTTAACGAGAAGGACTCCTTTTATGCACAGACATCTCTCACTGGAATAATTATACAATTGTTTGCCTTCCTCCAGCAAAAGAAAGTACATTGTAAAACCTACCAGCTCTTGGGCCTCTTTCCCTTTTGCATAAACGCAATAGCTAGACTGTGAATCATTAATGACTGTGCAAAATGCTAAAGAGTGTGTGCGTGTGTGTGTGTGTGTGTGTGTGTGTGTGCATGTGTGTGTGTTTGTATATATATATATAAAAATATTAAAATAATGAAAATCTGTTTAGAGTATTGTTGCTGTGTTGGACTGAAGTATGAGAGAGTCAAACTCGTTAAGGTACTACCTTTTATTGGACCTACTTCTGTTGGGGAATATATGCAACCGTTGGAGCTTCATGGAGTTCGTCTCTTCAGGCAGGAGTAAAGGGTAGGTTTCCAAAGGCACTAGGCAAAGGTAGTCACTTAACTACCATTCAAAGTCCATAATTAGGCTCCTATGCACCACTTGCATATGAAAATCTGTCTCAAAGTGCTCATTATCTAGTAGGCAGGAATGCATGCCCTTCATTGCTCTCCAGAAATAGAGCGTGGTCGCCATGTTGGTTCCAAATGAAAAAGGGACAAAGTAGTTAAAATATCTTTTATTGGACCAACTGTTGTTGGTGGAAATAAGCAAGATTTCAGGCCACACAGGGCCCTTCCTCAGGCATGTTGCATGGTCACTAGAAATATATAGACTGAGCAAATGTAGAGCAGGTATGTATAAGGGGGCTCTATAGTACATAAGATGTTCCATACTGGGTCAGACCAATGGCCCGTCGATCCCAACATCCTGTCTGAGAGTAGTCACCTCTGCTTGCTTCAAAGCAATAGATCATAATGGAGTGATCCATTCTAGGATGTGCACAGTAACTCTTCTTTTCATTCTTTGTTTTGTTTTCATTAATAAAATGTCATTTATTTTCATTATATTTTGTTAACCTTTCGTTTTTGTTTTTTCTTTCATTTTTGATTCCCATTGATTTAAATGGAAACACATTTTTTACTGTAACCTTTTTATTTCTTATCCAATTTGAATGATACTTATAAGGGTTGTACCCCAATGGAGGGCATTACGTGTGCCAAATTTAAGAAAGGTTAGATAAAAAAATCTAATTTTATAAGCAGTTGAAATTTGTTATTTTACAAAAATCTGTGTACACATTCCTGGATGTAACAACTTTGTATCCCAACATATTTAGATGAACATTGGTAAGATTATACCCCTCCCCCAGGGTATTATCTATGCCAAATTTAATAAGTATTTCATAAAGGGTACTGATGCTATAAGCGATTTACTTGTAAATGCATTTCTGGCTGTAACAACTTTTTATTCCAGTCTGTTCACATGAAGTATGGCAGGATTGTATCTTGGATATTCAAGGTCATCTCTGCCAAATATAAGAAAGATCTTACAAAGGGACTCAAAGTTAGAAGCCTGCACATGATCTGGAGAGTATGAGCCTATGCCAGGGATTCTCTTATGTTTGTCACTGTCGTCCAAGATGTGCTTGTGATGCCAATTGGCCAGAAGAAATGTTACCATATATCATTCTCTGCTGTTACCACCCCAACCTCACTCCATCACTTGTTACTGGAAGGTGAGAAGCATCTGTTTAGGAAAGAGCCAATAGAGATTCTCTTATGTCCTCTGTCACAGTGCTGCAGAATGTGATTGTGATGATAACTGGCCAGCCTGGATGTGTGAACCATGTTTCCTGATGGCTGGGATGTTTCCCTCTGCCTTGCTGCCTGAAGTACCAGTTATGTCCCTGCTATGGCCACCTCTGAGCCACCCAGGATTGGCTCTGAGGCGATCCTGGGTATGCCTCCGAGAATTGCTTACTGCTGGAAGCATGCAGTAAGAGAGGCAATTGCATCTTTGTCCCAGCCAGGGTGTCTTTGAAATGTCAAGCCAATTGGCCAGAGGATATATCTCTCATTTCTGCTGTTTGGCACAGGCTACAGTCTGGGCGGGCACCCCGGGTGTGTGGGGGTGTCCAACTTGCAGAAAACACCCCAGGAGGGGGAAGGAGGATGTTGGGCAGCACCCGAGGTGCATGGGGATTGGATTTATGTAGCCAGCTGAACTCGTGCAGTGAGCGCTAGCACACACACAAAAACCACACAAAGCCTACCATAAAAGTATGAGAAAATGCTCTGACCAAATCCAGAACTAACCAAAGACACAGAGCAGGCCCAAAGAACAGCAACTTATATCTACTCTCTATGCCCACCTTGAAGCCACCACCGATTCTTCCTCCTGTAAAGGTGGAAGCATGCAGTAATTGGACAGTGATGTGTCTGTCAGTCTGTTGGGCTGCTCCTCACCCTTCTACAGCCCTCTCCCCCCTGACATGCCTGTCTCTGAATAGCACTGCATGTGCTATTTACCTGAATAATGAAAGTCTTCAAGGGGGAAACTTCAATTGCTTATAAAATTTGGACCCTTTGACAAATCTTACTTCAGTTTGACAGAGATGATCCGGAAGGTTCTGTAACCAATGAGAGGAGGAGCTATTCTAGATCTAATCATTTTATTTATTTTTATTTATTTAAACACATTTATATCCCGCCCCTCCTGCAATGCAGCCCAGGGCGGCTCACAACATAAAACAATTAAAACAATAAAATACATTAAAATTCCAATAAAACAATCAAATATTCAATATAAATATTAACAGGGCTTAGAAAACAAAGGGTAGGGGATTAAAAAAAACCCCCCCTACCCTCCCCCAAAGGCCTGGGCAAACAGCCAGGTCTTACAGTTCCGCCGAAACGTTAAAAGGCTTGGGGCCAGGCGAGCTTCCTCCGGAAGGGAGTTCCACAGCCG
>QEPC01013957.1:2397778-2408707 GCA_003113815.1 Sphenodon punctatus
CTAAATGGCAAATGAGATTTAATGTGGACAAGTGCAAAGTGATGCACGTAGGGAAAAATAATCCAAACTATGTGTACACAATGCTGGGTACTAAGCTAGAAGTTACCACTCAGGAAAAGGATCTGGGGGTGGTTGTGGATAATACAATGAAATCCACAGCGCAGTGTGCAGTAGCAGTCAAAAAAGCAAACAGAATGTTAGGAATTATTCGGAAGGGGATAGAGAATAAAACTGAGGATGTCATAATGCCTCTATACAAATCAATGGTACGACCACACCTCAAATATTGTGTGCAGTTCTGGTCGCCCCATCTCAAAAAAGACATAGCTGAACTAGAAAAGTTACAGAGAAGGGCAACAAAAATGATCAAGGGCATGGAATGGCTCCCGTATGAGGAAAGGCTTGGTAGGTTGGGGCTCTTCATTTTGGAGAAGAGACAAGTAAGAGGAGATATGATAGAGGTCTATAAAATCATGAGTGGTGTGGAACTAATAAACAAGGAAAAGTTATTTACCCTCTCAGCTAGTATTAGAACTAGGGGACACTCCCATGATACTCATGGGTGGCAAGTTTAAAACAAATAAAAGAAAATATTTTTTCACTCAGCGTATAATTGGGTTGTGGAATCTACTGCCAGAGTCTGTGGTAAGGGCCAGTACTATAGCTGAGTTTGAAAGAGGTTTGGACAAGTTTCTGGAAGATAGGTCCATTAGCAGCTATTAGCCAGACAGCATCAGGGAACATGACAGGAGCTGGGGGAAAACAACAGGGAATGTATCCCCCATTGTGACCTGTTGGGTGCTTCTCCTAAGCCACTGTGATTGGCCACTGTTGGAGACAGGATGCTGGTCTAGATCGACCATTGGTCTGACCCAGTATGGCACTTCTTATGTTCTTATAAGGTCTGTGATACAATCCTTCAAAATTTCATGTAAAATGGTTCGACAAAAAAAGGTTACAGCTAGTAATGCATTTACAAGTAAATTGCTTATAACATAATCTTTATCCAATCCTTCTGAAATTTCACAGACAAGTACTCTTAGGTATAACCTTGCCAAGTGTCATGCCACGCGCAGGATACTGAGGCAGAGGTCGCCAGTGCCACTGCCAGACAGCGGGCACACAAGGTCCGATGTCTGGCAGTGGTATGATAAGGAGAATGGATTCGCCATCTGCAAGGTAAGGCACGGGGGCTGGAACAACAGGGTATGCATTGCCCTCTATGACCTGTTAGGAACAGAAGTCCCCTGCAGAGAGACATTGTCGCCCACCCACTTGTGGAGACAGAATGCAGGCAGGGCTTGACACAGACCATTGGTCTGATGCAGTATGGCACTTCTTATGTTCCTTTCTATCTTTTATATTCTTTAGGAATGTGGCAAAAGATTCAAACGGGCCAGGGAGGGGACCACATGGGGCCTAATTACGCATGCCGAGAAAGCACACAACCTGATGGTGATGTGGGGGTCCTCTGGCATGCAGCATCGGTGCCAGAAGAAGGGGGGGGGGAGACAACTCAAAAGAGAAGACACCAAAGCCCTTCCCCCTCCTCCAGTTCCAATGTGGAGTCCCCTGGGCGTCTCCAGCAGCAAGGGACTTTCGGGCCAAGGTGGAGAGGCCCATCTGGGACTTCATGGCCGGCCTGCAGCAGACAGCAGCCACCATGGAGAACTGACTGGTGGAACGGTTCCAGGTGGCCGAGGTGCGGGAACAGAAGGTGGAGGCGTATGTGCAGTACGTCTCAAAGTACGTCTCCACCGAAATGGCCGACCTGGAACTCTTCCGCCAGTCAGTCTCCAACTGGCAGGTGGCCGTGGCAGGGGCCGTTGACTATGATTGTATCCCATAATACTTGTTGTGACAGGATACCAAGGCTGGCCAGAGGTGTAATGTTTTGAGAAGCTTCTTTATCAGTAGCTGAGCCTGATACCAAAAGAAAGGTTTCTTAACTGGGAATTGAATGACTCAGGCCACGGGGAGGCGCATCTTCAATGGTTAGCACATGTACAGTGTTTGCATAGTGGGTTTGTGAAGCTAGGATACTATAAAGACAGAGAAACCGGAAACCCACATTGGAACTTCACTGCTGACCACTGCACAGAGGTGCTGAGGGGTGCGGCAGAACCTGAGGCCCACTCTGAGATTATCTCGCAGCCGTTGTTGGGGTTCCCCGGTTTGCAGAAAGGGATGTGAGATGCTTTTTTACCTATTATGCTTTGTATTTAATAAAATAGCTTTCTTGACACCATTTCGTCTGAGTCATCACTGAACTGATCCAAAAGAACAAACAGTTTTAAGACACCTGGCAAGTAAAACAGAGGATCTGCAGAACAGATCACACAGATCTAATCTGCGTTTCAGAGGAATAAGGGAAGGGAGAGATGTGAGGGAGCGGATTTGGGAAATTCTGGAGATGGTGTTCCCAGAAGAAAAAGAACTGCACCAGGCCAAAATAGTTACATTCACTTCTGTGGGAGTCATGTCCATCATTGAAGTCAGCTGCTGTATCATACAGAGACACAGGTTGGGTGAAAAGCTGCAATTTCCGATTGTCTTTGGGGCACAACTGCACTGTTACTGTCTATCTCATACATGAATTAGTTTAAATCTGGATTTTAAAAATACAGCCCAGAAGAGTGAAGAGGAGGGACCTGGGATGTAAGTTTCTTGCCAAACGGTCTGTTCCTGGTTTGGAAGGTTGGGAGGAAAGGAGAAACTAGTCTTGTGAAGTGCAGAATCCTAATGGTACCTTTTTTATTACTAACATAGTAAAAACACTGGCACGGATCCCTCTTAGGAACCTCACCACCTATCCTTTATTAAATCCTGTTCCTTGGAAACAAGTGTGAAAGCTGGAAACAACACAAGCTGATAACCTTAGAGAAGCATTCATCCCTGTGTGTCATCAAGAGATTGTGAACATGTATATAAACTAGGGCTGAAAGAAGCCGTTAAATTGATGCTCATGAGAAATTTTGCTGTATCAGGAACAGGGATCAATTTCCTGACTTTTTCCTGATGTGGTTTCTTGATTCTCACAATACCGTGAGATACCGCCCCGATTTACTGACTCTCCACTTACAGTTTACTATGTACCATTCATTTATTGCTTAGCGCATTGCTGTGAATACCATTTAACTTCATTTTGCCCCCACTCTCCACACCTTCAAATCCCTCCTCCAAACCCACCTCTTCCGCTCTGCCCTTCCTAACTCCTGCTAATCATCCCCACCCAGGATTATCCCCCACCTGTTATCTGTAAATTCCCAATTTACTGTAATCAAGTCAAGAACGTGTACCTGAGTTCTCACATCCTCATGAATGTTGCATCTGTTGCCTCTCCCTCTGTTCCCCCTTCCCTATCTCCCCTCCCCATGTCTTTAGTTTGTAAGCTCTCGGGCAGGAACTGTGTCTATCTTATTTTCTGTAAAGCACCAGGTACATCGCTGGTGCTATATAAATGCTTATAATAATTAATAATAATAATAATAATAATAATAATTAATAACAATAAAGGGCACACAGGGTGTCTAGAGCCTACTCTAAGGAACAAAAGTTCCCACAAATGATCATTGTAAAATTCCTTGAATACCTTTACAAGGAAAAAATCCTGAGGCTTGCACAAAAACAAAAAGATCTGGAATATAATGGACTCAAAATAAAGATTTTTCTGGATTATTCCCCTGAAATTATGACCATCATGTGAAAGGCAAAAGAAATCTGTTTTCAGATCCACTAGACATGGACATATTCCTGCAAAGCCCAAGCCCCAGGCAAGAAGAATCTTGAGCCACAGCCAAGAAAGGAGCCAATACAGCCACGAACTTTGGAGCAAGATTTAACAAGAATCACTCTGAAGGCTTATAGTAATAGAATTTGTGGTTACAGGTACTGTGATAGCAATGTACCTGTGTTAAGAGATAAAGATAAGATAGAGGAATATCCTCTGTTCTGTATGAAAAAGGGAAGGGAGAAAAAGATATTGTTCTTTTTTTTAGTTTGTCTATTTTTATATTTATTTGGGCAGAACTGTTAGGAAAGTTCCGTATTGGAAATTATTTATTTATTTAATTAATATATTTATACTCCGCCCCTCCTGCAAACAGCTTGAGCCGCTCTGGGGCGCAGAGGGCGAGGCGATCCCTGAGGTATAAGGGGCCGAGACTGTGAAGGGCCCTATATATTAATACTAATACCTTGAACCTGGCTCGGCCCGCAACTGGCAACCAGTGCAGAGCCCGGAGCACAGGTGTTATGTGGTCCCAGAGACCTGTCCCCAGAAGGAGGTGGGTCGTTGCATTCTGCACTAGCTGCAGCCTCTGAACCAGGAACAAGGGCAGCCCCATGTAGAGCGCGTTGCGGTAGTCCAGTCTTGAGGTGACAAAGGCATGGACGAGGGAGGCCAGGTCTGGGCCAGATTAAGGTAAGTAAAGTAAAATTTTATTTAGGCACGGGCATTTCACCATGACCAAGAACGTGACAGAAAGGCATATAATACAAAATACAAAATGCAGATATACAAAATAAATATTTTACAACAAACACACAACTCACAAATAGCCAATAACTAAAACAGGGTAAAAGAGAATAAAAACGGAACCCATATATCCCTACCAGCTCGTAAATAAATTCATTATCAAACTTATAAAACAAAGAGCCAGGGAACACAACTGAGACCAACCTAAAAAAAACAACACAGGGATTTTTAACAGCTGATAACACTGTATTTATCCAAATACAGGGACACACCCTGCTCAAGCCATGTCTCCTGGAGACAGATCAGGTCAAAGGAACCTATCTGCTCAACCCATTCTCTATCAATAAGCTTGGCCCTTAATCCCACGATGTTCCATGACCCTATTTTAAACTGTTGTAAGGGTAAGAGAGTGGAGTAAGCCCGTGATAGATAACCGAATCTCCAGCAGCTACTTCTCTATTTGCTTCGTCCAAAATTCTAGGATACGGGGAACAACCAATAGGTAGTCAGGCAGAGTTAATCTCTGCCTCTATTTGGACTATATTCTCATTTATAACAGCTCCATTTCTACATTTGGAGCCGGCCTCACCCTGCCGGATGCTCACACTTGACGAGTTGACCAGTCCCCAAAGAGGAGTCTCGTGCACTACAGAGGTGGAGTCGTGAACTTCTATGGGGACTTCTAAATCGTGCTCCACTTGAACCAGACTGGCAGCTTGATCTGACTCAGACGCTATGTAAACCGAAGTTTTAACTTGAAAACTACTCCTACACAATTCTAATTTTTGTAGTAAAATGTCCTGGTCAATAGGAGGCAAATGCTGAAACAGGGAGTTAATATTTGTGCCATCCTTAGACCCAGAGATGTCAAGCAAAAAAGTGGCAAGTTCATTTATGGGAATTAGGAAGAATTGTATGAATATGTTTTACTTTAAACATAGCTGTGCCTCTTTACCTCAAAGAAAACACTGAAACAAGGTCTCCATCTGGCCAAAAGGCACTACACTTCATTAAGAAAAAAATCAAACCAAGCAGGCAATTAAAAAAAGTAGGAACCTAAGGAATAAAAAATTAAATAAATATAGCTCTGAAAAGATACAGCCTATGAGATAGGACTACCACAAATAACTTTGCCACCAAGGCCATAAAGTGGGCCAATGAAAGGATTTAATCTAACAAGAAATAAGGACCCTCAGGCAATGAACCTGAGGTCTAATAATATAGCGGGGATGGGGGGGAGGGGAGGGCTAAGTGAGGTAGAAAGCAATAGTGAGCAATGGTAATGCTTTCATTTCACAACCTAGTCCTTTTAATACTTTGGGCAAAAGGGTGCCCACTTTACTGTTATGTTTGGTTAATTTGTTAAGTTTGTACAATGTTTAATTTGGTAGCGACTTACCTGTTAAAACAACAAGGAAGAAGAAGAAATAGCAAATCTGGCGGGGTTAAAAAACAAGACAAAAATAATAATAATCATTAGCCAAAAGAGATGGACGTTCAAAAGACAAAAAATCATAATAGAAAAAGGTGCACTTACCTTAAGAGTGGGCCGTGAAACTCCATCCTAATACAGAAATGACAAAACATTGGTAATGACAGAAATAATTAAGTTATGGTCTCTAAGGGTATTTTCAAAACTGACGCTACCACTCTTAGCCACACTTTCACACTTAACCCCACCCCAGAAAAATGAAAATGAAAATTTTGATTGCCAATTTACCCAAGGAGTGCCTTTACACACAAAAAATTTGACAGGAATTCTAAAACAACTGAAAAAAAAACCCTATTTGAAATGGGTCCAAATACAAGCTGATTGGCCAGAATATACAATGTGCTAAAAGAATCTCTGGTACCCCCCAGATGTAAATTTCTTATCAAAATGGGAGTTAAATATAGGCCACATGTTAATAGGGCTGTAGTGGAATATCGCAGCGGTAGCTATTTCCGGCAGAAACAGTGTTTCTGCAATTAGTGGAACGGCATGGCAGAGGCTTTCATTCTGCGGTTTCATTCCGCGGTTCCGCGGTTCCGCTTATTTAATTCCGCAACTTAGTGGAATCGTGGAAACATGACATTTTCGCTATTTCCGCAATTCCGCCAGCGCCTTAAAATAGCGGAATAGCGGTTTTCCGCGATTTCTGCAATTTGTCCGCAATTCCGCGATTTGCAGAATTCCGGCTGAATTTGCGGAATATCCGCAGAAAAGTCGCGGTGTGGCACGGGCAGTTCCGAAATGGCGGAACGGAATCGCTGCGCGGTAAAAGCTGCTGCCGCATCAGCCCTACATGTTAATAAAGGAATGAAAACAAAGGGTAATCACCCATATGAACACGTGTGCCTCTTCATTAGAGGCAAAAGAACCCCAAATCAGATTAATGACAAGGTATTATATGACCTACACACAATTCCGAGACCCAACAAAAAAGAATGATGGTCTCTACTGGATAAATTGTGGACAGATAGGCACATACTACCACTGTTGGTGGAAGTGCCCCAAAATTCAATCTTTCTGGAGAGTAGTCTGGTACTATCTCAAGAAATTGACTGGCTTTGTGATGCCATTTAAATCAGATATCACATTACTAGGTCTTTATCCTAATCTGCCCCTCATGAAAGCATATCGGGACCCATGTACTGTACTACTTTTGGCTGCAATCAATGTCATAGCGTGCAAGTGGAAGACCCTAGATGGACCTACAGAAGGAGAATGGATAAATCATACCTGGTTTCTATTTATATTTACTATGGATAAACTCCTATCAGGACTCGCAGACAAAAGAGACTGTACGGCTAAATGGCTGCCCTGCCTAGGCATCTTGAGGGAAAACAATTTCCCACAGATGAACGTTCTTATCTATTTGACTTTTAAAAACAAAAAATGGATAACTATTCAATGTCTGACTGTAATTGCGAGCTCTTACCCGCTGCGAATTGTAAGTTGCTACTGCCATGGCAACGTTGCGGATTTTGATATTGTAAGTTTCCGCTTTTTTGTATATTTATTATTTAACCCTTTTGTTCATGTACCTTATTTGACATGTACTATCAGGAATGATTGCCAAAATAATAACTAAAAAACCCCACAACCTGAGAACCAGGGCTTCCTTAATTAACCTTTTTAGATTTCCAAATTCTCTGTCCATACTGGCATCCATGTCCATTGTGATTTTTTTTTTCAGAAGGCACAAAGGTTACCAGTGTGTGCAGCCATATTAGGTATGTATTTGGCCACGAAGTTCACCATACCTATAAACCTCTGAACTTCTTCGTTCTTTGGGGCAGCATATTAGTTATGGCTAGTATTCTGCCCAGGTCAGTCTGAATGCCTTCCTCTGTTAATCTCTCCCCCAAATACGTGAGCTCTCTGGCCCCAAACTTGCATTTTAGCTTGTTTAATTTCAGACCAACTGTGTGAGCTCTGATCAGTGTTTGATGCAATCTATGACCATGCTCTTCCAGTGTCTTTCCCCATATTAAAATATCATCAGTGTATACTTTTGCACTTTCTGTTCCCTCAGATAAGAACATAAGAAGTGCCATACTGAGTCAGACCAATGGTCCATCAAGTCCAGCATCCTGTCTCCAACAGCGGCCAATCTCGATCGCATGGGAGAAGAACCAGCAGTCACAATGGGCAATCCATTCCCCGTTGTTCACTCCCAGCTCCCAGCAGTAAGAAGTTCATCCCGTAATCTACTTGGTTAATAGCCATTAATGGACCTACTCTCCAAGAACTTATCCAGGCCTTTGTAAGACCCAGCTATACTACTAGCCTTGACAGCGTCCTCTTGCAACAAATTCTATAAGTTAATTATGCGTGTGTGAAAAAGTACTTCCTTTTATTTGTCTTAAATCTGCTAGCAGCTAGTTTCATGGAGTGTCCCCTAGTTCTAGTACTATTTGAGAGGGTAAATAACCGTTCCCTATCTACTCATTAAACACCACTGAAGATTTTATAAACCTTTATCATGTCCCTCTCAGTCTTCTTTTCTGTAAGCTAAAGAGACACAGATTGTCAAGCCTCTCTTTGTACGGAAGCCGTTCCATACCCTTTATCATTCTCGTTACGCTTCTCTGTACCTTTTCTAGTTCAGATATTTCTTTTTTGCGATTGGGTGACCAGAACTACACACAGTATTTCAGGTGCGGTCGCACCATTGATTTGTATAGAGGCATAATTAGATCCTCAGTTTTATTCTCTATCCCTTTGCGAATAACTCCAAATATTCTGTTTGCTTTTTTGACTGCTGCTGCACACTGGGCTGAGGATTTCAGTGTATTGTCCACAATCACTCCAGGATCCTTTTCCTGAGTGGTAACTCCTAGCTTAGTACCCAGCATTGTGTACTCATAGTTTGGGTTATTTTTCCCTATGTGCATCACTTGGCACTTGTCCACATTAAATTTCATCTGCCATTTAGATGCCCAGGTACCCAGTCTTGTAAGATCCTGTTGCAGGTCTTCAGTCTGCTCGTGTTTTAACTACTTTGAATAACTTGGTGTCATCTGCAAATTTGATCACCTCACTCTTAACGCCCTTTCCCAGATCATTAATGAATTGAATACATTAAACAGAACTGGTCCCAATACAGATCCCTGGGGAACACCACTTTTTACATCTCTCCATTGTGAAAACTGACCATTCAGTCCTACTCCTTGCTTCCTATCCTTTAACCAGTTACTAATCCATAGTAAGACACTACCTCCTATCCCATGACTTTTTAATTTTCTCCAGAGTCTTTTATGTGGGACCTTATCAAATGCTTTCTGGAAATCCAGGTACACTGTATCTACTGGGTCTCACTTGTCCATATGCTTATTTACACCCTCAAAGAATTCCAACAGATTAGTGAGGCATGACTTCCCTTGCTAAATCCATGTTGACTCTTCCCCATTAAGCCATGTTTATCAACATGCCCAGCAATTCTGTTCTTAATGATAGCTTCCACCATTTTACCCGACACAGACGTCAAGCTTACTGGTCTGTAGATTCCAGGATCACCTCTGGATCCCTTTTTAAATATTGGGGTTAAATTTGCCACCCTCCAGTCCTCAGGTACAGTGGCAGATTTTAGCGATCTAAAATATCAGTAATCAGATATCTGTTGTACAGTCCCATGAAAGACCTCAGAAGCAGACTTTAATCCAAAAGGTAGGAGTGTGCATGTTGTTTTTGTTATAACGATAACAAAAATTGTCATTTTCATTTTTGTTATTGTGATAACAAAAATGACAAAAAACCAACAAAATCAATAACGATGATGAAAGTAGTTATTGATTTCATTATTGCCTGGTAGCTGTTTTTTTGCAGGAAATGTGGAGAGGGGAGGAGGGAGCAGACATCTCGGAGCCAGAAACAGTGTTGTCTTGAACTGGGAGGGGAAAGACCTGATGGATGTATCTCTGGCCAATGAGTAGTGCAAGCGGGTCCCAGCAGTTGAATGGCAAACTGTGATTCCTCAATGCCTCTGCCTCCCAGAACCAATCAGGAGGGCTCTGGGAGAGGGCACTGCAACCCTTAATATTGTATTGCTGGGCTGCTTCACTCTGTGTTAGCTCTCTTGCTTGTCAGGGTGCGTTTGTAGAAGCAGCTGGTGCTTGCACTAGAAATCCTCCCATATATATATCCCTTATCCCTTCCCTACCACCCAGTCTTTATTCCTTAAGTACACATATGGAGATAGATAGATATAGGTAGTATAGTTTATATATAGAGAGAGATAGAGATAGATTAGAGATAGTAGATATACCTCTGAGTTTTCCTTTTCCCTTCCCCTGTCTGTCTCCCCCTGTCCATATATTATATAGATGTATTAGGATTATAGGATAGGAATATTTTGTAGGGATGGGTGAACGTGGTTCGGAAGTTCGGGGTTTGGCCTGAACTCGGCCTATTTGGATGACCGAACCCAAACATGAACACGAACATACCGAACTGAATTCCAAACGTCGAAATGGCCGAACACTTTGGTCAGTTTGGATCGCGTTTGGTTGAGTTCGGGTGACTAAAATGTGGTCTACTGTCAGGTCACTGGAAGGCCAAACATAGCAGGGAGGGGGAAGTCATCTGACTCAGCTAGGAGCAGACTTCCAGGCACCAGGGGTGGAGACTGGCTTGGAGTAGCAGCCAGCCTGCCGAATCACCATTCCTTTTCGCCTCAGACTACTGGCTTGGCAGTCTGCGATTAGCCACGGGCTAGGCTGCACAGAGCCAATGGGGCTTGCGGTGAAGTGGGCACAGCAAAAAACAAAACTGTCTGCCTCCCCCCTTCCCAATACCTTCTGATCTAGTCACTGTTCCTGAACAGCAGGCATTTCAGAAGGCTCCCTCACCCAGCATTTTCCAGCTCCCCAATCCAGCCATCCTCCTCCCATTTCACCCATCCAACCCATCTACCTCCATATTCTCATTTATTTAGCTTAGCTTAGATAGATTTAGTTGTTATTTTTTG
>QEPC01013957.1:2416475-2431052 GCA_003113815.1 Sphenodon punctatus
CCCCATTGAACTCAATGAAATAAATCCGGTACCGGTATACCGGATTTAATCCGGGAATCCGGTTTTCAGAGAACCGGTAACCGGTAAATCCGGTAGCCGGTAATGGGCCCGGGGTCCCACCTCTAATATATTATATAAATAAAACTACATATTATGTACAGTATATATTATTGTGTGCAGTTCTTTCTGTATCACAATGAGAAGGGGAAGGAGTTCAACTTCTGACAATAATTCTTCATTGGCGCATGAAATTGATACCAAAAATAAAATATTTGTTTGAAATTGGTACCGATACAGACAATGATAATGAGAAATGACATTTTGTTATTAATGAAAACATATTTTAATAATGAAAATGATAACATAAAATGACATGGGACTCTGGTGCACACCTCTATCAAAAGGCAATCTGCAAAAGCGGTGGTTGCAGGACCCAGTGCTGCAGGGGCTGGGTGTGCACTGCCTGGAGCGGGCTGATTAGTGACACCTGTTCCCCTCCTCCTCTACAGGTATTTATACAAGGGGTGGCCCCAGAGGGCGCCAACCCAAATGGCGACGCACAAAGGGCATTGGCTGTTTGTGGGCCTTTTGTGGGTCGGACTTGGCAACAGGAGAACATACCTGCCGTCCAGCCCTGAGGGTTCCCGCTGCTTCACCTACCAGTCCCTGCCCCCTGCCACTGCCAGACCCAGCTCACTGGGGGTTGTGTTGGGGGCTCGCCCCCCCAGGACTTGTGCCGTCGCATGGCCCCACGTACTATCAGTCCCCTCTCCCTGTTGGAGGAGGGGGGCAGGGCCAGGGTGCACAACAACTGTGCTAAAGGGCCCTTAGGTGTGGCCCTTAGTGGGACTGGGAGGGGCAGGAGATTATTAGAGTTGGTGGGAGCCTATTTGTATTTTAGAGAAGGGATATGAGGTGGTGGTGGTGTTTTATGTGGGAGGAGGGCAAGGGGACTGGGTCGGGGAAGGAAGGGGTGGTCCCTTTGGTGTGAGGGAGGTGTGCAACCCTTTGGAGGGAGGGAGCTGTCCTCCGGTGGCAGAGGAGGATAGGGTGTGTGTGGGTGGGAGGAAAGGGGACTGGGTTAGCATGGGAAGGGCTGACCCCCTTGGTATGAGGGAGGGGTGCAGCCCTTTGGAAGGGGGGACTGTCCTCTGGTGGCAGAGGAGGATAGGAGGATACTGGGGTTGGGACTCTCCTTCGGGGGGCTGGTGGGGTGGTCTCCGGGGTGGAGGGTTGGGGGAGCGGACCGGGGTGGTGGTGTCTTCAGCCATAGGGTTCGTGCTGGGACGGGGGAATTATGGTCCTTCTGGGAGGCGAGTTCGATCTGTGAGACAGGACAGATGCTGTATATCTGTCCCGCTCACTGGCCCCCAGGCAGGCGGTGAGGTGATTGGGGATCAGAGCTCACATGTGTTATGGAAACCTGACTGAACACTCAGTCGGGGCCTATATTGGCTGACCGTGTTCCAGCTGGGTACTCTGTACAGCATCAGCTGTAGGGCTGGGTGGTGGTGGTATAGCCATTATTTTTAAGGACACCTGGTCTATGAGGAGATTTCCTGTGCAACCTATCATGGGTATGGAGGGTCTCCATCTGGTTTTGGATTTGACTGGAGACAGAGTGGGGGTACTGCTGATATACCAAGCACCCACCTGTATGGCAGTCTCCCTGCCCGCACTGACCGAGCTGGTGTCAGAGGTGGTCTTGCGGTCCCCCAGGGCGATAGTCCTGGGGGTCTTCCAACATCCATGCTGATGCCAGTCTTGAAGGGGCAGAGCATGAGTTCATGGCCGTCATGGCAACCATGGGCCTGTCTCAGAGAGTGGTGGGCCCCACACATGTTGGACGGATCTTTAACTCCTCCGAGCCATTATCCTGGCGCATGTCGACCCCCGGGAGGGTGCGGAACCAGTTAGGATGGTTTGCTCCCAATGACTTATGGAACCTGGAAGGTTCCAGACCACTCTAGGGGATGTTTCCTCTGATCTCGATGGCCGCTCACTCGATGACCTCATGACCATGTGAATTTTGTGTTGGTGAAGGCCATTGACCGGGTGGCTCCCAGGCATCCACTCCTGAACCGCCAACAAAGCAGGTCCCCATGGTATACGGAGGAGCTGCAATGGATGAAGCATGTAGGGTGACGGTTACAGCTATGGTGGCGTCACTCGTGTACTGAAGTTGACCGATTGTGGCATAGAGTCTAGTTGTGTACCTATGCCGTGGCGGTGCGGGCAGCAAAGAAAATTTTGCATTCGCTAACTCCCACCTGGCCGAGCTTTTCCGGGTGGTGAGAGGGCTGGGCAATCCGGCCTCCCTCTGCCTGGATTTAGAGTCCTCAAATGCCCACTGTGATTTGTTTGTGGACTTTTTTGCAGATAAAATTGCTCAAATCCACCACAGTTTTAACGCAACTCTTTTAGCAGTAGGTGAGCTAGAGGTAGTAGAAGACCCATCTTGTCCTGTTTTGTGGGATGAATTTCAGGATGTCGCCCTCGGATGCGGGGGATGCTCTTGGGGCTGTTCGAGCCACTTATTGTGAATTAGATCCATGCCTATCCTGGCTGGTCAAGGCCAGCCGGGAGACATTAAGGCTGTTGCTGGCGGGGATTGTCAATGCTATCCCTTGGGAGGGCAGGGTGTCAGACTGTCTCAATTAGGCTGTGGTGCGGCCCTTGCTCAAGAAGCCATCATTGGATGTTGGTGTCCTGGCTAACTATCGGCCGGTCTCTAATCTTCCCTTTTTAGGGATGGTTATTGAATGGGTGGTGGCTTGGCAGCTGCAGGAGCATCTGGACCAGATTAATTTTCTCAATCCCTCACAGTCTGACTTTTGTCTGGGATATGGCACAGAGACCGTGCTTGTGGCCTTGGTCAATGACCTCTCCTGGGAGTTGGACCAGGGTTGCTTGACCCTGTTGATCCTGTTAGATCTCTTGGCTGCATTTGATATCTTTGATCATGAGTTGTTGGTGACTCGGCTGTGGGACCAGGCAGGGATTGGCGGGACTGTTCTTGAATGGTTCCACTCTTTCCTGACTAGGAGAACCCAGCGTGTTGTCCTGGGTGATTTTTCATCTTCTCCCCAAGGTCTCACGTGTGGAGTTCTGCAGGGTTCTATCTTGTCCCCTCTCTTGTTCAATATGTATATGCAGCCTTTGGGGGAGATTGTTAGGGAGTTTGGCGTATGGTGTCATCAATATGCTGATGACACTCAGCTGTATCTCTCTTTTTCATCCAACTCAGGCCCAGCGGTCTCTGTGCTTACCTGGTGTTTGGCGGCTGTGGGGGATTGAATGAGGGTAAGCCACCTGAAATTAAATCCCGACAAGACAGAGGTGATGGTTGTGGGGAAGGCTAGGGGAGTAGTGGCCCCCATAATTGATGGGGTCCGTCCTGCCCTGGTATCTCGGGTTCGGAGTCTGGGAGTGCTCCTGGACCTCCAGTTCTGCCTGGATGTCCAGGTGGTGGCTGTGGCGAAGGGGGCATTTCGCCAGTTACATCTGGTATGTTGGCTTCAGCCATATGTCTCGGATTCTGATCTGGCCATGATTGTCCATGTTCTTATTACTTTGAGACTGGACTACTGTAACGCACTCTACATGGGGCTACCCGTGGTGCTGGTTCGGAGACTGCAGCTGGTGCAGAACACGGCGGCTCATCTCCTAACGGGGATGGGCCAACGCGAGCACATTACACTGATCCTTCGTTCTCTGCACTGTCTGACGATAGTCTTCCAGGCCCAATTCAAGGTGCTGGTGTTGACCTTTAAAGCCCTAAACAGTCTGGGTCCTGCCTATCTGCAGGATTGCCTCACCCTCTGGATCCTGGATCAGCCCCTGGGTTTCTCGGGTGTTGACCTTGTGGAGGGCATTCTCTGTGGCCACGCCACGGCTGTGGAATTCCCTTCCGCCAGAGGTCCGCCTGACCACACCTCCCCTCTTTCTGTAGACAATGTAAGACCTGGATGTTCCGCCATGCCTTTCCTGAGGGCGATGGGGTGGGTGGGTTGAGTTAGGGTGGGGTAGGGAGTAACTTGTTTTTATTGTGGGATTTTAACTGTATTATTGTTTATTTTAATCTGTTTTAACATGTTGTTAGTCGCCTCGAGATGCTTTTAGCAGGAGGGGGTGGCATACAAATTTTATAATATAAATAAATAAAAGCAGAATTTTCCATAGGGTATAGAAGTACACACTTGAACTACTCTCATCTAGAGGGATTTGCCAGAACCCAGCTGATGCATCTAAAGTTGAAAAATATTTTGCACCAGCCATATCTCCAAAAATGTCTTCCCTCTTGGGTAATGGAAAGTGTTCCCTTAGTACATATTTATTTAACTTCTTAGGATCTAGATACAGTCTCAAAGATAAGAACTATCTTTCTTTTCCACTATCACTGGGTTCATCCATTCTGTAGGCTCTTCCACCTTTTCGATGATTTCCAGAGCCACTAGGTTCTTGTTTTAATTAGTTTTTAATCACTAAAGGGACATTTCTAGGTGCATGAATACATGGGCAATTTGCTGTTGACAAATGTATCTTGTATTCTGTGGCCATGTTTCCTATGCCTTGAAAAACATCTTCATATCTCTCTTCAACATGCACCTCATCTATATTTTTGACCAGACACACTCTGTTAATTAAACCTAATGTTTGACATGTTTTTCATCCTAACACCGGCTCATTGTTGCCTGTGACTATAACAAATTGAATAAATGTAATGTTGTCCTGAAATTTCACCTCCAATTTACAGACACCTTTGGTGGGAATTATCTCTCCACCATATGCCCTCAATTTTATCTTTTTTTTCTGCTTAATGCAGCTATATATAGCTTCTCTACAAGGATATCTGGAGTTACGTTTACCTGAGCACCAGTCCAGTTTCTAATTGATCAGAGTCCCATTTGTTTCTAGAGCAATAGTCCATTCTTCTGCTGTGTATCTTCATCCATCACAGCTCCAATGTAGAATTCCTCTTCAGAGCTGCCTGCACCATCATCCTTGAGTGCAATATCAGCCTGCCTGCTCTGTACCTTCTTGTATCCTAGCTGCCCCTTGTTGCAGACTCTTGCAAAATGATTCAGACTCCAAACTGCAAAAGAGCTTCCTGGAACATTGCAACATCTTCCAAAAGTTGGGCAGTTCCGGAATCTGTGCCGGGTTCAACATCTGGTACACCTCTCCTCGCGGTCTGCTGCATGTGCTGATACTTCTTGGTCCAAGCTTTGCTGTGCTATTAGTGTTGCTGAGTCTTGCTTCTTGCAAGCCTTTTTGCACACTTTGCACTGTCTCTATGGCAACAGGGTCCTGGTTTCCTGACATAACTTGCATTCTTCTCTTTGTTGCTTCTGCAGCCTGGGATGTTTGTATGGCTTTGTCCAGGGTAAGATCACAGTCTTCCAGGAACCTCTTTTGCAGTTTTGAGTCTTTGATTCCAATGACTATAGGATCTCTAACAATGGACTCTGCCAGCTGCCCATAATTGCAAGTTTGACTCATCACCTTCAGGTCTGTAAGAAATTCTTCAAAAGATTCACCTTCTTTTTGAGTCCTGAGGCGAAACTTTATATTTCTCAAAGGTTTCACATTTCTAAGGTGTGCAATATTCTTCAAACTTTTGCAGCACCATTGCATAGCCTGCCTTTCCTTCTGGGTTCAGTTGCATGGCGCTGAAGATGTTTTTAGCCTCATGTCCTGCTAGGCTCAGAAAAATTAAACATTTATGAGTATCTGTTTTTTCTCTCCAAAGCTGCTGCCTCCAAATATGTCTCCAGATCTTGCTTAAAGATCTGCCATGACTCAACCACATTACCAGAGAGCTCGAGTTCCTTGAGAGCTTTAAGCAACTCCATGTCCTCTTTATGTTGTGCTGTCCCTCCACACAGTTCTTCCTTCTCACTTTCAGTCTCCAGCCTCTCCTTGGTGATCATTCTTTTCCTTTGAGGATCCCACTCCTGATACCATGTGGTGATCTTCCAGATGCTGACAAAGAAGACTTGTTATAAGTTGATTAACAAGTATATTTATTAACAGAGGCCAAGTGGCCTAACAATAAAGAGAGAGACAGGAGAGGTCTGCTAGCTCTCTGGGCTAGCACAATACTGACTGCCTGAACAATGTAACCCTGTTACCTTGAGACATTGGAAAATATTAACATACACCTTTTAAAGATACAGTGCACCACAATCTTATTGTATGACTAGTAATCCAGGCACTGTCTATACCCCAACAGATCTACACAGGGGTAGGAAAGCCTGACTAGGAGGACATTGTGGCAGGGACGGTCAAGCCCAGGGTAAGTCCTGACAGGATTTAGGGACCCAACGAACATTCTCTCTCAGAGAATTCTGCTCACAGTCCTTTTATTCTCTACACATATACAGTCTCTCTGGTTCTCTGGACCAGGTACGCTCCCTCTGCAACCCAGGTATACCCCCGGGTTCAGGGAACACCCTCCGAGCCTGTACACATATAGTAATTAGCCAAGCATCACCCTCTGGCTACTACTCCTAGTCCTTTCTGCAACCCATCAAGCCTCCTCACCTAGGCAACACCCTCTGGGTGAGGCTTATTTTGAAGCCAGAGTATTCTGATAACGTCTGCCTCCCCCACAGCTCTTCCTGTACTCAACGCTTCTCAAGCGTTTTACTCCCTGGGCTGGCTCCTGCCACACCTAGCACAGCTGCAGCCTCTCTGTCCTACACTGTGTGTAGCATCTGCAGCCCTGCTAGCACCTTCTACAGGCCACTGATAGCTCTCTCTCTCTTAAAGGCCCTATAGCTTGTAGGGACTCTTTCTTGCTGCAGACATCCTTTTTGATCTTGAGGAAAACCTGAGCACTTCAGATAATGTGTTCAGATAATAGAGTGTTCTAATTAACTAGCCCCTCAAACAGACCCCCTCATTCCTGCTCTCCTCCTGTTCACTTGTTTTCTTCTTTGCGTGCCACCCTTTACACGTCTAGTGAATGTAGGATCCGGCGTAGGCTGTACATCTCGTAGAGGTGGGCCCAAAATGTTACACAGGGTGGTGTATCTAAACTTGTGTTGAGGCCAAATTTTTGTTTTGGACTACTAGCTAGAGAGAGGCCTTGGCTACAGCGTTCATATTTGGATACAAAGTTCTCCAAATTTAGGAGAAATTTGGGTTTGGGTCAATCCTATTTCCATCCCAGTCAGACTCAAGTTGTGTCAGGAAGCTTGTGAAAAGGACCTGGTTTCCCACAATCCTAGGCCAAAATAATTCAAATAATCCTTTAACCAAACCTCAAAAACACTTGAGCTTTGCAAACTTCCAGCAATAAGTTGCCTATTTCAATATCCTCTCATCTGAGAGATGCCTTTTCATTAGACTAGGCTAGAGGAATAACCGTTCCCCCTTTCCCATAAATCCTGAAGCCTCTCCAGCATTTTTCATGCATTCATTTTTCTCATTGCTTTCCCTATTTGCATTTACTCAGCAGCTACCAGAGCATATCCACTTTTGAAGTAAGCTTATATAAATGCTGTTAGTTGATGACTATCAATCCTGCACAAGTGCTTGCATGAGAAGATAAGTTTTCTCAAAGCTGTTTGCTTGGGGGTAGGCTGCTGTTTTAATGGCATGTTTATTGAATGGGGGTTTATGTACTGTAATTATTTGTCCTTCAGGGCTGGTAACATTATATTAGTAGTTTTGCTTTTCATTAGCACCTGGATCCTTCCCTTCTCTCTTTTGCAATTAGCAAAATGATACACTGTATCTCCCATTACACCCCTTTGCCCCTGTTGGAGAAAAGGTTGTAAACAGAAAATATTATCTTAAAAGCAGTAAAGAGAAATAATGTGGATGATTACCAGTCTTATTGGCTTAATGGGAAGGGCTGTGCTGATTAAATGGAGTATGTTCCATGCAAACAAACCTTCCCTGCACCAGGAAATAATTCCTAATACATAAAAGGCATCAGGCAACTCTATTAATGCAGCAGCCTGACAAATATTGTGTGTGGGACAGCAAATGGGACATATCATTCTACTGTCTTGACAAAGATTATAACAAGAATGGGAAACAGCACAAATGTAACTCATTCTGGACACAGTCCCAGAACTGTAATCTCATTGTTCTTCATGGTGAATTATATAGCACTGCCAGAGATGAGAATATGATTTTAGCTCTGTTGTATATTTTAATCACTCTTCTCTGCTACTAAACAAATAACTCATTGTGAAATGCTTAGACACCAAGAATATTAGATTTTGAAATGTGAAATAAATGGCCCAGAAGAAGAGTGCAATGTAAATTTGCTCTGGGTTGAATGAGGACTTTAAATAATCTATGCTAAATTCTGGCTCAAATTCAGCTCTGGTTTAAGCAGATCAAATGCCACCTTTCCAAGGGCAGGGCAGGGTTGGATTTGACTATGCATCCCTAAGGCAGTGGTTGAAACCTACTGGTGGGACCTTGGAGGGGTCTTAGGTGGGTCTCTGGGGGAGGGGGGGCATAAACCCTGGCTCAGCTACATTCCGTCCCCTCTTGCTGATTGTTTTGGCCACCTGTGCTACTGAGGACCAGGGTTGGGACAGGAAGAGGAGGGATGTGCTTCCCACAGCTTCCCCGTTTCTCTGGCTCCCACCTCCTGTGCTTCTGGCCCTCTCATGCCAGTTCCATGGTGCTGCCACTGAGATCCACACCCTCTTTCCCCAGCTGCTGCCACTCAGACACTCCTGGTTCTGGATTTTCAAAAAAATTTTTGGTGGGTTTTGCCCACAAAAAGGTTGAAAACCACTGCCCTCAGGCTCTCCATGAATACATGTCCTAGGCGTCTGTTTTTTGGAGTCTAATGGCTTGGAGTGAATTCAGAAACCACAAAGAAAGGATGGGTGCTTCATAGGAACTGCTGTTTGGAAGTCTAGGATCGGAAGCCAGACTGGGAGGCTGTGGCTGATGAGACCCACTGGATCAATGGAAGCAGCTTCAGAACTGGCAGTGCAGCTGAACCCATTCATGCCAGTAGTGACGAGTTTGGCCAGCTGGGTTGGTGATTGATAGCTGTCACTTGTTGCCGCTTCACGACCCACAGATATTAAGTGCCTGCAGGAGAGGCATCCCACAAGATCTTCAGATCATACCTGCTCCTCTGCCTAGGCATCAGTTACACCTCAACCAACTAGGGCAGCTCTGTGTCCCCTGGGTGGGACAGGAAGTGAACAGCATTTTCTCTTCTTTGCTATAAATGCTGAGAGCCACAGTAACTCACCAATGCTTCAGTTCTGGCACAGCCTTCAGCAGTTGACCTGCTAATTCTGATTCTGACCTTGTTGCCTGCCTGGGCCTGACCTGGGCTATCTCCTGACTCTGCCTTTGCTGAACGCTTCTGCTAGATTCTTATCTGGATCCGACCCAAGCTATCACTGCCTTCAATGCCAACCAGCCAATAAGAACTGCTCCCCAACTCCCTGGAAGTCCCAGGGTCCTGACAATAGTAAAAATCTGAAGCCTCCTAAATGGCATAATCTAAGGATGGAGATTTTCTTCAGAGGAGGTAAACCTGAAATATGTAAAAGATAGATACTCCCTAAAAGGGACAATCATTTTTCATAGTTTTACTTTCTGGGTGAACTGATAGATAGGTAGTAATTTATTGGCTCAACCGGATGGTTGTAGCAAAAGAAAAACATTATACATAATATAAAAGCATACAAACAACGAACAAAATCACATGGCAGGCATCCACAATTTATATGTATAACGGCAGCGTCTAAAACCCAAACCCGAGGCATTAAGATATCTGAGATTATAAACAGCCTGGGGTACCCAATCCTGAGACTGTACCAAATAGCAGTACTAGCAGAATAGAAGACCCGTCTTTTACAAAGTTTCAGACTTCCCTCAACAGCACAGATGGAGCTTTAACCATGGTTGATACCCTAGTTGTCCCCTAGCTATGGGGAAGTTTTACAATTTCTACGAGCCAGGGCATGAGCAAAGTTTGCCATTTTGAGCATAACCTTCTCACAAGGTTTGGCTAACAAATAAGCCAATTTTAATTGAAAGTCCCAATGAGATTTCCCAGTCAGTAGGTCGTTCAAATATTTAACTCACATCAGAAGTACGAGGGCATTTGAATATATAATGATTCAGGTCTTCCACCTGCAAATTGCATTAAAGACCTCCAAATCATAAAGTTAGTTATACTCGACAGATAATATTCATGTTGGTATACTGTCTTAAATTTCCCATAGTGGGGAGCCACCCGGGGACTCACGGATACGCATCGTATCTGTTTCTATATGAACATTTTTCAAGCATTCTATAAAGATTGCCTTAGCCCGTAATTTCTGATGTACTTGGAAAAAGGCAGGGGAAAAACCTAAAGACGCCAATAATTTAAATAATTGAGATTTTCAAATCTTGGGGCTGTCAAAATGAGCTTGTTCTAGTCAACAAAGACAAGGTAATTTATGTCTATCCATAGTGAAGAGCCTCTGCCAATAAGAAAAAAACCCTTATTTTTGCCCTCACTGAAAGGGGGAAGGCGCTCGTCTCTGCTCTTAAGAAGCAGACTGGGGTGCTTATAGGGACCCCCAAAATTATCCACAGTAACTTGTTTAAGACCGGTTTCAGGAGAGCCAAATCTGCATATTCCCACAGCTCAGACCCTTAAATAATCTGGGGGACTAGCTTGGCCTCAACCAATTTTAGTGCTGGCCTAACTAGTCTTCCACCAGCAGAATGCCAAAACCTAATAATAGCATTTATTAATTGACACGCTTTTAGCTTCCTGGGTGAACTGAGAATTCAGGATATCCTATATTTTTAATTAACAAAAGAAAACAATAAAAGATAGCTTTTGTCTAAAACAGTGTTTTGTCAAGGAATATCCTGCCTATAAAAAAACCTGTTCTCCCTTGTCTTTTGCTGTGTAATCCTCAAAAGGCTTCTCCCCACCCCCTTAGTACTAAGTAGTTCTTATGTTAGACTTTAGATTTTTAAGTAAAACTTAAGAGTTGTTTGACCCAGGTAACTATGCCTACTGACAATGATATTACTGAGACAAAGATTTAGGGTATTTTCAGACGTGACGGGGCCTGTATTGGCCCTGGCACGGAAACACCCGTTGATCCCCTGTCGGGATCAAACTGGCACGTCCAACAGACGTGCCGGCTGATCACGGCGGGGAATTGGGGAGGGGGCGGGACCGCGCGGCTCAACGTGTGGCAGCACAGCCCTGCCCCCCCACTCTCCCTAGGCTGCCCGCCCTCTTGGGAGACGGGCGGGCGCCATGGCCAATGCGGCCGCAGTGCCCCCCCGCCCCCTCGGGGCATTGACCATGGCCCGGAATCCTGCCGCTGATTCTGGGCCATGGCCCAGGGACAGACGAGACGATCCCCCTGATCACGGGGGGGGAGGGGAATCACATTGAACACGCAAATGGAGATGGTCTGGGCAGGACCTCTATTTGCGTGTTCAATGTGATTCCCCCCCGTGATTCACGGGGGTGAACATCTGGCAGGGAGCTTCCATTCCCCCCAACAGACATGATGAGACCACGATCACCATGTGGGAATTCCCCGTGATTGAGCGTGATCTCGTAACGTCTGAAAATACCCTTAGGGACAAGGATTGCTTTCCAATGAAAAACATGTTAAAAGTGGTTTGAAAGCTGGATGGGACAGTGTAGTGACTGTACATCCACCTAAAGGGTCTTCTCTTATATATGTAGAAATATAATATTACATAAAACTTTCCTCCCAAACCTTCCCTACAATAAGAGATAAGGGGACATAGGCCATGATAGTTTCAGATTTTCTATAATACCTGTGTAAACCTGGAATATCTCCAGTGCAGTAAATAGTTATTCTGAATCTTCAGTGGTAGAAGGGAGACTGGAATTGATTATTTAAGGATTAAAATTCCCTTGTGTCCTGCCTGGTGTCGGGACTACAGTAATCTCAGCTTCCCTCCTCTGGTAATACTTTCTCAGAGGGAAGAGATGAAATAAACAAAAAATATCCCATCTTGAAATATGGTTGACTTATTCAAAATGATCACAGCACTTTCTTTCTACACCTCAGTTAGTCTGCAAGTAATGCACAACTCATACAGTTCACCTAAAAAAGCCTTCTCTTGGTCAGTTTATTCCCCTGAATAGTCCTCAAATGCAGGGCTCACAGGCATCTATGAACTTGTGGCTTTTCAAAATTGCCACAGTCTGTCTGTCATGAATTCCAACATGGGTTTTTTAGCACTGTCTTCAAGAACAGTCTCTTACTGGAAGCAACCTTTTCCCGAGCCTTTCCTCCCAAGCCCTAAATTCTCTAAGATGGAAGAATCTCTCTATGCTTTGCACTCATCAGCAGACCTTGAATTAGATCAGCCTCTCAGACTCTTCCTGACCTGGAGGAAACCCCCTTCAAACACTAGGGATGGGCGAACGCAGTTTGGAAGTTCGGAATTCGGACCAAACGCGACCAGTTCGGTCGATCGAACCGAACTTCCAAACCGAACTCGATTTTCGAACCGAACCTAACTGAATTTCTAAACTCGGTTCTGTTCGCCCATCCCTAAAAGATAATAGTTCAATAGGGTTTGAATTTCCGAACTTTGTTTGGAAGTTCGGACTGATCTTGAATAGTTCGGTCGACCGAACAGAATTTCCAAACTCAGTTCTGTTCGCCCATCCCTATCAAACACAATCACATTCTGCCTCCAGATTTTCCCTGTGGTCTCTCCCTCTTTAGTTTCATGTTCAGTCATTGTGTAGTGTACACGTAGCACTCCTTCTCCCCACTCCCCCTTCCCTCCTGCAACTCCTGAGTTTACTGCTTGTGAGAACAGGTGGACAGACCTGGTCTTGTTATGATCTTGCTTCTAATTCTAGAAAAGTAGCTTTCCCTAACTGACAGTGCTTCCTCCCCCCTTAACCTAACATTGCTGGAACACCTGGACAACTAAAGGAGTGGGTGGGTGCACCTTGAATTACTAGCCTGGTAATGAAGTTTCTAAAAAAATCAAACACACATGGTAATCAGCCAATTGTATTAAACCTTGAAGTAAGGACAGTTTAACATCATACACTTATGATGTTAAACTGCAACCTGTATTTCTCATAAGTGTCCTCTAAAATGTGCATATCTGGCCACCCTACAGCTTTAGCTTCCTATCAGCCCACCTTAAAAGAAACCTCCTTCCTCTCTGGAGGAATAGATGCCTGTTGGGGTTTTCTAGGCTCTTTTAGGGAATTTAAAAGTCTAGAGACCCTCCTCAGTCTAATCATTTCTGATTTTCCGATTGTGCTTTACATTCTCTGTTCTTTGTTTGGCTGTATAGTGCTGTTCCCTGATGTGCCTCATGTTTTCCCTTGGCCACACCCCCTCTGCTCTCTTAGTGAAAAGGCCATTTCTGGATTGTCATGGGAGTCCTTTCTCACAGGGGGAGAGAGGCTCTTGTCCCTTCACACACCTCTCAACAATTTGAACAGCTAAAGAGGGACAAGTTCTGCCCCATTAGCCATTTATTGCCCAATGAGCTCTGACCCCGCACACACACCTTTTCACATTCCAAGTGCATAAAGGACAGAAGGTCATCTGCTTATCATTCCACTTGATTTATTGTTGCTCCATCATCTCCCTGTTGTCCTCTCAAGTGCTTTTCCTGGGAGGCAACTAGGAAAGAGGTGACTGAGACTAGGGCTGATGTGGCAGCAGCTGTTACCGCTCCGCGATTCCATTCCTAAACCTCAGCATCCCACGTTGTGCCTCGCAGAATTCCACGTGGTACTCTGCGATTCTGCATTTCTTTCGCTACAAGAATTCGCAGATGCGGAATGTATGTGTTTTGCCGATTTCTTCATCGTTACTGTTGCCGTATACAATCAGTGGTCTTTTCCCGCATTCCACCAATTTAATATATGAGACACAGGCATGAGTGCTTATCGCGGTTCCGCGAAGGGAGTATGACTATTTTGTGCTGCCGCTGCAGCGCCGCTGTGCTGTGACACTGTCACGCTGTCGCTGACTGCTGCTGGTGCTGTGCTACTGTCTGTGTGTGTCTCTTTGTACCACAGTAACCGCTCGTTCTTAATACATACATGCATGTACAACATGTTCTTGTTGGGAGTTAAAGGAACGGTGTTTTTATTATTTTTCAAAAAATATTTTATGTAAAGATCTGCAAAGAAAAGTTTTTTGTCCAAATGTCATGCAATGCTGCCTGAGTGTAACTATGTAAATAGCATAGCTGTTAAGGTTCCTGCTTGTGATACAATTCGTAGCTGACATTCTGTGTGTTCAAATCCCAGTTGTTCTATTTCACTTAATTTTTTTTTTTTTTCAGTGGTGGCGGGCTTGGCTGGCTGGAGATAAAGAGAGCATTTGTTTCTGCCGCCGGCTCGGCTGGCTGGAGTGACTACTACCCATTTTTCTCTGTAGTCTGGTATTAGCCACTAGCCAGTCAATCAATAGCCAATATTACGTACCTTCAGTGGAAGTCTTCTGAGTGAATGAGTCATACAGCATGATATACACACACAGTGCAAGTCAGTGAATGAGTCATACAGCATGCCTCCAGAAGACAACCGTAATGTGTTAGCCACCA
>QEPC01013957.1:2431152-2448998 GCA_003113815.1 Sphenodon punctatus
GCAGCCGCAGCCCTCGGAAAGCTGCCTCTGCCGAACCATGCCACGATGTGCGGAATAGGGGTTTCTGTCGGTAAGAGCTGCCGCGGCGGCATGCCTCTACAGCCCTAACTGAGACTTGATACTGGTTTCTCTCTCTCTCTCCTGAAAGAGAGACTTTGACCCCCTACGGGAGAGACAGTGAGATTCAGCACCCAAAGAAGGACTGTCCCTCTTAATAGGGGCTCTTCGGAGGTAAGCCTTCATTCTAAGCACATTTTGTCCTTTGAGCATGCATGTTGGTGGCCATCCAGACGTAGGGTATTTTCAAACATGACACTACCACGGTTGGCCATGCTTACTTCGGTGTGGCCACCCATGGTGGTGTCACGTCTGCTCCTGCCCACTAGATGCTAACTGCAGGCAGGAGCAGAGTACACCCCAAACTGTGGCGGGACTAACTCTGGGATGTGCGATGGGCTCCCTGCCAGCGCACATCCCGGAGTTAGCCCTGCCACAGTCCAGGGAAGCCTACCCCAGAGCGTGATAGAGCAGATCATCACTAGGGATGGGCGAACAGAACCGAGTTTGGAAATTCGGTTCGGAAGTTGGGCTCGGCCGACCAAACTATGCGAGTCCGGTCCGAACTTCCGAACAAAGTTCGGAAATTCAAACTCCATTGAACTAAATGGAATATTATATTTTAGGGATGGGTAAACAGAGCCGAGTTCGGAAATTCAGTTCGGTTCAAAAATTGAGTTCGGTTCAGAAGTTTGGTTCAGTCGACCATGTCCGCACCCCCCCCCTCCCGTCCCCTTCCCAGCCTCAGCTGCTGTCATTTTTATTTGGCAGCAGGGTCTGATCCTCACCACGGGCAGGATCAAAGTGTGACGGCTCAAGGAGCCATCTCGTTTGAAAATACCTATAGTAGCTGGCTCTCCCATTTCCACCATCTTGAGCTAATAGGGTTCCATGCCCCCTGAAGTTGTGTTGATTCTGTCTTCTTCTCAACTGCCTTAGAACCAAGCCTTTACCCTCCTCCTAGCTAGAGACAGCCCACACTCAGTGCAAGCCCCATGAGAGTTACATGTGCTTCCCCAGCTAGTTAGCTGCTCCCTTGATGACTTCCATATTAGGGCTTTTTAACCTTCAAAAGAATGGTTTAAAAGGCAATGCAGAAAGTTAGGGCACAATTCTCTGGCACTGGAGTCAATGAGAGTTTTTTGCATTGACTTTAGTGGATGACTGCACCCTTGGCATAGCATTCTCCTATGTGGTCCAATGCTCACCTTATACTAAAGTTAATACTTGAGTATGAGGCCTGGCCTTAGCAGTGTCTGCCTTGCAGCTCACCTTGACTCTGCAACTGTTGAGGCTTAAGTAATTCTGAGAAGACAGACAAATGCTCTCTGGGTTGCATTAGAACTTGAAGAAATATAAAGCAAAGCATGACATTTAATGCAGAATCCTAATGCAAAGTCTCTGCATTGGCTTGGCTTGCCCTGCGTGATTGTCATGCAGAGTAACTGAGTGCTAGGAATAACATCATGAGTATGCCAGGTACATCCCTGACATCCAGGCAGGCCTGGGACTCTCCTCCCCGGCTATGCTCCAGAATGGGGAGTCTGACTCAGCTGTTTTGCCTGAATGACAGTTCTGATACAGCTCCTCACGACAGGAAGAGTATACATTCAGCCAGAAAATGAAAGGTAGGGGGCTCCAGAAGACAGTTTCGAATTAGGTTTCTACACATTCCACACAGAAAAATATTTAAGGGGGCTAGTCGCTTGCTCACTCTCTGTCTCCCGGAGTCCCCCCTGCTTTCTCTCCATCACTGGAGCAGTGCCAGACTTACCTCAGCTTCCCTGACAGTCCAGCAGAGGAACAGGGAATAAGCTCTGTGGGTGTTTTCAGACAGACGTGGGGCTGGCCACCCTCGGAGCTGCTCTGGGGGTACAACCCTGCATCTGCCTACTTGCAGCACTGCCTGGGTTGGGTTTAAACTAGGGGTGAGCTATTCATTGTTTTACCATAACAAATGAAAATGCCCATTTTTGTTTCTTATTAAAACATATAATAACAAAAATGAAAAAAAAAATGTCTTCTTTCAAATGTTTTTCTGGGTAGCCTGGCACGTGGCTCAGGCTGCAGGCAACAGGTGCAAGGGGGAGGAGGGGAGTAAGAGCCCAAAATGGCTGCCTAAGATCGACGTCTCCGCTGTTCAGTTGGCAGCGCAGACAGATCACAGACCCATGCAATAGACATAAGAGATCGGTCTTTGCTCACACATGCTTGCAACCTGTTTCTCAAGGCATCCCCAACAGGCTGCAACAAGAAAGCCCACACACCCTTTGAATCTCTGATAAACAGCATGACAGATCTTTAGATGGTTTGGGGGTTTGTTTGTTTTTTAATACAGCTGAAGTGAGCAGCAAAAGTTTTATTCAGGAGTAATTTTGCCACCTCAGGAACTGGGATCAATTTCCTAACCATTTCCCCATACCAATACTGTATGGGCACGGCCCTCAGAGTCTCTTTAGCCAGGCCACCAGCCTCTGGCTTTTACTCGACGTCTCTGACTCCAAACTCCAGTCAGGTAACAGTCTCCGGGAAACAGCCTTCTGGCTAACACCGGGAAACAGCCTTCTGACTAACACCGGGAAACAGCCTTCTGGCAACCCCGTCCTTAACTCTAGCCCGTAGCTAGGGGCCCCTGCCTCTGGCTGGCTACTTAGTCTTGGGTTGCAGTCTCTCATCACTCTGGGCTTTCCCAGCAGGGCTTCTCCAGGACTTTAGAGAGCATCAAGCATCCAGGGCTACTTCCAAGCCCCAACTGTAGCCAGAGTCAGCACCCTGGAGAGTGTAGAGCACCTGACCCAGTCAGCTTAGGCATCCAACCTTCTTTGGTTGCTCAGCCTGGGTTCGGGACCCTGGACAAGACTACTGCTGAGCCTCCAACAGAGCTCCTCTCCAGTCTGCAGCCAGGCACAGACTGAGGGCACTTTTTGACGAGAGGGAGGCAAGCGGCATTGTTGCAGCTGCCGCCTCTCCACCCCCGCGATACTCTCTAGAACGTGTCTGCTGTTTAGACACATCCCAGAGAGTATCTGCGCATGCGCATCCTTTTGCACATGCACAAACTTCCGGTGAGACCGGAAGTGAGGCGTAAAGCCGGCACACTGGCGATCCGCATTGAAGGGGGCAGGATCGCCGGGCAAGCTTCACGCGGAGGAGACCCGGCGTTAGAGCGTGTCGGGGATTCAAACGGACGGCAACAATGGCGGCTGATAAAGGGTTCAGCCGCCATTTCCGTCTCGTCAAAAAGCGCCCTGACTCTCCTCTGGCATCTGGCTCCTCTTATATCTCAGAGTGGGTGTGGCTAATCCCTCAGTTTGCCACTTCTTAAAGGGACAGACACTTCCAACTCCCCCCTTCCCCCACTCTGGTATTCAGCTCTCTTTCACTTCAAGCTTGCTCTGTCCTACAGGACTGGCTCCACTACACCCATACTCAGCCTTCAGGCTGATGCACGCAGTGCACAGCCCTTAGAGCTGGTGCCCTCAACCCTCTTAAAGTGGCAGAAGCCCCATCAGGCTGCTCCCTGCCACAGATACGATTTCTTTTGTCTCACAATACCCTGCCAATACCTCATTGCCAGGGGTACCATTTTACTTCTGGGTTTCTGCATTTCCTAGCCAATAAATGCGTGAATAGCTGATCCTTTACCCATCCCCTGCCTGCCCAAACACTAAAACAGTGCCTCCAGTCCAGTGCCTCCAATCAGAATTATTTTATGTTGTTCCCTTTGTTTTGACCAATCTGCAGATGGACTGCAGATTTGTAAAGGAATCTGAGTACCAGCCAATGAGTGAAAATAAAGTACAAGGGAAAATGGAGTGCAGAGAAGACAGAAGAAATGTGGTATTTCATTGGTATTACCTCTTGAAATTTGAAATTGATGGCAAAGCGGTAAATGGAATACCAGTAAGCAAATTATCATAAATAGAGAAAAGAAATGTTGATTGAGACATTACCAAGTATCAAGAGGTTCTTGATTTGACCAAGACGGTATTGGGAACCAGGATTTAAATGGGAATTCCTGTTTTTTCAAAATCTCGTTTCAGCTCTATTTTTAACCTCTATCCTCTGGTCAGCAGAGGGTGGATATTTCTCAGAGTGAAGCATATTGAGAAAGGGAAATTATAGAGTGGTCTCTCAATCCAGGATCACTGCACAAGAACAGGAGATTAATGTTTTCTGCATTCTTCATTAGAAAGTGTTGATCTCAATCCCTTGGGCCATTTATTTGATATGCAAAAAAAAAGTCTAGAGACTGAACAGCCTTATAGGTTTTTTCTCCATTGCTTTCTTTTCAAATCTGCTTTTGGTCACTTTCATTCACTTGTCCATGGCTGGCTGCCTGGATTAATTTCTGGACAGAATACATTTCCTTGCATTACCAACATATGTGACAAATAAGTAATCTGACTCATCAAAATGCATTAGAATGCAGTGTTCCAGCTACTGAAGGACATTTAGAATTCAGAAAGTTTCTATCTTAGTGTCATTCCCCAAACACAGCATTATTCTATCTATCTATCTATCTATCTATCTATCTATCTATCTATCTATCTATCTATTAGAGAAGTACACATGTATATAAATAAACTACTACATAAACTACAAAAATACAAATACTTGAAGATCTGAGCTTGTTTTCTATGATCAAATATATAAACCTTTAATTACCATAATTCACGCAATTTTAACTTGCATTGTCTCAAAACTCTAGAAAATGTGTCTGAGATCTTGTTTTGTGCTAAAATATCTCCAAGTTGTAAAATGTGAAATGTACCTTTTGAATAATTTCTCAGATTCTTAAACTAGAGACTGTGCATGTTTAGTTTTTAAAAAAAAGTATTTATTATTAAAACCCTCCTAAAACAGCAATCAGGAGGGATACTCAGAGTATTTAAAAGGATGCTAAAAATATACTACCCCATCACAAGTCATCTATACAAACTATATGTCATATACATCTTTTGATTAGAGAGGAAAGCCTAATTTACTGGGAATTAAATCTAAGTGGGATGCCAGTCAAATTGCACTGGAACTGATCACATAAGTGTAACCCTTGCTTGCATTATAAAAATTAGCACTGGTGCTATGAGCATGTTGAAAAAGAGACTGGAGTTTCTAATAATTCTCACTGGAACTTGAAAGCCCTGTAATGGTAAGGTGCTGAATTCTCTCAATTCCTGGTGAGGTCAGTGGGAGTTGAAAGCACTTAGTATCTTTCCGGATTTTGCCTAGTGTTTTCAGATTATCTTCAGAGCAGTGAGATTTATGATTGCAGCCTTCATTATAGAGTATGTGCAGATGAGCTCTGGAGTCCTGTGACTGTATTCTGGCTGACTTAACAGGATTAGAATTGAAATAAAACCGGTCATTCCTGAATTCATGTGGATTTTCATCTTTTGGGGAACCTTGCCGAATATTCACTCTGTTTTTCACATTCAGAATGTTTTTCACCCATTTGCCACTTTCTCTGTTTCCACCAGCAAATTTCTGACACTTACAGAGCACTTTCCCAACAATTGTCAGCACATTCCCAAATGACGAAAATTTTGAATGTGAAAACCTAAACAAATCAGTACGTTTCTGCACTATTGGGAAAGCAGCAAATTGGCCATTTTCAATTAAAACCATGTTCTCGGCAAACAGCCATTTCACATCTAAGCATAAGTGCCTGTGTTATGAATGCATGGAAACGTTGACAACACCATTTAACAACGTGCAGTCTACACCAGCCACTCTCTTCCTTGCAAGCCATCCCTGTCAATGTGGAGTGGGAATGGGACCTCTCTCCCATTCTCTCAGCATATTTGCATGGGAACAACCATAACCGGACTATACATTATTCCCGTTTAATGTTTTTGTAACACTATGAGCATTCCTACAGAACCAAAGCTGCAGAAGATTTCAGTTGTAGCACCCCTGATAGGCAAAGCATGCAACAAGAGTTGTAGTAGATGTACAAGCAGTTCATCTAACTCCAGGAGGGCTTCCCATGGAGATCTGTTTCTTTGAGCAGCCTTACTCACTGGAGAAAAATTGCTTTGCATATGCTTAGGGAAACCATTTTGGAGCTTGCGAAGCTCAGCTGTTGTAATGCCATGTGTGACATATTTCCTAACTATAGATGTGCAAGCTGACGACAGACTGGCATTTCAGCATTTTTTGGACAGGGACCCCACCCTTAACACTCCAGTCTTATCCACATCCTGGTATGCTGGCAGGCTTATCCTCATGCTAATCTGTTAGGGTGATGATATTCCCACACATAACGAGGCACAGTATACCCATTTCAACTAGCCATGTATGCCAACCCAAATTGGATTAGCCTACAGAACAGTCTCCTGGTAGTGAGTAGTGCCAAATAGGCCACATGCTCTCTTTCTAGGGATCAGTGTGCCCAATGGCTTTTAATGGCAAGCAGAAGGAGTTAATGGGGGAATTCGCCCTTTCCAAAAATAATGCTTCTAATGCAGGAAGCCTAAGCTTTTCTTTTTCCAGATCATTGTCTATCATTTTTACAGCATGCCTTTATTTTGTCCTTTTAACCAGTATTCTTCCAAGCTGACTACTTTTCCCCAGGGAGAATAATAATACGTATAGCTAGGTTATCCAAAGCAAGTCTAATGGGTGTTTGTGTTCTTCAAATATTGGGCTAAAAGCAGGGAGATGTCTTTCTGTTCAATCTATTCTTAAAGATGATTCCAACAAGGGAAGTACACAGGCTGGGATGAGAGTGTGACTGAGTAGTCAACATAAGTTTCTTGCTTCTGTAGAGGACGTAGCCCTCCTACGAGAGTCTGAAAGAGATGTCAAACAACCGCTTGACTGAATGCATGAAACAGCGGGGAGAATAGGAATAAAACGGGTGACAGAAAAGCAAAATGTGTAACTATGCAAAGGACTAATAGAGCAGGAAGAGCTGAAGGAGAACTTAGGATCAATGGGATGAGTTTTAAGAAAATGGCTAAATTCAAGAACTTAGGATATACATTGACAGATACAATTGAGCTAGAGGTGAGAATACAGACTAGAATTCAGCATGGAAATAAGGCTTATTATGGTTTGAGAGTAAAGCTTTAATAAAAATACCAGTGCCAGCCTGAAACAATGGTTCTCAAACTTGGGGACGTTGTACCAACCAAAAGGTATATCATTTTTCTGGTCAGTCAGTTATCACTAGCATTTTATGATCTTGATGACTTTGGGTGAAAACAGATAGGCATCTAACTCTGCTTTAACATTTCTTATACATGTTTCAGGGATGTATTGGTCCCCTATGTAGCCCTGCAACATGTATAAGAATTGTTAAAGCAATGTTAAAGCAGAGTTAAGGTGCATATCTGTTTTCACCCTTTGTTGTGCAGGTCACATATTTAGAATGAGAGAGGAGGCAGCGATTAAAATGGTCTTTGATAGCCCTCTGGAAGGGGATGGCCTGTTGGTAGACCAGATATACTATGTCTGGATGGTCTAAGAGTTTGGGGGTGCAGGGGAACTAAAAGGAGGTTGGCTGGGACTGAATTCACTTGAGACAATACACTGTGATGGCAAGAGTCAAAACTCTTAATGCCATGTTGGTTGGTTAGGTTATCCAAGAAAATCAAGCATCCAATCGCTTTTGAAATTTATTTTCACAATCAAGCATTCCTCTCAGGTAAATCTCAGCTGTTGTCTGTGTACAAATGGGCTGAATGGAAGATCTATCACCTTTCAGTTACCATATTCATGTTAATGCATACTATCTCTATAACCAGAAATGACCAACATTGAAATGCCATTCTAGGAGACATAGCTACCAGGGACTTCTCATGAGGAAGATGGAGACGGGGTAGTTAAAACAGTAAGCCAATTTGATGGAGATTAGCCCTGGCATAAACAGGTCTATATCCGCTGTCTCCAGCATAACATGGCTTCAGTAAAAGTGCACCAAATTACACCAGGCCTGAATTTAGCCTATTATACCTATGGCAACCCGACTTCCCTGATTTTTACAGGTGTTAAGTTTTACCTCAGAATACAGATGGGCTTTTTCACATAGATAGAGGATGAAATGTGCTGCCATATGAAAGGTTTGTTTGCCTCAGACTCTCCTTAAAAACTCCCCAGTCAGGAATGACAAAGAACAGAAGTCTTCCCCACCCGCACCTCGAGAGATAATGGCTATCTGCAGGAGATGTGGCTCATGATCAGGGACCCATGTCCACTGTATATTCCTCATTGCTGGCAATGGGGGGAAATGCAGTGAACATGGGTCCCTGATCATGAGCCAGTTTACGTGATCATCAGATGGCATTTCATTATCGCTATAAGGGGCTTAGCCCTGAAACTCCATCTCTCTGCCACATACCTGAAGCAGTGCTGGAGGCCTCGACACCCAAAATGCAGCTGCACTCCAGCAATTCCAGTGCCAAAATCCCACATGAGCTGATGCATGGTTATGTATTTATGCCCCTAGATTGTTCTCATTTTGCCCTCACTCCACCTTCCCAAATGTAAAATTCAAGCTTCATCAATGATTGGGGTGGTTGTGGCTTTGGCTAGGGATAGGAGATGGAAGACAAATTTTGTATTTCTGATTTCTATTCTGTAAGGGGGTACAGCCCTCAGCATGCATATGCACAGTTCACACACACATGTGCAGGTGGTGACCCTACTGCAAAGGACCCTATAACAGGGCGTGGCATAAGGTATACATATTTGCAGGATCAAACACCCTCCAATGAGCCAGCTCGAGCAGGACCTTTGCCATACATGCTCTTTATGAACAGTGCTGTTCAGCCCTTCACCAATTATACATACAGCCACAGTCTGGTATAGGCTGCTTTTAGACGAGCGGGTCGCCTTCGTGCGACCTGCTCGCGTAATATTTCAAAATCCCACAATGTGGGATTAGACGAGACGGCTGTCGGGGATCACGTGCATGAAAGGTGGTCGCGCATTATTTGCCGACCGCAAATTAAATACCTCGATTGTGAGGTATTTAATTTGCAGGTGCAGTTCTGCTTCTAGCTGCTGGTGGAGACAGTCCAAGCCCCAGCAACAAATAACTCCAAGATCAAGAGTAAACCTAAACCAAAACACCACCCACTCCTACAGATCACCGTTGTTGGGACAAGACTCCCCCCACCCCCCGATTGGCACAACATACCATGAAACATGAAGGATGTTTAAAACTCTAGACGAACAATTTAAAATATCAGATTTGAAGTGGAAATTGAGATGCACTAAGCTTACTTAACACATACCCTAAAATTGCAGGGCACTGGGCAGTATTTAGGTTTCAAATATAGAGGCTGAAAAGGCCTTTTGTGTTTACTTGTATTTAATCCAAATGCACAGCCCTAGCTTTAGCCAACCTCTATGCATAGCAGGGACTGTGGGCCCACTGTGACATTTTCTTTAAGCCCTGGACTGCATCCACACACACAGTAATGGCAGCTAGAAAAAGCCTCTGCAAATAGACAGTAGTTGTTTCCCACTGCAGGGGTTGCTTTAGTATTTTTTTTACTCAGAGTGGGATGGAGGGAAGATGGTCTTGGAAGCCTCTTGAATTTAAGGATGTTGACCCAGCTGCACGTGTGGAGAGAGGAAACATAGTAACATTATTTTAATCTAAATGCTCTCATTTGAGTTTGACATCATCCCTGAAATTCTAGGCAGTCATTTCCTTTCCTTCCATGATAATTCACTGGATCTTCCCCTTCCCTTCCCTTCCCTCCCCATCACCCTCTCCTTCCCTAGCCGCCAAATTAGATATTGTTTTACAGACTCAGGAAAGTTCTTGTTTTGTTTCAGTTGCTCATATAGCAAAATTGAGTATGCTAATGCTTCCTGAGGCAACTTGGGCAGCATTCCAAAACAACAATTTGTGCAGCTGCATTCTTGAATTTTTCCAACAGTCCCTACCAGAATCTCTCCACTTTTTACTTCCTCTGAAAGGGTTGATTTCTACAGGATCCTATATGTGGACCTCAAGTTTTAAACTGCATGAACTTTCAAAACAGGGTGAATCTTCAGGTTACCTATTGATGTTCGAGGCAGAAGGGTCGTTTCTGGCTTCAGGCAAGAGATATTCTTTACAGCTCTTTTTCAGACTGTGAATACGGACTTATTCCTGCTGAGTGAACTAGACATTTAGGCTTTTCTGATTCCCAAGACAAACAGGTACTTTGGATTGCACTGGCTAAAAAGGAGTTATCTCTCTAGAAATCCCCATGGTTCCTGGACAAACAAGACTGACACAAGAGTCTGAGTGACATAGGGTAATTTCAGACATGCTGGGCCTCCAGACCCAACACACTGAAACCTGGACCAGGATCCGTTCCAGATCCCGATCTGTGATCAGGCCAGCCGTCCTTTAGATGTGCCGGCCTGATCACAGTGGGTAATCAGGGAGGGGACGGGGCTGTGTGGTGCGACATGTGGCTGCTCAACCCTGCCCCCCCCCATGCTTCCACCTGCACATCTTCCCTCGAGGAGACGGGCAGGTGCAGCGGCCAATCAGGCTGCTGTGCCCGATCCCGTCCCATGGTTGGGACCTGATTCCGGGACGGGCTCGGTAACAGTCGTTACCCGCGGCCATTCCCAGCCCCATCCCGGATCGTGGCCAAATCAACTACGGTTCTGGAGGTGAGGCCGGCCTTACCTCCAGAACCATGGTCAATTTGATCCTGACTGGGTGTTCACTGTGGTGAACATCTGGCCGGAAACAAATAGGCATGCATGGGATCACTGCCACCACACCGAATCCACTGTGGTTCAGTGTGGTTAGCAGTGTTCCCGTCATGTCTGAAAATACCCATAGCTGCCTTGGAAAGAGTTAGGTACAAAAGAAGAGATGGACTGGAAGATCTTGAAGCCATTTGTTGCTTAATTGGATACATGTCAGTTGAATTCTGGACTGCTAGCATGATGCGACTCCAGTGAAACAAATGAATTTACTCCAGATTTACAGTTAATGAAGATCAGACTCTAACCTATAGCCCATATGTATCTGACCCTACAGGAACCCTCCTTTTCCTTTGCATTACCAACTCGTCCCTTATGTACTTCACTACCTGCCTCAAAAAAATCACAACATACTTGGTAATGAATGTATATATCCAAAAGTTTGCTTTTCAGCAACATATGCTTATAGCAGATACAGTATTTACTAGGCATTTATTTCAGCTTCTGCATGCCAAATCCATCCTGCCCCAAGCTCTGCTTCCCTTGGACCTCTGCCCAGCACCCACCTCCCCTAGGCCCCTGCCTGTGGCTGCCCACCCCAGGGTCTGGCACAGCAGCGCTGGGGTGGGTGGACAGGGCAGGAGTCCAGGGGAGGCAGGAGTCTGGGGAGGAAGAGCTGGGGGCAGAGGGGCTGTGCAGGGATGAGGAGAGGGGGAGTAGTTGATCAACTTACCATTTTTCTTAGGCTCTGGAGCCCGAAGATGCACCCCGTGGCATCCAGCACGGCCTTTTCAGGGCTGCACCAGGGAAAAAATGCCAAAGAAAATCACTGCACATGCACAAAATGGCTGCTATGGTGATTCTGCACATGCAGATCCTGCACATTTTCCAAAATGGCACCACCAGCATTGGTGCCATTTTGGAAAAGGGCAGTCTGTCTGTGCATGTTCAGCGGGCATCTGGGCGTGTGCAGACAAACTGCCATTTCCCAAAATGGTGCCAGTGCTGGTGGCACCATTTTGGAAAATGGCCATGCATGTGCAGAATTGCCATAGTGGCTATTTTGCACATGTGCAGTGATTTTCTTGGTATTTTTTCCCAGCACGGCTTTGAGAAGGCTGTGTTGGGCGCCACGAGCTGCTGCTTCATATTTGGGAGTCTAGGAAAAAAGATAAACCGACTACTTCCCCTCTCCCCACCCCTGCACAGCCCCTCTGTCCCCTGCTCTGCATCTCCCAGACCCATGCCCTCCAGAGCCCTGGTGGCAGACATTGGATTGTGACTTAGGCTCAATTCAATTTGTGCCATATTGCTCAGATCAAAACTGATTCCGAACAATACGATCCAAAAAACAATTTGAAGTCAGGTCGCTTCAGTTCAGAAATGATCCTTATTTTCAGTCTGAAGTCCCATCTCTGGTATTTACTAGAGAGATATACTAGGTAGTGGAGCAAGAATGAGACATGTTTGCTATGTGCTCTGATGCTGTCAATAATTATAATCTTTCCTTACAAAATAAGTCTGTTTATTGAAGTAAACACAACACAGTATCAGGTGCAGTTTGATCAATTTTTGTGGTTCATAAGAGAGAGAGAGAGAGAGAGAGAGAGGGAGAGAGAGAGACTAAGGGCACATTCTGACGTGCATTTAAATCGCGGCGGCATTGTGCGATTTAGGAGTGCGGTTTGAAAAGCTGCTCCGAGCAGCTTTTCAAACTGCACTCCAACAGTTCGGGTTAGGCAGAAATGTGCGCACTCACCGCATTCACACCAACCCGGAAGTGCGAGGTGCTTTAAATTGCACGATGCCGCCGCGGTGGCTGTGCAATTTAAACGCATGTCTGAATGCCGCCTATGTTTCGAAGTGGATGAGACAGTACAGTGCTCTAGGTGCCACAGAGAGCTAGGCAGCTAAGGCTACCCCTCTCTGGAGCAAAAGCTCACAGCCAACATAGATGGGACAGTTTAAATTCTGAAAGGAGGTGGGAACAAAGACATAGATTAATCTAGCCAGGTGACCACCACCACGCAAAAGCACATCATTTTCTGCAGCATACCTCTCAACCCTTGGACTCTGAAATGAGGGACAATAAGGGACAGGGCACTTTGGAATAAGGGTCATCTATTTGCATAAATTTCCATGTGTTAGTTTGCACAAACTAATGTCTTGAACCTTTTGATTGTACATTCAAGACAATCAAGATGGAGTCAGACACTTGAGATCTATACTCTGCAGCATAATTAGAATCAGAGATTGAGGAAGAGCAAGCATCATATAAGTAGCAAATTTGAAGACTATATTTTAACTTGCTCTAGCAGTGGTGACATCACTAAGAAACTCTCGTCTACTACATAGTTAATATCTATTTGGATACATGTAAGGCTGCTTTCTCACGACGCTGCTTGCGCAGCCTTTGGCACCACGGGAGCATGAGCTATTCAAATGTAGCGCAGCTTCCGTCTCATGGGAAAGGAGGAAGTGCGGCTCTCCTGCCAGCAAGCTCGTGCATCGGACAGTTTCACTACCCTGTCCAATGCACAAGTTTGCCGGCGGGAGAGCTACACTTCCTCCTTTCCCACAAGATAGAAGCTGTGCTACATTTGAATAGCGCATGCTCCCGTGGCACCAAAGACTTTTGTGCTCCCTTCCCATGAGCAGCCTAACTATCGGTTTTGCTAGCCAAAGTAGAGCTGAAACAAAACTGCCTGTTCTGATCTTGTCTAGCAAAATGCGGACCAGACTCTAATCTGGTCCACATTTTGCCAGAGATCTTGTTTACTACTCCCCATGCGGCACATGTGCAAAATGGCAGTGCAGTCTATTTTGCACATATGCAATACAGGGCACTGTAGAGAGCACCGCCATTTTGTGTATGCACAATACAGGTCAATGCCGTTTTGTGCATGCAGAAGGTACCCTGCATTTGAAATGTTGTACAGGGTTTTGCAGTGGTTGAACATCTGCGACAGAACTGCTTGTTGTGACATTCCATAAAAACAGAAAATCTCTTTGAAATGGAAAGGGCTGATCAGATTCAGCCATAAGCCATAGGGTAAAAATAAAATAAATGGACAACGGGGTGTCTCCTAAAGAGCTACATGCCCTTATAATTTAGCCCTGATTAAATTATGAAATAAGACTGATCAGGGTGTATACAAATCTGGCTGGAGAATGGCGTGGTTCATCTACAGCAAGACAGGCTTGTGATGTGCTCTGAAGCCATTAATAAATAACCTCTCTTTTCCAAGTAGATCGTGTAATGAGAGAAAAGCTCATGAGTCGCATGTCACATCATTTCATATCAGTGACTCTGGAACTGACATACCTTAAATGACTCCCATATATGTTATAAAAAATACATATATGGGTTTCTGGAGGCAGAGGATTGTAATAGTTTTCTCTGGATGGAATAATCGGAGGTTGTGCCAACTACAAGGGTCATGACTGATTCTTTAGCATTGTCAAGACACCTGTACTAGGTGGACGGAAGGAATCATCAGTTTAATGAGCTCACCCACTCACCTAGCAGTTTCTGGGCAGCTGTTCTCACCACATGAGGTCTGCTTTCTTGCCTGAGGTAGTTATGTTGTGTGCATAGGATGCCATTGGAGAGGGGTCCTTCCACTTCCTCAGAGGTTGTGACTGGTGCAATATGTCTCTTTGGCTGCTGTGTCATTACCTTCATTTACCTGCCTCCCTACCTCTCTTAAAGGCTACTGAGCAATGATAGAGTTGCTCCCAAGCCCTCTTTGCAGCTCCAGCTGTCCAGCTTCATGGGCGGAAATAGCAGATACAGATGCTTGCTCAGCCTCACAAATTGACTGATGTGGCAATGTGCAGAGAGCCCTTTGGTCTTCAAGGAAGCAAGGAGACGTGCATTCCTTATGTGTGCTCCCCAAACCCTGCCTCCCGCAGTGCAGCAAGTAGGGTTGCCAACTTGCCACCTTTCTGGGTTTCATCTGGAAATTATTATTTTTTTTTACTCAGGTTCTCCAGGCTCCAGGGGAAAGACCAATTTCTCTGGGTCAGCCAGGGGTGCCTGTGCCATGACTAACCCAGAGAACCACAACTTCCAGCTCATACCACATCAGAAGGGGGTGAATCACAGAGACCTTTTTGCCCCCATTCTGACATGGCACCACCATGATGTCATGATATTTTGCAAGGGCGGGGTTATGACAGAAAGTGGGCATGACAGATCCTTTGCCTCATCCACTTGACTTCATCATGTGGTTCCACCTCATGTGGAGCATCTTGACATCACAACACTCCTTAAGGGTGTTATGTCGGATAGGGGGCCTGACAGCCTCTTTGCCCTGCCCCTTCCAATGTAGTCCTGCCCCCTATGGGGAGAGAGAGGTAAAACCCTCCAGAGGAAGGGAACAACCCTAGCAGCAAGCCACCCTGGTTCTGCCATAGTTGGGTACCTTGGTACTTGGGAGGGTGGAACATGATGCTTCCATTTGTGAGCGGTCTGGACTTTTTCTGCCTCAGCACAGGGTTTTCTACCAGGTCCCTTTCCCCACTTGACCGAGAGGAGAATTTGTTTTCTGTTCAAAACATGCAAGAACGCTTGTAGTCTACAGGCAGCCCTATTAAAAGGAATCTTCTTGTCCTTCCAAAGACTAGGGGTGTGCAATTTGTGTTGTTTTATTAATTACACAAACAAATGGTGCCCCATTCGTTTTCATAACTAAGGTGACAAAAATGAATGAATAAACAAATGACATTAGTTTGATTTAATTCATTCATTTTTAGTTTTGTTTTTTAGTTTTATTTTATTAAAAATAATAAACAATAACAAAAATCACTGTGCATGTGCAAAATGGCCACTCAATGCTGCTGGTGCCGTTTTGGAAAAGGGCTGTGCATGCGCAGAACAGCCCCAGCAGCCATTTTGTGCATGCACAGCGATTCCCCCCCGGCCATATAAATAAATCAAATAAAACAAAAAATAAACAAAAACAGTAGAGTCCTTTATGAAAACTTCCGAACACAAACAGGTTTTTGGAAATGAAAATGAAAACAAAAGATGTGCCTGCTGTACACCCCTACCAAAGATCATGGGTACAATCCAGCTACCACTGAAATCAATGCCTGAATTGAAGTCCCCTTGACTTCAGTAGGAGCTGGATTGAGCCCCATGTCTTTAACATTTAGGTCCTCACAATTTGCAAAGTACACCTAACGTTCTTCATTCTCATCAGGGTATCAGGCTTTGTTTCTTGCTGGTATAAGGTGCCAATACTAGGGGTATTTTCACTTGTGATGGCACTAGTCGCTGCCACACTTAGATCCTACCCAGGGTGAGAACCCTCACTCCAGGCAGGAGTAGACCCGGCCACTGAACTAACGTGTCGGTGGTTGGGGCTGGGGAGAGGGCGGGGAGACTTACGGACATGGTCTGCATGCCCCCGCCCCCCTGCGTGCTGCTCAGCACAGCACAGCCTCCTCCCTGATGGGTGGATGCGGTGGCTTGTGAGGCCGCTGTGCCTGTCCAGAAAAGCTCCAGCCATTGGCCAGAGTTAGGTAGAGAGGGCCATCAGACATGATGGCCCGCTCTACCATGGTCCAGGGTAGGCTTCTCCAGACCATGGCAGGGCTAACTCTGGGATGTGCGCTGGCAGGGAGCCCAGTGCACAACCCGGAGTTAATCCTGCCATGGTCCAGAGTATGTTTGTTCCCTCCTGCAGAAAACATCTGGGGGGCAGGAACAAATGTGACAAAGTCACACCACCGTGGGTGGCCATGCCAGGGTAAGCGGGGCCTCCCATGGTAGCATCTCTTCTGAAAACACTTTAGGTATATCTAGGCCATCCTGGTCTCACAAACATTAAATAAAGCCAGACAATGGCACTCTTCATCTCTAAATAAGTTCTGCCTCTACTGCCAGATCTGTGATGGTAAAAACTTTCAAAATTGCTTAAGTGACTGAGGTTAGTGTTCAAACCAATTACTGAATAACACCAATGAAATTAATGTAACTACTTCAGAGTAAGCAATCCATTTGTTCCAGCGTAATCCCATTGAAATCAGTAGGACATAAGAACATAATAAGCACTATACTAAGTCAGACCAATGGTCTATCTTTCCCAGCATCTTATCTCTGAAAGTGGCAGCTTTGGTTGCTTCAGGGAAGTGCACAACAGGTCAAGGTCATACTGGAGTGATTCACTGCCTGTTAGTCACTCCCAGCCCCTCACGGTCATAGGCCTTGTCCTCTGACCAACTTGACTAGTAGTCATTTATGTGTCTATCCTCTAATCTAGAGATAGAGTGTGCTCCAGAAATAGAGTATTTCTACTGGCTATGCTACATACCCGAGGAAGGGCCCTGCGTGGCCCAAAAGCTTGATTATTTCTGTCACGGGTTTGGGGTCCACTACCCCACGTTTCTGGGTTAGGTGACTTAGTTTCCCTCACTTGCAGCCCACCTGAATCAGTTCTCTCTCTAGCTGATTCAGTCTTGCAAGGGGAACTACACATCTGTCACCCAAGCTCCAGAGACTTCCCATTCTTAGACTCACTCTCTCTCTGGATTCGCAAGTGCTTGAGAGCACAAGATCTCAGACTATGTTCCCCAATGTGAGACAACAGAAAGCACTTCTTAGTAAAGAAGAAAGTTTATTGATTACATAAACAAATATAGTTTGAGTGCAGAGTGGCAAATAAAATAAAAGTAAATAACACAATCCTAGTTAAGTACGTCCCTGGTTAAAATCTTACCCTACAGAAAGTCCATTCTCAGCCAGATGTAGTAAGTCTGGGTCCTTTGTCCTTCAGCTGGTTAGCCAGCAAAGTTTCTTCTCCAAACTGAGCCTTAGGGAAAAAGATCTCTAGGGATGGGTGAACGCGGTTCGGAAGTTCGGAGTTCGGCCCGAACTCGAACTGTTCGGACGACCGAACTCGAACCCGAACCCGAACACAAACATACCGAACAAACCGAACAGTGAAATGGCCGAACAGTTCGGTCAGTTCGGATCGCATTCGGATGAGTTCGGGTGGCAAAAAAAGGTTCACTGGAAGGTCAAACATTACAGAGAGGTGTCAGTGACTGAGGAGCAGACTTCCAGGCACCAGGGGTGGAGAGGCTTGCAAGAAACGAAACTAATTATCTGCCTCCCC
>QEPC01013957.1:2458722-2487686 GCA_003113815.1 Sphenodon punctatus
GGTGCGGGGTGCCTTGGGGGGGTGCGAGGTGGTAAACAGCCTTGGGGTGTGTGGGGTGCCTTGGGGGGTGGGGGTGGGAAACAGCCTGGGGGGGTGCGGGGTGGGAAACAGCCTTGGGGGGGTGCGGGAGGAGGATAGGAAGGAATCTTACTTACCTAGTGCTGGGAGCAGCAAGGAAGCAGCTGCAGCGCGCTGCCGGCAGCCATGTTCTTCTTTGAGCATGTGAAGCAGGGACCAGCGCGCATACATGCTGGTCCCTGCCTCAGGCGCCCGGCCCAAGGCATCTCGCCAGGGCGCTTTCAAGAAGCGCCCTGGTGAGAGCTTTCCTTGCGCACATTGAGTGCAATGGAAGCCCCAGCTCCTCCCTCCACAGCACGTCCTATACGTGCTGTGTAGACGGAGGAGCTCAGCCACCCAAACTGCGTTTTCCATTGGAAAACATGGTTGGGCTTAGCATTTTTGAGCCTTCTGGGACCCACTCCTCTGGAGTGGATCCCAGAAGTCAACTGAAACAGTGCCGCGGCGCTGTGGGAAGTGGCGGTGGTGAGGTTTTTTTGTTTGTTTGTTTTTAATGAGCGGTGGTGCCTGGCGGGCCCTCGGCGCTTGGGGGGTCAGTGCCCCAAACTCCCTGGGAGGTCAGCTGCGCCTGATAGTATTGTAGCCCTATGGGTCTCAGAGAGACCAGGCCTCTATCATCATAGGGCACACAGCTCGCAACGAAGAGTATGGCCTCACGCCACACACAGTTGCTCCACTCACTCACACTCTCACAAGGGGGAAGGGGAAGGACTGGTGTTGGACATGCGGGGGGAAGGAGGGCAGGACCCAGGTCAGGGGGAGAGCGGAGCAGGACTTTCATACAACAGGGAATAGGAAAGGGAAACCCGGGAAGGGGAAGCAGTTTTGCACACTGTTCACCCAGCAGTCACTTGAACGCGTGCACACACACACACACATGGTGAGCTTCTCAGCTCTGATTACCGGCGCCGGCACTGTGTGTCTCACAGAGCTGGGATTTATACTCATGGTCCCGCCCCTCTTCATGCCTGAAGCTGTGTGGAGCGCTGCACAGGTTCAGGCAATGACCTCACGTCCCATGAGGTCGAAGGTCAGGGCTCTGCGCTATCAGCACCGGAATGGGTCGTCTCGGCAACCATGCAAAACCCCAGTGATTGTATCTTCCTCCCTGAGCTGGAAGCCCCACCTAAAGGCGGTGGTGTCTCAAACTAGGTGTTCTTCGGCTGCTATTCTTGGGTTTTTTTATACTCGGGGGGGGCGGGGAATTGGTACTGCCTACTTTGTGGCTGTTTAGGGCCAAAGTTCTTGCTCAATGCCTATATGCTTTCCCCGTTTGGGGCCTTTCCCTTTTGGCTAGTTTAGAATTGATTCAAAACCAGGCTCTCTGAGCTATCCTGTGGGTGCCTAGGGGTTCTCCCCAGGTAATTTTGAGACTGGAAACTGCAAGCCTTACTATAAGAACTCGGGCTCTCCAAATACTTTTGAGGTATTGGGTAAAGGTAGCTCTATTTCCTCCCCAGGATGATTCCCTCCTGGCCCTGGTGGTGGGGGCTGGGCTCCATAGCTCTTGGGCGCGCTGGGTGGAGGAGGAAGTGAAGCTCTTGGGGTTTTCCAGGGAATCCTTAGGTCATCTGGGCCCTGAGGGAGCTCTGCTCCTCATCAAGAGGAGATCGCGGGATCAGGAGCTTCAAAATGAAATGTCCCTGTTAGCGAATCAGAGGGTTGCTCCTGACTACCCCCTAGATAGTAATCTGGATCTGGAGGGCAGTTATTTATATCTCTGGCAGGATTCTAATCTACGTAGGGCTTTTACCTGTTTTCGTTGTAATGTGTATCCTTCTGCTCTGTTAGAGGGGCGCTTTAAGGGAATTCCTAGATCTGAGAGGCTCTGCCAGCTATGCGACCTTCAGGAAACTGACCCCTGTCAGCATGTTCTATTCTTTTGCACAGCCCTTAATGGCCCTAGGCATGCCCTTTTGGGTAGCTATAGTCACGGCCTGCCGGTCTCAGGGGCTTTGGTAAGGAGGCTTTTGGGCTGTGTGGATTCGATGATGTCTAGAGCTGTCGCAAGATTCTGTCAAGTATTTATACGGTTAAAGGAAAGTCCATCTGGATAATTGTGTTGAAGGGCTATGTTAGGTGATGAGCTTGGGTTTTTTTGGATTGGATTTATTTTGAATTGTATAATTATGCTTGTTTTAGTTTGTATGTATATATGTTATGTGACTGTGTTGAATAGCCTTGGGCTACACAATAAACATACTACTATACCCAACTCAGGGTTTATCCAATCTCACAGGACTGTCTCTCTCTGCTAAGCCATTGCCCAGTTGCCTATAACTTTCAGTGGCTCAAGCATGGCCCGCACAGGCCTCAGACTGGGGCTCCCAGCTCACTTAAAGGGACAGCAGCACTCCCCAGCTGCACTCTGCCACAATGCCCTCAGTCTAACAAGTTATCTAAATCCCATTGGTGCAGCTACCAGGCAATATATTGGGTGGGAGGGACTTATCTCCCACAACATTCTCATGCTCCCTTTTATATTCTTCTCAAAATTTGCCACTGGTGTGAGTTGTAAAAATCCATGTTCCTCCCACCCCCAACATTTTTGTGATGGTGGCACCCAGGTGCAAAGCACACTCTCATATTGAATAGTCTGCCTTGCTTTGGAGCATTGGTACAAAGCATGTTAGGTACTTTAACATGAAGTAAAGTTTGTGTGGGCACTCTGGGCAAGTTTTACCCTGTAATAAAGAGCCCCTCATCCAAACAGAGAAACTTCACTTTATTGGGGTAGCTAGTCTTTTTCCCATAGGTTTTTCATAGACTGTTGTGCGAACTCTCCTGGGTGAATTGGGGAGTAAAGACCAGAAATGATAAGAAGTAGAGATGGGGGAGTACTTGGGAGATTGGGAACTTCTTTGTATGAGAGGCAAAGGAGTGGGAATGGGTGGGATGGGAAGAGGGGTGGGTTTTGGGTGCTTGGGTATGGAGAAGGGTGGGACTAGTGTTGTATGATATAGTCGATTGTTTCAATTACTATAAGTTGTTTGAGGAGTGGGGTTATAATATGTTTTAATTCCCCCCCCCACCCCCCAATTGTTGTAAGCTGCCCTGAGCCAAATTTTGGGATAGGGCAGGATATATTTAAATAAATAAATAAATAAATAAATAATAATAATAGTAATTAGTTGCTGTGGGGAAAGCATTTAATAAGAATATGCCATCAGCTCTGGTTGTTGTTGCTTTTGGGTCAGACAGACAGTGTTTAAGGAAAGCACATCATCCTAAGATTTACCCACTCAGCACTCATGTAGCCTTTTAGATCAGGCAATTTGCAGAGTGCGGGGCAGGACCTGACTACTTGACTAGGGGTGGCTCAGAAGGTATTATTTTGCAGTATGTGTGAAGAAATACAGCTGGCAAACGCCTAGCTCCACTCTGACTGAACTAGGGGAAATTTCCAAAATGATAATAGGGTAGCGACACAAAGGGGCAACTACAGGAAGATGAGAAGGGAGAGAGCGAGCAAGGTGTATGTATGTGGTGGGGACATGGATCTCTTTTACCACATAAAAGAGGAGAGGGCATGGTTTTAAACCGTTTGAGAACCACTGCCACGGGTCAGCCTTAAGTTTCCATTTTCATTCACTCGCAGCTGCTTTTGTTCTGCTACAGGGGCTGCACCGGATACAGTCAATACTGAAAGCCAGTTCTCTGGACTCAGAAGGGAGTGGCTGTGGCCCTTTTCAATAATTTGTCTGCCCAATTCACCCTCCTTGCAACCTTTACTGCCCATCACCTTTGCTGGCACTGCAGCTTTCATAGACCTCTCCCTTTACTCGGTATGTGGATGTTCTCTGAAGTATTTGTGGCTCAAGTGAAGGTAAGAACAGCTAACTGTGCTCATGTGTGTTGTTGGCTATGGTGAACCATTCTGCAATCTCTCTGCTCAGTCAGCTTTAGAATATGGTGATGAGGTTGGCACACTTTACTCTCTGAGCTCAGATGGAGAGGCAGAGGAAATCAGGACTGACAGTTGCCAGTCATCCTCTGAGAATACACCGAACAGTAGGCACACACATTAGCACATTCAGACATTAGCACATTCACCTTGTCAAACACCATCTAGGTTTAGTTTTATGAGAGGGGACTTCATATTCCATGGCTTTTTAGGCTACATCACAAATACCTATGGTTGTGGGGCGAAAGGAAATTAGCATTGCTTATCACACGGCCTGATTTTTCCCCTTTTAAGCCGTTGGGCAAGGGCACTGCCAGAATGTTGATGAGCAGCAGGGTTGGGAGGCAGGGCCAGAGCAGAGAGGCTCACCCCTGTCTGATGTCCCCATTCCTGCTGTCGAGCATTTTGATGTCACAGTGCTCCAATGGTGGTGGGACCTCATCAGAAAGGAGCAGGATAATTCCTTTGCCACACCCTTTTATGGTAAGGCCAAGCCCCTTATGAAGTGCTCTGATGTTGGGATGCTCTGGAGGGGCAGTGGCAGGTGAAACCTGGAGGGGGGGACAAGTGCCCCCTACCCTCCCCTGGCACCCATGCCAATGCGATTTACTGACCTTCCATTTCTGAAAATCTGCTGCATCTTTTAATTGGAGAAATAAGAACTGCGTGTCAGTACAAAAATGGAAGAAGGGGGCGGGTTTTTTTAAAAAAAAGGAAGAATTGGGGGCTAGACTTCTGACCAATTATCATGTGTGTAAAAATGGTGGGGATGGAGAGAACATCTCTCCTCCTCCCCCATGGATTTGGAGCCTATGGGACAGCCAGCTTCCTCCTTAATTTGTGTTCCCTGTAATCCTTGTGCTCTCTGATCCCTAGGGGTGGGACTCCAGGTGAATTATCAGTTACCGGTTTTATCGGTATTGGATTAATCCGATATCAGATTTAAAAAATGGCTGCAGTGTTAAAGATCCGAAAAATCGGCAATGTTAAAAAAACAACGATATACCAATACTGACATTATTGGTATTATCGGATTAATCCAATATCGACAATTATCGGCATTACTGGATTAATCCGATACTGATAGTCCCATCCCTACTGATCCCAGCCAGTATCTGAATTTCCTAGCAACTGGACCAGTGGGTGGAACTGCCACCATTCTGAGGGTGGGAATGGGGGTGGTGAGGGAGGTTTGAGTGGGAGGAGCTGTCCCTCTCTTGGTGTGGGTTGTTGCCTCCTGACAAGGAGCTTGGAGCACTGCTACTTGTCAGTGGCTTATAGCAGGGTGAGTTGACCCTGCAATGGCCTCCTGCTCCCAGCCCATTCCTCCAGCCAAAGCCTGTGAAGGGAAGCTGGTAATGGGCAGCTAACGTTGGGAGAGGCCAACTAACTACAGTGGGAAATAAAGGCCCACAATTTAGGGAGCGTAGGGGGAACCAAGGAATTTGGTCACTGTGTGAAAAGAAATGAGATGGTGACCTGTGTTGTCCCACTGCGGCCCACATTGGCCTGGGACTCACCTGCTTGTGTGTTCCCCTGCTGCTAGATGTTGGCCCGCAACTGCCCCGGGGTGATTAGGCAGCTGTCCCAAGATGTGAGTTCTGGAAGATCCCAAGTGACAATTCCTCAGGCCAGTCTGAGCCAACACATCTGGTCTGACATCTCTGGCCGTACATCTCGGGCTCCAACCTTGCCACCATCGTCCATGCATTCATCACCTCGAGATTGGACTACTGCAACACACTCTATGTGAGGCTACCCTTGGTGATGACCCAGAGGCTGCAGCTGGTGCAGAATGCAGCGGCCCGTCTCCTTGGAGGGATGGGCTGCCGGGAGCATATTACACCAGTGCTCTGCTCTCTGCACTGGCTGGCTATAGTCTTCCGGGCCTGATTCAAGGTGTTGATTATTACCTTTAAAGCCCTATATAGTCTGGGCCCCACTTACCTGTGGGACTGCCTCATCCCTCGTGTCCTGGATTGGCTCCTGTGGTCATCCGGGGGCACCCACTTGGAGGTCCCCCAGGTTTCCCAGGTGGCCATGTTTGAGCGGGTATTCTCGGTGGTCGCGCTGCGGCTATGGAACTCCCTCCCAGTAGAGAATCGCCTCTCTCCAGATCTCCCCTCCTTCCATAGACAGTGTAAGACCTGGCTGTTTTGCCAGGCGTTTGGTAAGGGGGACGGGCAGTGGGTGTTTTTAAAATTTTATTTTAGGGATACTGGTTTTTTTTCTTTCGTACCTCTATTGTTATTTGGTTTTATGTGATATTTTATATTTTTATACTATGCTTTTTAATATATTGTTCACTGCCATGAGCTGCCATTGGGCAGGAGAGGGTGGTATAAAAATATTGAAAATAAATAAATAATAAATAAACAAACAAACACAGACCAGCACGTCTGTTAGGAATGCTCATCCCTGCAATGGGGTGAGGTCTGCCGGAACTACAAAGTCATGGGCAAAAAACCCAGAGCGGTCAACAGAGCAGCCATGCCTCAATACTCCTCCCCATGAGACGGACCCTGAGCCCTTAAAGGGAACCGGCAGCAAAAACAAGCCTGGGTTGGGCATACCCAGTTCCCCAGCCCCTAGCCAGCCTCTGACTCAGAGGATTTGGACACCACCCTCAAGACCCTCCTCACCTGGCCCCTCAGAGGACGTGGTGGAGGGGACAGAAGACCCGGAGCCTGAGGGGACTGGTAAGTGAATGCCCTGGATGGGGGACAGGGGGGAAAAGGTGGCCCACCCATACAGTGGTCAGGTAATGCCACTCACTAACATGGCTCCTGTTCTTCCATGTGTTCACAGTGTCCGAGAGGCCGGGAGGAAGCAACCCAAGGAGATGCGGAACACAGATAGACCCTTCTGGGGAAAGTAGGCACGGCAAGTATGTGGGAGGGCATCATAACAGGCTGGGTGAGGCTCAGATACTGCACAGGGGGGAATGATGGGTGGGGGGACACAGTGGGAGCTAGGGCTGAAACTTGATTCTTGGTTTCTCAATGAAAATCACACTTCTCGTCTCATTCTTGCAAACGAGAACGAGATGAGAATCAGCTGGATTCTTGCTGAGAAAAGCGAGAATCTCAAAAAACAGAATACTCAGTGCTGATGAGGGGAGGGAGGGAGGAGGAGGAAGCCATACTGTTCTCTGCCCAGCTTTCTTCCTTTGTCGGGGGTCGGCAGCTAGGGTGGCCATACCTCCCTTTTAAAAGAGGACGTTTATGAAAAATCCATGTTGCAGGGCAGGGCTGCATTGATTCCAGTGCAGCCCTGCACCATGTATTTTTCATAATCATCCTCTTTTAAAGGGGAGGTATGGCCACCCTATTGGCACCTGTCTCCATGGGGAAGACATGTCGTCTTTCTGATGACAGACCTTCAGGAATTGGAGGGGGGAGAGAATGAGGGAGGGAGCAGACTCAGCTGATACCGTAGAATTCTATTGGCTAGCACAGGAGTGAGAAACCTTTTCTCTCCCGAGGGCCACTTTGAAAGCTTGTACAAGCTCCGAGGGCCACACAGAAGTTGAGGCGGGAGTGCTTAACGGATGCACTCAAGGAAAGGAGGGCCCAGCTCATGAATCTGTGCCATGGCACTGTCCCTTCTCCTTGTTTGCATGCCCTCAACTCTGTTCCCTTCCCTTGCGCTAGTTTTTCAGTGATTGGAGGTAAGAACTAGGTCCAAGGGCCAGATCCAGGAAATGGAAAGGGGCCACATAAAAACTTGCCATGGGCTGTATTTGGCCCCCGGGCTGGAGGTTCCCCACCCCTGGGCTAGCAGGAATCAACAGCCGATAGAATGCTGAAAAGCTGTGCTAAGCCCAGCTCTTCCCTTCAGCTCCCACCTCCCATCTGTTTCCGGACCCAGAGAAGGTAATCATATGGGTAAACATGTGCAAATCAATTAGGGTACTCCTCCCTGTTTCCAGATGTGAGGAGGAGCTGAAGGGAAGAGACGGCCTCAACACAGCTTTTCTGTATTCTGTTGGGTGCTCAGTCTCCTGTTAGCCAGCAGAATACTCATGATCTGCCTGCACCATCCTGCTCTCCCTCTCCCATCTGAAGAGGACTTCCAGATTGGGGGGTGGGAGTGGGGGTGGGGGGAGAGCTGAAGGCAAGAGGCAGGCTCAGTACAGCTTTCCGGCATTCTATTGGCTGCTGACTCTTGCTAGCCAATAGAATGCTAAGATATCAGCTGGGTTTGCTCCCTCCCTCCTTCTCTCTCCCCCTTCCATTCCTGAAAAATCTGCCATTGGAGACAGCTGCCAGCCTCCGACAAAGTAAGAAAGCTGAGCAAGGAACAGTGTGGCTTCCTCCTTCCTTAAATTTGTCTCAGCCTGGGGGTGAGGGGAGTGAGAAATCTCACGAGAATCTGGATCCAGGTCAAGACGTCTTCAAGATCTTGATCCTGATTTTCAATTCTCGCAAGATTTTCACGAGAATAAAATCTATTCTTGTTTCAGCCCTAGTGGGAGCAAAGGCAACAGGCACGAGGGACAAGGGCAAAACAATGGGCCGGGAAGGCAGGAGTTGTGCAGCCTGCAACAACAGTTCTCCTTTCTGTCCTGCCACAGGTCCACCAGCAGGAGGGTTGGCTGCACTGGTGAGACTGGCAGCAGGCACCGAGCAGATCCAGGCCCTGCAAGTACGTACCTGGCTGAGCAAGGAGGATATGGTCCAGCAGCTGCTCAGTGAAATCACGGGTCAGGCGTACGAGATCCGGGATGCCATACAGGGGCTGGCAGAGCAGCACCAGCATTTCCTGTGACAGTCTGTAACCCAGAACCATGACATCACTGTTGAGGGACTCAAGGAATGTCAATGCCAGAATAAGAGGTGGGGATGGGACTTGCAGGGGTTCATGGACAGGGAGTGCTGTGGGCTCAAAAACTTCATGGAGCAGTCCCTAGGGTTGCAAGGTGCCCTCCTACATTATGTGGCCACTGCAAGTTCTGCTGTCACTGCCACACTGGGGCAGACCCTTGTTCCCAACCCCCACCCCCCCAGAGGCCCTGCCACTGCCCCCCCCCCAGATCTCAAACGCCAAAGTCGGTCTTGCCAGTAATCAGCCTCATGATCATGAGGTGTGAGGATCCATTTTCCTGTGCCCACCTGGGATCAACTGGACCCACAGGCCCAACCCTCCATCAGCTGCTCATGTCCTAAGGCTGAATTTCAAACAGAGTTCCTGGAGATGCACCACAGTGGGGAGCAGGCCCTGGAGCAAAGGGTGTTTCCCAGGGAGTCTTGGCTTCCAGCCTACATGCATGACTGGGGAGGACTCTCAGATGGATGCTGGCTGGTTCTGAGGGATTAGCTGGAAGATCTCCGGGGAGCAGGAGAGGAGTGCTGATAAACAATCCTTCAGCAAATGGAACCCTGAAGAGCTGGTGGACAGACAATGCCACCTCCCCCATCCTGGAAGAGCAACTGCAACCCCGCCCTCCGCCAAAGGGGGATATTCCTGCACCCAGCCACCCCCTGTCTCCAGGGCTTGGGCAGAGGGTGGACAGTCCCCATGTGGAATGGAGAGACACACCCTCCCTCCACTGGCTCTTCCTTATTTCCCGCCCCCTCTCTGCAGTGACCTGCCCCAGTCTCCTCGTCAGCAGAGGCCAGTGTCCCCAGAGCACCTGGAATCTCCACATTTGGGAGCAGAGGGCATTCGGGGACTGGGTGCTCCACCTGGGGATAGGGCACATTGAAATCCTGCCCACCTGCCCGTGTGTTTTGTTCGTCCTCCCTACCCAGGCCAGGTTCACAGTGGGATGACTCTCCGGCCACCAGGGGTTGCAGGCATGTTTGTTCTGTGCTCCTCCCCGATCCAAGGAGTGGCGGTTGCAGTTTCCCCCTCTGCTGGAGAGGGGGTCCTCACTGCCGCCATGTCTGTTTTTACCCTGAGAGAGGTAGGCTTGCTCCCCAGAGTCTCTGGTCTCAGGACAGGACAGGACAAGCCCCAATTTCTCCACATCAGCTGGGGTACCATGACTATCCTGGAGATGTGAGGCTTCCAGAGCAGCAGGAGACCACCACATCGGAAAGGGAGCAGACCATAGGAACTTTCCTGTCCTTTTTCTGATGTGGCACTGCCACTACATTTCAAAGGGCAGGGTTATAGCAGAAAGGGGGTGCAACGTTCCCTTTGCCCTGACCCCTCTGACTTGGTCCTGCCATTTTGGGTTTCCTATCAGAGGGAGGTGGCAAGAACCTTAGTGAGAGGTTGCAGTGTTGGGAGAAGCAGGACAGAGTATGGAGGAGCCCTTCTCTAGGTTTTTGTTTTGGGTGTCTTTTTGAACTCAATATTGTGAAGACTGGTGGACAGTAAAGGAAGCCCCAGCTGAAAGGAGTTGGGGAACATATCTAAGATGGAGTCTGGGTGACTTGTGAAAAAAAGAAGACAGACAAATTGCCTACACAGCTCTGCTAAGTACTCTGAACTAGAAGCTGGTATGGGGAAAGTCAATCCCCTCTGCTCATCCTCCAGACCATTAACAAGATTACATCTAGCATGCCAAGAATGTACTGGCAGCTGCTCCCTACTTAATAATCAGGCCAAATTGGGATAAAATATTTGAAATATGCAGCAAAATGTGGTTCTTCTTAAAAATACCCATTTCAAGACTGCAGCAGCTACCTTCATGGGAAACCAGCCCACTTGCTTAGCATCTTTTTGAAGCAACTTAGAGAGCCAGGTAGCTTTTGCATGAAAAGAATTGTTAATAGATTGGGCTATGAATGCCTGTGTGGACGTCACAGACTCCAGCTGAAGATGTGCTGAGTAAGCCAGACACAAGACTCAGGTAATTGGCAAACAGGCCACCTGTTGGTGCTCCTGTCAGCCCCAAAAGCCTGTATTGTTGCTACCTGGGGTGTAATTCTATTCAAAGAGAAAATAAACTTCTTTTAATTAAAACAATGGGAGCAGTGACATTTTATTCAGAATCATTCCTGCCTGTTAACAAACAGACTGAAAAATCAGAGGAGGCAGAATGAGAGGGGTTTGAAAGTCAATGGTTTAACATCAGTGGCTGCCATCCACAATCTGCTCACGCTACAGTAGCCCAAAGTGCTTCAATATTCTAGAGTATGTGGCTTGTGGATCAGGACAAATGGTAGCATGTACAGGTAGCAGGTAAATGAGTGTTCAAAATTTGCTTGTTGTGGGCCTTATTGTTGGTTGCTGGGCTAATGACTAGCAGTGGTGTAGGGTGGGAAACTCCTCCCCCTTGACTAGAGTTGCCACCTTTTGGGGTTTCATGTAGAGACTTCAGGTTTGGACCCAGAGTTTCCAGGCTCCAGGGGAAGACCCAATTTCTCTGGATTAGCCAGAGGTGCCATGTTAGAAAGGGAGAAGTCCATAGGGACTTTACTGCTTGCTTCCTATGTGGCTCAACCCTTGATGGAGCACCATGATGTGGGGAACTGGATGAGGGTGAGCTGACTGAAGCTGAATCCCGATAAGATGGAGGTGATGCTAGTGGGGAAGGCATTGGGTGTGGCGTCCCCATCATTGATGGGGTTCTCCCCCCCCCATTGGTTCCCCAGGTTCGGAGTCTGGGAGTGCTCCTCGATTCCCAGCTCTGCCTGGATGTTCAGGTGGGGGCTGTGGTGAAGCGTGCTTTCCACCAATAACATCTGGTCTCAGACTCTGACATGGCCACTATCATCCATGCTTTTATCACTTGAAGACTTGACTACTGTAACATGTTCTACGTGGGGCTACCCATGACGATGGCTCGGAGACTGCAGCTAGTGCAGAAGGTGGCGGCTTGTCCCCTTATGGGGACGGACCGCCAGGAGCATATTACAACGGTGCTCCGTTTTCTGCACTGGCTGCCTATAGTTGTTTAATATCTATATGCAGCCCTTGGGGGAGGTTGTGAGAGGGTTCGGGGTGCGATGTCACCAGTATGCTGATGACACTCAGCTGTACCTCTCCTTTTCTACTGACCCAGACCCTGCTATCTCGTTGCTATCCCAATGTTTGGAGGCCGTGGCGGATTGGATGCGGCTGAGCAGACTGAAGCTCAACCCAGATAAGACGGAGGTGATGTTGGTGGGGAGAGCGAAGGGGGTGGTGGCCCCCCTAATTGGGGGGGTTCGCCCTCCTGTAGCTCAGCAGGTTCGGAGTCTGGGGGTAGTATTGGACGCAGACCTTCGTCTGGAGCGGCAGGTGGAGGCAGTCGCTAAGGCTGCCTTCCGCCAGCTTTATCTTGTGCGTAGGCTGCGTCCGTATGTCTCTGGCCCGGACCTGGCCTCCCTCATCCATGCCTTTGTCACCTCGAGGCTCGACTACTGCAACGCGCTCTACGTGGGGCTTCCCTTGTTCTTGGCTCGGAGACTGCAGCTGGTGCAGAATGCGGCGGCTCGTCTTCTTACGGGGACGGGCCGCCGGGAGCATATTACACCGGTGCTCCGAGCTCTGCACTGGCTGCCGATAGTGTGCCGGGCCAAGTTCAAGGTCCTGGTGATGGTTTATAAAGCCCTACACGGTCTCGGCCCCTCATACCTTAGGGACCGCCTCGCCCTTCGCGCCCCAGAGCGGCTCCTGCGGTCTGCCGGGGGTGCCTTCCTGGAGGTCCCCCGTGTTAAGCGGGGGGCCACGATGGAGAGGGCATTCTCGGTAGTGGGACCGCGGCTGTGGAACTCCCTTCCGGAGGAAGCTCGCCTGGCCCCTAGCCTTTTAACATTTCGGCGAAACTGTAAGACCTGGTTGTTTGCCCAGGCCTTTGGGAGGGAGGGTGGCTAGGGAGGTTTTAGTCCCCTACCCATTTGTTTTGTGGTTTTGGTTATTTTCTAGCCCTGTTAACGTTTTAAAGTATTTATGACTGTTTTAAATTGATTTTATTGTATTTTATTATTGTATTTTAATGTTGGAAGCCGCCCCGAGCTGCGTTGCAGGAGGGGCGGGGTAGAAATTTATAAAATAAATATATAAATAAATTCCAGGCCCAGTTCAAGGTGTTGGTGTTGACCTTAAAAGTCCTACATGGTTTGGTCCCTAGTTATCTGCAGGACCGCCTCACTCCCTGGGCTTTGTATCGGCCCCTGTGGTCGACCAAGGGCACCTTTCTTAAGGTCCCTCTGGTTGCAGGGGTGCCACTATGGAGAGGGCAGTCTTGGTGGCCGCACCAAGGCTGTGGAACTCCTAGCCCTGGACAGCTCCTCTTTTAGGCGACTATGTAAGACCTGGCTGTTCTGTCAGGCTTTTGGTTAGGGAGATGGGTAGGGTGGGGGATAAGGAGGGAGGGGTTTTATGTTTTGTTTTTGTGTCTCCCTCTTGTGTTTTATGTGAGAGTTTTATATTTGTATTTTATGTTTTTAGATTGTAAGCTATCAGGAGCTGCTGTGCAGGAGGGGCGGGGCATACATTTTTCTAAATAAATAAATAAAAATAAATGTCATTACACACCACAAGAGGAAAGTTATGCCAGAAAGGGGGTGTGACAGCATCTTTGCCCCACCCCGTTTATGACATGGCCCTAGCCTCTACAGAGTGTTGTGATGTTACGATGCTCTGAAAGCGGTATGACAGACCCTTTGCCATGCCCACTTCAGTGTGGTCCTGCCCACTCTTGGTTTTGTCCTGGAGGAAGATGGCAACCCCATCATTGACACCTCCTAGCCCCCAAAACGAAAGGGACACCATCCATTCATCTGGCTTCCAAGAAATTCAAAAGCTGGTGAGAAACAGAGTAAAACAGGATCCTCTGTTCCTATCCTGAATTTCAGCTTTCTGTGATTGCTGCCATAAAAGATGGGGTCGGGTGGGGTGTAGTAGGGTGAATTACTGGGGCGGGGGGCATTCCAATTAGGCACAAGATGCCACCTTGTGCAAAGGAGCGAGGGAGAGTAGAAGGGAAGGAAAAATCTGTCCAAAATTGTCTTCTGCCTAATCAGGAATGAGATCCTCGGGCTAGCAAAAGGCAGTGCCCAGCATGAGGAGAAGTAGGTTTGCTACCTGTCCCAGTGGGAATAAAACCCAAACTGAACAGTGCTGATTTACATGTAATTTATGTGAATTTGTGAAAATTTCAAAAAACATTGAGGCTGGGCTAAAACAAGTCTCTTATTTTGAAAACACCATAGGCACATAGGACTCAAAAGAACAGAAGTTCTCAGCTTCATAAAACCAACACCCCCACAAGATTTACAGATATTGGCCATATGTCAATCTGGACAGCAGTCAGAGACCCCCAATTCCTGGATCATCTGTGTAGGGACCAGCTAAGCGGCAAGCAACCATAGGGAATAGAGAGAGGAAGAGGGAGAGAAGGCATGACCACATGCTGCTAGGGATTGGGACTTGGCAAGGTGTGTCCATGGCCAAAGGAAGGTCTGTAAGCTCATCATACTTTCACTGGTTGGACCCCCAAATACAAACACGATTTCTTGTCTGGACATCTCCCCTGCTCAAGGCAGACATGTTAAAAATATGTTAGATGGTTGTGATTAAACCCAATTTTTACTTTCAGGGTTTCCCTAGTGGCAAACAAACTCAGCTGAAGCAGTGCTTAGTACTGGCACATTCTGTCTGTTATGTATGGTTGGCAGGTGTATTTTAAGGGAATGTCCCTTTCTTTCAGAACCCTACAGCTCTTTGGAACATATGACATCCTTTATCCTGAACACCACAGCTCCTGGAACATGGTAGACATCCCTTATTTCAGTAACCCTAGATCTGGAGTGTCCCTTATTTCTGAAATGTTGATATGGCGACCCTGCTACAGCTCTGGTATTTATGGAATGTAGCTGAAACTGTATCTTCACAGAGAGAAGACAAGGCCTATGGAGGACAACTATGGGCCAATAATGAAAGGGTGTAGAAAGCCCTCTGAGGTGCGGCCCAAGTCCATGTTCCCCAAAGAGATTATTCTTTTTAACACTTCTGTCCCTGGCCATATTTCTGGAATGAGTCAGTGCTCCTCTTCTTCTGAACAAATTTCAAAAATATTCATCTTAAAAATGTCAGTGTCAGTAATACAGTACTGGGAGCACATGAGAAAGGGGAAGACTATGAAAGGGAAACTAAGGGTGTTATCACATGAGATGGCACCCCACTTTCACAACCTCTTTACCCCGGACTCACTGCCTATCTAAATGCAATCTGCCAGATGTTCGCCCTGCATTGGGCAGGGGCTACCAAGACATCACCTGCATTAGTGAGAAGCATGCCTCATGGGGCAACCCAGCCCAAAGTGGGGCAAGGGGTAAATGCAGGGCAGCCTCCTGTGTAAAAGGTTTCCATCAGGCAGCCAAACCTGCAAACAGGACCATCTGCACCATAGACGAGGCCACAGTGCCAGCAAGAATTGGACTCTGGAGGAAGCCACCACTGCCACTAGTCATCTCTTGGAGTGGTTGGGGCTGGGGGGAGTGGTGCCCCGGGCCACCCACTATCAATTGTTGGAGGACAAGGAGCAGTCATGGTGTCCTTTGGCTGCATCACCATGCCAGTTTATCTTGAGCCTGGACCCAGCTTGAAATAGAACAGTGGGGGATGGTGGGTTCCTTGCCAAGGAGAGCTGCACTGTCCTCCACAGCACAGATTCCCCCATGTCAATTTCAAACCGGGAAGCACTTCCTGACTTGACACTGGACCAGTGCTGCATGCCCTGTCAAAGATCACCCCATCCATGTCAATTTCAAGCATGGAGGCTTTGAAATTGACTGGGGGGATGATCTTTGCTGGGGAGTGCAGTGCTGGTCAGAGTCAAGCCAGGACATGTTTCCCAGCTTGAAAATGTCATGGGGGAATCTGCTCTCCTTGCCAGGGAGCCCCCCATTTCCCACACTATTCTATTTCAAGCTGGGTCCAGGCTCAAGATAGACCAGCATTGTGATGCAGTCAGGGGTCTACACATTATCACTGCATGGTGATGAAGCTAAGGGATACCGTGACTGCTACGACTTCTCCTCAGAGTCCCCTCCAACAGCTGATGGGTGGGTGGCCAGGGGCATGCACCTTCGCCCCTGCTTCAACAGATGATTGGCAGTGACAACAACTTCCTCCAGGGGTTTGATTCTGCAGCCGCAGGCCTGGTCTCCTGAGCTTATGCCCGTAGGATGGGCTTCCCACGGCAAAAGTGTAGCAGAGGAACAGGTGGCAGTGGCTTCCCTGTCCACAGGACCCACTCGTGGGTCTACCCGTTTGAACTGCTTCTGTCACGAAGCAGCTTGAAGCCCGTTTGAACTGCTCCATGTGAACGTCTACCCATGGATTCACTATATTTTCCTGCTGCATCCCTCCCCATGTGAAAACACCCTCCCTAAGAGGATAGAGGAATAGTCCCTAAGGAAATGGGGAGCAAGAAGGACTGGGAAACAAAGAGTAGGCAGGAACAACAGCAGGAACGTTTAGCAAATCAAATCCTCCCTTCTTCTGCCCCCTTGTAATTTTCCATAAAATCTTCCATAATTCTCCCTGGGGTCCGTCGCTGACAGCTGGCACATGCAGAATAAAACGGGACCTGTGTTTACTGCATTTTCCCCATTGGTGGCAATGAGAAAATGCAGTGAACACTGGGCCCTGAGAATAAGGAAAGGTCCCCAGAATGACTGATCACAAAGTCACAGCTGGAAAACCTAGGAAGATGCTAGTGCAGGGAGGGGAAGTAACTAGCTTTGGCTGCCACATGGCAGCAGAAAGCAGAGCGTACATATTTGATCTTCTCCAATGTAATCACTGCATCTTCCTTGGCGAGGGAAATCTTTTTATTTTATTTTCCAGGAAACACGCTGCCTTTAAACAAAACATCAGAGGTTGGGAAAAGATCCCAAGCAATACAATCACAGTGGAATCTATTGTGCAGATTCCTTCTTCTATGCCATTAAAAGGCTTGAGTGCCATAGGTTTACCGACAAGTGTTTTTAAAGAAGGTGCTTGAGAAGCCCTCCGTGCCTCTAAAGCAGTGTCTGAACGGCACCTCTTACTGTTGCGGTTGCCATAGCAAGCCTCTGTTCTTAATTGAATAGCCTAGTAAATAACACTTTATAAGCTGCAAAAAAAAAAAAAAAGTTAGAACACCCGTTTGACCTGCTCTAAGCTACTTTAAAATACCTACTCTATTTTTGTTTGCCAGAGCTGTACATTTTGTGCTGTGGGGCATGGAATAGGAACACCTGTTTATTTTATTACAATGCTTTTTAAAAAATGCATCTCTGTCCCTGAAAACATCGCAAGTGACACAAAAATCTGGATGCTTTTTCAAACAAGGAAAATTAAAGGTTTAAGGTAAAAGAGAACATATTGTTTTAATCACTGTGACTGTTATCCTCTAGAAAGTAGTTTGAGAATTAAAGCTTATAATACACACACACACACACACACACACACACACACGCTCCCGCCCCCCAGTCCTTTCCAAATGGGAGGGGGGAGCTGAAGGGAAGAGGCGGGCTCAGCACAGCTTTTCTATTAGGTGCTCAAACTCCTGCTGGCCAATAGAATGCTAAGATATCAGTTGAGTCTGCCCACTCCCTCCTGTCTACGCCCTCCCATTCCTGAAAACTTGTGATCAGGAAGCTTTCCCCACCAAGTCAGCTGCCAGCCCTAGAAAAGGTAAGAAAGATGGACAGGGAACAGTGTGGTTTCCTCCACCATCCCCTTTAATTTATCTGGACTGGGGAGGGTGGGAGCAAGAAATCTCATGAGAATCTGAATCAGGGTCAAGATGAATGTGAGATCTTGACCTTGACTCTTGATTTTTATGAGATTTTTGCAAGAATAAAATCTATTCTCATTTCAGCCCTAAATATGCTGAAACAAGAATAGATTTTATTCTCATGAAAATCTCATGAGAATTGAGACTCGGGGTCAAGATCCTGCAGCAGACATCTCAACCCTGATTTAGATTCTTGTGAGATTTCTCACTCCCCCACCCAAGCGTGTGTGTGTCATGCTAAATTTGTGAAATAATTGAGTATTTAATAAAGTAGGCAATGACTCTGCCTAATTCATGAAATAAGCAAATTTTCTGCCTAATTCATGAAATAGTCACTGCTTATTTCAGGAATTAAACAGAGACATTGCCTATTTCATGAAGTAGGTACCTTTTTCATGAATAAAGGAATATTTTGCTTATTTTATGAAAAGGGTAATTTTACTATATATAGGGTGACCATACCTCCCCTTTAAAGAGGACACTTATGAAAAATACATGGTGCAGGGCTGCACTGGAGCCAGTGCAGCTCTGCACCATGTATTTTTCATAAGTGTTCTCTTTTAAAGGGAAGGTATGGCCACCCTAACTATATATGAAATGTACTTAAATATGTAAATGGGCTATTCTCATTCCTGATTTAACTGCTTGACTTTCACCAAGGATAAATTAAATCCTTTAAGATTTTTAATCCATAAAGTCTCCTACTAGAGAGCTTGTCTGCCCATGGTGCACCATTTGAGTGACAGATTAACAGAACTGCCACAGTGAGAATCACAGACCTAGGGTGGTGGGCTAGGCTAAGCTAGGGAAATATGCCACCTAAGAGCAACAAGTCTTTTTTACCATCTGGAGGAAGTGGGAGCACGGAAGAGACAGATTGAACTGAGCAAGGTAGAAGAGGAACACCCCACCCAAAAGTTAACAGCTGTGTGGTTGGAGACAACTATTACTGGGCGAAAGCAGGTGACGTAATATGGTCAATAAGGATTTTTTGAGAGTGGGCTTGGGGACCAGGTCCATGGAAGAAGGGATGATGGTCTTGTGATTAAGGCCTTAGCTGATGCAATTCAAGAAACATAGGTTCAGTTCACAGCTCTTCCCCTGACTGTGAATAAGTCACACAGGCTGTCAGAGGTTAGCTGCCATCGAGTGAGGGGGCTGAGTTAAGGTGGGGCTCCAGACTCTGAGGGGGATCTTTGCAACCAGCCTGAGCACCGCTAGGAAATTTTTGGAGGAGGGAGTGGGGCCAGCACACAACCCCTGCTTACTCTGAAACTTTCCTAGTGGTGCTCAGGCCACTTGCAAAGGACTCTGCCAAGAAGGAAGTTTTCAGAGTGAGTGGGGAATATAATGTTGTCCTCACTTCCCACCCACTCTTAAAACTTTCTTCCAGGCAGGGTTACTGCTGCTCCATGGGTCAGGAGGTGGGGGGCACAGGGAGCTGGGGTGGAGCTGCATTCATGGGTAAGCCCTGTGCCCCCCCCCCGGATGCCTCATCTCTCCTTTAGGGGGACCCTTACTTGGAACATGAGCCCAGACCCAGCACAGCCTTGCTACACCACTGCAAGCTGTTATCCTTAAACCAGGTACTCTCGATTAATCTCTCTGAAATCATCAGTGGGACTTCTCCGGAGGAAGTAGTTTTAGGACTGTGGGTGATTTCAGAAGTGACGTGGTGAATGTCCACCACAGTCAACCTCAGTCAAACGCGGGGGGTGGTGAAAGCGCCGTGCATGTCTGTTTGCTCGCATCCAGATATTCACCACAGTCAAACGCGGTCTGGGGTGAAGCTAACCATGCTTCGTGAGGTCAGGGCGGGAGGAGGTCCAGAAGTGTGGTGAATGGTCACCACGGCAGGGGTGAATGAAAAGTAACTTCTGAATGGAAACCCGCAGCCGCGGTGGAAGGAATTGACCCCAGCCGCGGTGTCTTCTGGGGCTCGAATCGCAGTCCACGTCTCCACTGCATGTCTGTTGTGTTCCCCCAGCCCATGTTCTCTCTGATTGCCCCCGGGCGGTGGTCATGATCCTGTCACTTCCGTTGGGCCAGCGGTGAATCCGTTCACACCGAGGTGGGATTCACTGTGGTGAATTGGAACATGTCACTTCTGAAATCACCCAGAGTTTCAAGACTTCATCTACAAAAAGAGGTTATCTTCTCACTTACAGAGGCCTCCCTAGTGACAATAACTGTTCGCGTTTGTGAGATGCCCGTACACTATGACAGACTGCGTGCAAGCACATCTCTACGTATTAAGCTGTCTACCTACAGGCAAAGAAGACAGACTTGACTCCTCACTAACCAAGATGTTTCTCATGAATGCTGCCTCCTCATTAGCAGACAACATCTGTTTCTTACTATAATTAGCTCACAGTTCAATAGGTAGCTCCAGTCTCTTACACCTGTACTACAATCAACATGGAAATTACAGAAACACACGGTTTTTCTCCCTTTAAACCAGATCCACTTACACACATTGTTAAGCATCTAATAGCAAATAACTTTGTGTTCCACCCAACCCCCCCTTTTCTCAGCGAACCTCCCGACATTTGAATGAAAACATCTTTTAGTGGATGGGGTGTCACTCCATATTTCCCAACCCATAGAGTGTCCTCTGGTTTGAAGAGGAACTCTAATATCCTCAACCAACGAGTTATGAATCAGGCCGTAAAATTTTATTTCCAGCCACCTGCACAATGGCTGAGGGCAAGGGGGAAGTGGAGTGGGGGAGGGGAAGAGTACACCAGCTGGCCCTGCTGGTGAGGCATTATAACTGAATTCTTTGGAGTGGAAGGGTGTGAGGACCAGGGTCATTTCCTGCCAGGTTTGTTCCGAACGGGAGGGGATACATAATTACACTGTCTCGCTGAACCATTAGTGTCAAGACTCATTAGGAACCCTATCCACTCAGCAGCAGTAGGCACATAGAAAGAAAGAACCAGCCAAAGTCTGCAGACTGCCGAGCAGTCCTTAGACAGGAGTTGGTGGGGGGAGCAATTGTGAAATTCCCGTCTGGGTAATTAGAATCAGCGGGGAATCTGATCAGCTGAGGCAGGGCTTTCATTTCTCTCCTTGTTGTTTTAACAGGATTGACAGGTGCTGCTGTATTCCAGGGGTGAGGTGATGTGCCCGGTGTCATCAGTCACAATGAGAAATGATCATCAATTTGCCGCCATGCTCCTGGGGCGAGCAGAGCAGGCTGACTCTGATTACTATTGTTATTAGTATCTTGTTAGCACAGAAGAGAGAGACTGCTCAGGGCAGTTGTCTTGGAGAGAGGGTGGGGTTTGCATGGAAACAGATTTACAGGTTGAAATTTGGGATTTAGGAAGTTGATTCATGCAAGAAGCTTAACATTTTGTGCTCCCTAGGTTGGGATCCGTTTGTTACTTGTAGAACAGAGCTAATGTACTAGAGGGATTATCCAGTGTGTACAAAATGACAGCGTATTACTTTCCTTGAAAGAAAAATTGCAGCAGTACAAGGTAACTGAGCCTAATATACGGTAAACAAATGCAAAGCCTCTTACTTGTGACACTCCACTTAGTGCCTACTATGTTAGTTTAGAAGTTGCCTTAGGATCATCCTAGTTAGAGGTGGAAAAGGGCTTATTCCCTTCAGTCAGTCTTTGTGCAGATTTAGGGCCTGACTCTAAGCCTCTTGAAGTCAATGGAAAGGTTCTCACTGAGTTCACTGGCCTCCAGAGCAGGTGTTTGTCCTCTGGCAGACATATAGAGCCAGCTATTGAACCAATATCATAGTCGATCATAGCCATAAGACCAAGGAGTGAGCGATAAGCCAAGAAACAAGTCTGCGGTTATAGCTGACTGTAAACACGGCACTTGTTATTCCATATAAGTTCCCCAGCAGTGATTTCCATATCAAATTAGCTCTGAGTACAAGTCAAAATCAGGCACTTGTAACAGCATTGCTTAGCTCAGTCTCGTATCTGAAAATCAAACTGGGTTCTTTCAGCTTCATCCATCAACAGAAAAATGAAAGATTTGGGAATTAAAACTTAGCTGACTGGCAAATTTGTTGACAAGGTGTGAGCTGGAATAAAATACAGCTCACTCTTCTGCTGTTTTGAGTCTGTAGCGCTGATAATAAAGTAACACCGTAAGCCAAGCAGATGGGAGTTTATAGGCAGGGCAGGTAGGGCCAGATCCTATTACTCAAGCAAGGAAAAAAAGACCATTGAAGGCAATGGGATTTTTTTTTTCTTTTCAAACGTAAGGACTGCAGAATTTGGCCCATCAACAGGAGATGTGTGTAATTTCACCATTGCATTATCACTCTTGAGACCATAAGCACATTTCAAAAGCATGTTTGGATTAAAATTAGTAATGGTTCCCGGTCTTCCCAAGAGATTATTTCTCTTGAGCCTCCAATGCCTCTTTGCAGAGTATTGTTATTGGCAAAAACAAAGCAAAAGAAAAATAGTTCTTAAGCCCAAACCACCTCATAGTCTTCAGATTACTGGCAGGTATGAAGCAAACTCAGAAAAATAAGTGTCGACATCCATGAACTCTCACAACATTCAGGACTAAGTGATAGAGACAGAAGCAATGATAGCCGTGAAAATCAGTGCTCTGATGATGATTATTATAGCAGCAGCAAAGATGAATGCTATATACAAAACATATACATTATTCTGTATTACTCCCAAATGTGACATGAGAATGACCATGCAGAAGAGCTGAAAATACTTGGCATTTGACTGTGTTATCCTTTTTGAGAAACAAGGGAAAATATATATCTGAGCCTTCCTGTTATCCTCAACACCCACCCCCCACCCAACACACACACATCTAATTGACAAGTGCCTCAGAGAAAACAACACTCAGCCCTTTCCCCCATTTTCTTTCTATATTGTTTTCAATTTGATTTGGGGTTTGAGCATTATTTGGATTAACTCATTAGTGGAGCATCGTTCTGGCAAACCTGCTAATCTGTGGCAGTGGTGCATAGCGCTGTGACAATATTAGACTGAAAATGAGAAATCTAATGAGATTAGGATTTCAGGCATTCAAGCGGACCTCAGGGTTTCCACAGTCTGCAGGCAAGTCACTATGGAGGGAATGAAGGGACCAGGCTGTGACACTGCACTCAGGCAACAGAAGGGAGGCCAAGATGTTATAGCACTAAAGTCTTAGTACCCCCGCCCCCCGTGGGTGGGGTAATAATAGATTCCCCTGTCTAGCATCTCCTTTGTGTCACTAAGCACTTAACATAGGAGGGAAAGACACATTTTTCTTCTGTGTGATGGAGTGAGGGAGAGATCCTGTATTTAGGGCAGGGGTGGGGAACCTTTTCCCTCTTAGGGGTCACTTTGAAAACTAGTACAAGAACTGAGAGCTGTATGGAAGCTGGGGGGAAGGTGTACTTTAGGGGTGTGCTCAGGAAGAGGCAGGTTAAGATCATGGATCTGTGTCATGGACCTGTTCCCCGTCCTTGTGTGCATGTCCCATTCCATCTCCACTCCCTTCCTGAGTTTTGTCTTTCAACGCTTGAGTGTAGGAACTCGATTCACAGGCCAGATCCAGGCACTGGAAAGGGGCTAAATAAAAACAAAGCACAGGTCTCATTTGGGCCCTGGGTCTAAATAATCCCCACCCATGATTTCGGGCATTACACTGTCACAGTAGAGGGGGGAGAAGGGAACCGGGACACCCAGGGACTATGGGGACTAGCCAGGCAAGGGGGGCCACACCTTTAACCTCTGTTCTGTGAGGCAGTGCTGCTACAATAAGCCCGTCAGGATAGTATGATGGCCACAGGATCTCACAGAGATCAGACCCATATTATAATTGGGTGCGGAGTAGAGATCCAAGGAGAGGAGTCCCCCAACATGCACCGTGCACACCACAGACACAGTCCACAAGGGAGGGAAGGCCCCGTGAGGGAGGGGGGAACTTTCAGGGGGAAGGGAACCAGGTCTGGGCAGGGGAGTAGGGATAGAGGGCTCTCTTTCACCAGGGGGAAGGGAAGACACAACCCAAGGGGGGGAGTGGTTCACCAATTCACTTGTCCGTTCACTACTCAGTCACACCGCTGGCGGGGGTGGGGTGGGGAATACAGGGGCCAACACACTTCCTACTATCACACACTAAACAAGCAATACTCAATATCCAGACTTCACAAGAATACACTTAGCTTTCACAGTGGGGCCAACTTCTCACAACTCTCATTACCGGCGCTGTCTCTACCTCAGCACCGGGTTTTTATTCTGTCTGCCCCGCCCCCTTGCATTCCTGCAACCGCGCGGAATGCTGCACAGCCGGGTGGCATGCCCCCTCCTCCGCGTCCCTTTGTCCTGGGGTTGCCTTGGCAACCCGTTGTTGCATCAGGAGCTCAGGGCCTGAAAGGGCCTGCATGACCGAGGGGGGCTCTGTGCATCCCCTGGCAGTGAGGACCGGGTGGCGAGCTGCACGGGTCCGGAGCCCCCGCTCTGGCCCCTCTGCCGCCTAGCGATGCTGACATATACCTTGGAATGCCTCAGCTCCTAGTCAAACCAGTGGGCGTTTTGCTGCAGTTTTCAGTCAGAGAAAGATTAACTCCAAAGTTCCCATGTTGTTGTAGAGAAAATGTGTGCAGAATGGACCTCCCAGTGTGTGTGTGTGTGTGTGCGTGTGCGCGTGTGTGCGTATGTGCACAATGGACTGCTGCCTCAGCTGTGATACAACACATACAAAGTTAACAGTCGATTCATACCTTGTCCCTTAAAGCAAGGGTGTAACTATAATAGGGGCCGTCGGTGCAGCTGTACCAGGGGTGATTTCAGAAGTGACACGTTCCAGTTCACCACAGTGAATCCCACCCCGGTGTGAATGGATTCACCGCGGGCTGTGGTGACACGTGCGGCCCCAACAGAAGTGACAGGATTGTGACCACCGCCCGGGAGCAATCAGAGAGAACATGGGCCGGGGGAACACAACAGACATGCAGTGGAGACGTGGACTGCGGTTCGAGCCCCAGAATGCACCACAGCCCGTGGTCCTTTCCTTCCACCGCAGCTGCGGGTTTCCGTTCAGAAGTTACTTTTCATTCACCCCTGCAATGGTGACCATTCACCACACTTCTGGACCTCCTCCCGCCCCGACCTCACGAAGCGTGGTTAGCTTCACCCCAGGCCGCATTTGACTGTGGTGAACATCTGGATGCGAGCAAACAGACATGCACAACGCTTTCACCACCCCCCGCGTTTGACAGAGGTTGACTGTGGTAGACATTCACCACGTCACTTCTGAAATCACCCCAGGACTCATGAGGCTGGGTGGCCCATGCACCCTTGTAATGTTGCCACTTCTCATGGTTTCACCCTGAGACTCCTATTTTGGCCTATGGGAGTCTCAAGGTGAACCCATGAGAAGTGGCGACCCTACTCCCTATTGCCACTGTGTCTCCTATCACTGGGAACGGGGGCTCTCATTCCCTTTTTTCACTATGACCCATTATAGCCTAGCAGCCATGCCTCTGCTTTAAAGGGATTTTTTGGTTTTCCTTGAGTCTTAAATTAAAAAAAACAAGTTGCCTCTCCCGAGTGCTGTTGGAAGGATCTATACAGGTAGAAATCAAATTGCGTGTGATTTCCTCTGTGACACACAACAGATAGGGATCTTTGAACTCACCCATTGAAAGGGGAGAGCTAAAGAATTTGTGCCATTTTGTAACTAGAAAACAGACAGTTCTGCGGTGGAGAGGGAAGGGAATTCATAATTGTGAGCCTGGGATGAAATCCATTTCTAGTGCTGTGCTAGTCTGCCACCCAGTGGTGGGTCTTGGTACGCACCTGGATGCTAGCATGATGTATCATTGTTACAGTTAGTGCTACTACCTGGAGATGATTCAGAGTCAGACAGTTGATAGTGGCGGTGCTTCCCTAATCAAAGAAAAAGGTGACGAGATGTTTTAAAATAGAGTATGTTTGGAGATTTTGCCCAGGGGGGTTAACTGTACCATATAGAGTCATGCACTGGGACTAGGTTTGGTACTTACTTCTGCAGTGCAGTAGCAATTACAGGGTCTACAAAAGGCGCTGGCTCAGAGGTTGGCAAGCCTGGGGCAGTTCAGTCTTAACAAACAGGGAACCGTCTCTTACGTAATTAGTATTCATTTGGGTTTTTTTAAATTGTTTTTATCTGATTTTACCTGGGTCCCCACCCATGGATGATCCAAGTCTCCTCAGTCTCATCTTCTAACCACAATTAATTAATGCCAGGGCTTTGGAGCTAAATGCTTAATTTGTCCCTGAGGGAAACCAGCTTATAACAGGGTCACAGTCCAGCCCGATCATAAGTCCCTTCAGGACCCGTGCCACTCACAATTTCCAGTCCTCTCGTCTGTGGTTTTTCACTACAGAGGAAAGTTCTTTACCTTTCTTGACTCTTGCTTTGCTTCTCCACCCTGGTTCTCTTGTTGTGGGATGTCCCCTCCACTGGTCACAGATATTGTCTCAGGGAATTAGCTCCTGGTGGGGACAGTCCTATCATGGGCCTCCACCCATGGTGCTCTGCTCTGGCCTCCATCTGAGCTTAGATCACCATCTGTAGTCTTCTGCTACATCTGGGTTAAACAGTCCAGATGCCTGGATGGTTGGGATGTCTCCCCGAGATCATCCATTCCTTGCTTCTTTGCACTCAGCCCCTCATCTACTAGGTGCCTCTCATTCCTGGAACCCTAGGCCCTGGACTGGCTGCAGTGCTATGCAGGTGGAACTCACTGTGTTCTCATCACTGGGGTTGCTTCAGACCCCCAAGCCAAATCCTTGCTGGTATACTGCCCAAGCTCTCCCTGGCAGTGCTGTCCCCTCTGCTTCCAGTGGGCTACCAGCTGCCCAACTAGACCTACACCTACTAGGCACAAGGGGTTGCCACACTGTTAGCTAGGGGTGCCCATGGCAGTTTGCTCCTCCTTAGCATCTCCTGGGGGCAGGCCCTGCCTTCCAAGGCCTCCGGAACCCCCTGCCCTTCTCGTGGGGGGGCAGGGGGGTTATGTTTCCCTCCTGCCTCCCCAGTAGGGTGGCCAGATATTCAAATTTTAGAGGACACTTATGAGAAATACAGGTTGCAGGGCTGCACTGGAGCCAATGCAGCCTTGCAACCTGTGTTCCTCATAAGTATCCTCTAAAAGTTGCATATCTGGCCACCCTACTCCCCAACCAGGGTAGCTCCAGCCAACTTTGGAGCCCTCACCCTGGTGTCTCCAAACTAACACTCCTCCTAGGTTGGGATAACACTCTGGATGTCTTCTAGGGTGTCTGGATGTCTTCCCCTTTGGATGTCTGGACACTCTGGATGTTGGACACTCTGGATGTCTTCCCCTTTAAAAGAGGACACTGTAACGGGAGGCCCAGCTGTGCACCCCAAATGTCCTAAAGTCCTCATGAGTCCAGAGGCTTCAACCTAAGCACAACCCCCAGTTCTTCCCAAGCGCAAGCTGCTCAGCAGACTCACAAGATCTTCTAATGTCTCTGCTGTCTCAACTCTTGGGGTTTCTTGGCTTGCTCCATCTGGTGTTACTCTCCTGGCCTTCTCCTCCTCCTGGCTCTTCTCAGGATCCTGTCTAGGCTCTATTTCCTCTTGGGTCACCAGTTGCTACTTATAAGTTAGGGAAGCCTCTATCTAGCTGCCCAGCTGGTCCGCACCAGCTTACAATTAGCTACACAACCCTTCACTCTTGAGGGAGGCTCTCAGTCACCCGACCAGCCTGTGATGGCCCCAGTACCTTCTCACTGACAAGCCCTGCTGTGCTGGAGCCTTGCTCCACAGGCTAGTCAATTGTTTTATTAGCGGCCGGCTTTCGCCATAGCCACAAAACAAAAATACAAAATACACAATGCACAATGCAAAATACAGGATACAGAATACAAAATGCAGAGTTAGAATGCTAACCATAATGTCTTTTATCACCTTGTCCAATAAGTAATACATACAGGGTTACAAAATTGCCTTACTCAGAAGCGGGAAATACCGCAACAGAGCTTGCCCCCTGTTAGTCACAGGCTAGTCAGTTACAGCTTCACTGCTTCTTGCAGCAAGAGCCGCCATGTCAGTTTCACCCGGACTCCTCTCTGCCTGCTCTCAGCCACTACTCCTGGCTTCAGCCTCTCTCGGAAGTGCTCGCTTTCTCTCTTAGACACTTCCCAGCCTAAGCCCTCCTGCCTACCCACCGCTTCTAAGTGGCTCTCTGTTGTTTAAATGGTCCATGTGGTGTTCACACCAGTGCTGATGCTGGCGCTGTCCACGGTGGCGTTGCCAATTGCTGCTGCTGCCCTGGAATTCCCTTCCCTTGGACTCCAAGGGACCTTGTAACAGATGAACCCCACTCTACATATTACTGATGCAAATGAAAATACATGTTGCAGGGCTGCATTGGTTCCAGTACAGCCCTGCATTATGTATTTTTCATAACTGCCCTCCTTTAAAGGGGAGGTATGGCCACACTAGTGTCTTCACATGGACACCTACCCCACCTCGCTCCTGGGCGGGTCATCCATTTTGAGGTGGCCTGCCAGATGTGCAGGCAGAGCAGAGGCAGGGTAGGCTGTCCCTGCTCTGGACCATCCAGGACCACCACCAGTGGAGTGGGAAGCCCAACCCCAGGGGAGTGGCCAGAGGTGGAGCTGCCATCCATCTGCTTGGCGGATGGCCGCTGCAGCCCCGTTCTTGGCCAGGGGTTGCCTGACAACCCCATACCGTTGCAGGCGATCTGTAACTCTGACCAATGGGGGGAGCCCATTGGGTTGCAGCATAAATAAGTGAAGACTGAAAGCCCTTATGATGAAACTGACAAGGCAAAGCTCCCTGCTACAAGGCAAAGTTCCCACCTGGTGAAATTAACAAGGCAAAGCTCCCCACTGCAGATGAAAACTCTCCGCTAGTGAAAAAAGACCAGGTAAAGCCAGTCTGGGAAAAGTGACTCAGCAAAGTCCTGCTGGAATGACAGTGAACAGCTGTTCTTTGCATGTCGTGTGTTCCCTCTGTAGCTAGCCTACTGGTTTGCTTGTACAAACATAATGCTTGCCCCATGCTAGGTGGCTGGAACAGTGGCAAGAAGTGCTATGAGTAGAGACACCCAGGGTCTCCTCTGACATGCGTTGAGTGACTAGCCACATCAGGTAACTGACTGGCAGTGGCAGCCCCACAGCCCCAGAAAGCATAATTTGGCTCTAAGTAAGGGCTGGCAAAGTTGTTATTAATTATTAATTATTATTAGTATTATTATTAAGCATTTATATAGCACCAGCAATGTATCTGGCGCTTTACAAAGTAATTGAATAGACACAGTCCCTGCCCTAGGGCTTACAATCTGAGA